>CM076578.1:441137055-441571183 GCA_034641835.2 Pinus albicaulis
AATTTAAAAGAGGGTTTCAATAGATTTTTTTTTAAGTCTTTAAAAGAGATTTTAAAAAAATTAAATCTTTAAAGGAGATTTACAAAAGGCGCATATTAGCATTTGAAGAAATAATGGCCTCTTCAGGCTCTTTGCCACAGACACCAAATCTGCTTGGCAAAAATTATGAATTTTGGAATTTGAGAATGAAAACTTTTCTACAAGCTCAAGCTTATTGGGATACACTTCTGATCGCCTATGTAGAGCCAACCCAAGAAGCATGAGCGGCCATGACCAATAATCAGAGGAATGCAGCGATTGAACTCAGAAATAGGAGCACAGAGCCAAATGCTGGATACAAAACTCAGTCGATGATTCTATCTTTGACAAAATAACTGGTGCAACAACAACAAAAGAATGTTGGGATATTTTGCAAGCTGCGTATCAAGGAAATGATACAGTGAAGACAGTTAAATTGCAAACATTGAGAGCTCAGTTTGAAACCCTAAAGATGGCTGACACCGAGAATGTGGATCAGTTCATGACTAGAGTCATGGAAATAGTGAATCAGATCAAACTCATTGGCGAAACCATTACAGATCAGAAATTTGTTGAAAAAGTTCTTCGAAGTCTACCCAAGAAATATGACATGATTGTGACAGCCATTTTGGAATCCAAAGACTTTAAAACTTTCTCAGTAGAACAGTTGACTGGATCACTTCTGGCACACGAAACAAGACTCAACCTAACAGAAGACTCCACAGAACAAGCCTTCAAAACACAACTCTCATTTCGCAAAGGCAGAGGCAGAGGATATAGAGGCGGCAACAAGCGAGGCAAAGGCCGAAGAAGTGACAGATCAGATCATTATCATGCAACAGAGCAGTGGAGACCTCCACAAAACCGAACCCAGAGAGGCAGATCTTGGAACAGATCGAGTGTCCAATGTTACTACTGTAAGAAGTTTGGCCACTACGAACAAGACTGTTGAAAGAAACAATCAGATCAGCAAAGAGGCATTATCAATCTCTCCAACAATGAAGGAGAATCCTCAGAGACCATGTTTCTATCATGCCATCTTTCAGAAGACAACCACAGTGAAGATATTTGGTTGCTGGACAGTGGATGCAGCAATCACATGACAAGCAACAAGAATCTTCTTTCTTCTCTTGATGCTTCCATAACATCAGAGATAACACTTGGAGACCGTACAAGTATTAAAGCTGAAGGAAAAGGTATTGTTCCTATTCTTACTAAGCAAAATCAGAACAAATACATCCCTGATGTTTATTATGTTCCTCAGCGAAAACGTAATCTCATTAGTGTAGGACAACTAATGGAACATGGCTATGATGTATTATTTCGAAAGAAAACCTGCTATATATATGACAAAGATCCTCATAAAAGATTGATAGCCAAAGTTGAAAAGACCAAAAATAGGATGTTTCCATTGACACTTAGAAGCCAAAATACCAGACAATTTTTAGTCCACAATATATCAAGAATAGATGACACTCATCTATGGCATTCTAGGTATGGCCACATCCCAATCAAGAGTCTAAGTCTGCTTCAAAAGAACTCTATAGTCATTGGTCTACCTACTATCAGTGAAAAAGTCTGTAATTGTGAAATTTGTGTCCTATCCAAGCATAAAAGAGATAGCTTTCCTACATCATCCTCAAGGGCAAAAGAACCTTTAGCACTTGTCCATACAGACATATGTGGCCCAATGCAAACATTGTCCATTGGTGGCAGTTTCTACTTTCTGACATTTATTGATGACTTTAGCAGGAAGATATGGGTGTATTGTTTAAAAAATAAATCAGATACCTTCTCTAGGTTTCTAGAGTTCAAGGCAGAAGAAGAAAAACAGAGTGGAAAACTCTTGAAAGTATTCAGATCAGACAGAGGAGGAGAATATAGCTCAAATGAATTCAAAACATTCTGTCGACAACAAGGTATCATAATGCAATACACAACCAGATACACTCCACAACAAAATGGAGTAGCATAAAGAAATAATCAGTCGATCATGAACATGGCGAGATGCATGCTACGGGAAAAAAAGTTGTCAAATAACTATTGGGATGAAGCAGTGTCGACGGTAATGTATGTTATCAACAGATCACCAACATCCAGACTACAAGATACAATACCTCAAGAATCATGGGATGGAAATAAGGTAAATGTGTCACACTTTAGAATTTTTGGATCAGTTACTTTTTCTCATGTTCCTGAAAAACTAAGAAAAAATATTGATGATAGGGGTGAAAGATGCATATTTGTAGGATACAGCGAGCAGTCGAAAGCCTACAGACTTTACAAACCTATTACCAAAAAGTTTATTCTAAGCAGAAATGTGAAATTTTTTGAAAATAAATCTTGGTTTGATCATGTAGATGAAACTTCAAATCAGCCTTTTTATCCACCACAGTCTCCAAGATTGCAGGTTCAAGAATAGCCAGATCAATTTGAAAATGGAACATCATCAAGTAGTGATTCAGCCAGTGATCAATCATCTTTAGAAGAGGGACATAAAACACAAAGTGTCAGAGAGATATATGAACAAGAGCATGAATCTGACCAACACAATATGTTTGCATTTCTTTCAACTCAGCCGACTCATTTTGAAGAAGCAGTTAAAGAAAAGCATTGGGTTGATGCAATGAACCAAGAAATTGCTGCCATAGAGAAGAATCAGACTTGGGAATTAGTTGATCTCCCAAGAGACAAAACCAGAATTGGCGTAAAATGGGTATATAAGACAAAGCTAAATGAAAAAGGAAAGATTGAGAAACATAAGGCAAGGTTGGTTGCCAAAGGATTCTCACAACAGTTTGGTGTCGACTATGGTGAAACATATGCTCCAGTAGCAAGGTTAGACACTGTCAAAACCATTTTGTCCACAGCAGCTCAACACAAATGGAAAGTCTATCAGCTTGATGTAAAATCTGCCTTCCTTAATGGTATATTACAGGAAGAAGTTTATGTAGAGCAGCCTCCTGGTTTTGAAGTGCCAGGACAAGAACATAAAGTATATAGATTGAAGAAAGCTTTATATGGTTTGAAACAAGCTCCAAGAGCTTGGTACAGTCGCATCGACACCTATCTCATCAAAAGTGGTTTTTCAAGAAGCAGCCATGAACCCACTTTGTATACCAAATCTCATGAAGGTAAAATTCTTATTGTATTCCTTTATGTAGATGATCTTCTTTACACAAGAAATATGATGTTAGAAGACTTCAAAGCAGCAATGCAAGCAGAGTTTGATATGACAGATCTAGGAGTCATGAAATATTTCTTAGGCATTGAAATTCACCAATTTGCTAATGGAATTTTTGTTGGTCAACAAAAGTATGCCACTGATATCATTCAAAAGTTCAGAATGACCAATTGCAAATCAGCTGATACACCAATTGCTCAAGGTACCAAACTCAGCAAAGAAGATGTAGCACCATCTGTTGATTCCACATTGTAGAAAAGTCTAGTTGGTAGTTTGTTGTATCTAACTGCAACTTGACCAAATATTATGTTTGCAGCAAGTTTTGTCTCCAGGTTTATGCAGTCACCAAAGATTGCTCATCGGAAGGTTGCAAAAAGGATCTTAAGGTATATTGCAGGGACCATAGACTATGGTTTGTTTTATACACATCCTGAAAATTGTTCACTTTCAGGTTATACAGACAGCGATTATGCAGGGAGTTTAGATGATCGCAAAAGTACCTCAGGGTATGTTTTTCATCTTGGAACCAATCTGATTTCATGGGCATCCAAGAAACAGTCCATCGTTTCAATATCTTCTGCAGAGGCTGAATATGTAGCAGCAAATACAACAGCTTGTCAAGCAGTATGGTTGAGAAGATTATTGAAAGATATTTCAAATTTTCAGAAGGAGCCAACTCCAATTTACTATGATAACAGTTCAGCAATTTCTTTATCAAAGAATCATGTTTTCCACAAGAAGAGCAAGCACATTGACACACGTTTTCATTTCATTCGTGAACTTGTCAATGATGGGGACATAACACTTTATTTCTGTGGTTCCAAAGATTAGCTTGCAGATATTTTCACAAAGCCATTGGGAAAGAATGTATTTGAATTTCAAAGAGAGAAATTAGCCATTATTAGTGCTTCCACTTGTAACAGTTGAGATTAGGAGGGGATGTTGAGATATTAATCTCACTGTCAGTTAGGTGTAGTTACATTTACTTCTATTGTCTGCTAGGTGTCGTAGACAGTTCCATTTACTTCAGTTCTACTCCAGTCATTTATTGTTGATGTTTACAATGTACTCTATTTAACTATTGGGAAAGCCTACAAACTTTACAACCCTATTACCAAAAAGTTCATTCTAAGCAGAGATGTGAAATTTTTCGAAAATAAATCTTGGTTTGATCATGTAGATGAAACTTCAAATCAGTGTTTTTATCCACCACAGTCTCCAAGATTGCAGGTTCAAGAACAGCCATATCATTCTGAAAGTGGAACATCATCAAGCAGTGATTTAGCCAGTGATCAATCATCTTCAAAAGAGGGACAGAAAACAAGAAGTATCAAAGAGATATATGAACAGGAGCATGAATTTGACCAACAAGATATGTTTGCATTTCTTTCAACTCAGCCGACTCATTTTGAAGAAGCAGCTAAAGAAAAGCATTGGGTTGATGCAATGAACCAAGAAATTGCTATCATAGAGAAGAATCAGACTTGGGAATTAGCTGATCTCCCAAGAGACAAAACCAGAATTGGCGTAAAATGGGATATAAGACCAAGCGAGGCAGAGGCCGAATCAATCTCTCCAACAATGAAGGAGAATCCTCAAAGACCATGTTTCTTGAGGTATTTTATCTTGTAGACTGGATGTTGGTGATCTGTTGAGAACATACACTGTCGTCGACACTGCTTCAGCCCAATAGTTATTTGATAACTTCTTCTCTCGTAGCATGCATCTCGCCATGTTCATTATCGACTGATTCTTTCTTTCTGCTACTCCATTTTCCTGTGGAGTGTATCTGGTTGTGTACTGCATTATGATACCTTGTTGTCGACAGAATGTTTTGAATTCATTTGAGCTGTATTCTCCTCCTCTGTTTGATCTAAGTACTTTCAAGAGTTTTCCACTCTGTTTTTCTGCTTCTGCCTTGAACTCTAGAAACCTAGAGAAGGTATATGATTTATTTTTTAAAAAGTACACCCATATCTTCCTGCTAAAGTCATCAATAAATGTCAGAAAGTAGAAACTACCACCAATGGACAATGTCTGCATTGGGCCACATATGTCTGTATGGACAAGTGCTAAAGGTTCTTTTGCCCTTGAGGATGATGTAGGAAAGCTATCTCTTTTATGTTTGGATAGGAAACAAATTTCACAATTACAGACTTTTTCACTGTATCTTACAAATATGCATCTTTCACTCCTATCATCAAGCTTTTTTCTTAGTTTTTCAGAAACATGAGAAAAAGCTGCTGATCCAAAAATTCTAAAGTGTGACACATTTACCATGACAAAGAATGAGAGCGAAAAACTGGAGCAGAGGATTATGTAGGAAAGCTATCTCTTTTATGCTTGGATAGGACACAAATTTCACAATTACAGACTTTTTCACTGATAGTAGGTAGACCAATGACTATAGAGTTCTTTTGAAGCAGACTTAGACTCTTGATTGGGATGTGGCCATACCTAGAATGCCATAGATGAGTGTCATCTATTCTTGATATATTGTGGACTAAAGATTGTCTGCTTCTAAGTGTCAATGGAAACATCCTATTTTTGGTCTTTTCAACTTTGGCTATCAATCTTTTATGAGGATCTTTGTCATATATATAGCAGGTGTTCTTTCGAAATAATACATCATAGCCATGTTCCATTAGTTGTCCTACACTAATGAGA
This sequence comes from Pinus albicaulis, assembly GCA_034641835.2. NCBI lineage: Eukaryota > Viridiplantae > Streptophyta > Pinopsida > Pinales > Pinaceae > Pinus > Pinus albicaulis. Next base: position 441,142,925 of record CM076578.1, read on the forward strand.
TTATGTTTTAGCTAAGGAACATAATAAACATCAGGGATGTATTTGTTCTGATTCTGCTTAGTAAGAATAGGAACAATACCTTTTCCTTCAGCTTTAATACTTGTACGGTCTCCAAGTGTTATCTTTGATGTTATGGAAGCATCAAGAGAAGAAAGAAGATTCTTGTTGCCTGTCATGTGATTGCTGCATCCACTGTCCAGCAACCAAATATCTTCATTGTGGTTGTCTTTTGAAAGATGGCATGAAAGAAACATGGTCTCTGAGAATTATCCTTCATTGTTGGAGAGATTGAGAATGCCTCTTTGCTGATCTGATTGTTTCTTTCGACAGTCTTGTTCGTAGTGGCCAAACTTCTTACAGTAGTAACAGTGGACACTCGATCTGTTCCAAGATCTGCCTCTCTGGGTTCGGTTTTGTTGAGGTCTCCACTGCTCTGTTGCATGATAATGATCTGATCTACCACTGCTTCGGCCTCTGCCTCGCTTGTTGTTGCCTCTATATCCTCTGCCTCTGCCTCTGCCAAATGAGAGTTGTGTTTTGAAGGCTTGTTCCGTGGAGTCTTCTGTTAGGTTGAGTCTTGTTTCGTGTGCCAGAAGTGATCCAGCCAACTGTTCTACTGAGAAAGTTTTAAAGTCTTTGGATTCCAAAATGGTTGTCACAATCATGTCATATTTCTTGGGTAGACTTCGAAGAACTTTTTCAACAATTTTCTGATCTGTAATGGTTTCGCCAATGAGTTTGATCTGATTCACTATTCCCATCACTCTAGTCATGAATTGATCCACATTCTCGGTGTCAGCCATCTTTGGGGCTTCAAACTGAGCTCTCAATGTTTGCAATTTAACTATCTTCACTGTATCATTTCCTTGATACACAGCTTGCAAAATATCCCAACATTCTTTTGCTGTTGTCGCACCAGTTGTTTTGTCAAAGATAGAATCATCGACTGAGTTTTGTATCCAGCATTTGGCTCTGTGCTCCTTCTTTCTGAGTTCAATAGCTGCATTCCTCTGATTATTGGTCATGGGCGCCCATGCTTCTTGGGTCGGCTCTATATAGGCGATCAAAAGTGTATCCCAACAATCTTGAGCTTGTAGAAAAGTTTTCATTCTCAAATTCCAAAATTCATAATTTTTGCCAAGCAGATTTGGTGTCTATGGCAAAGAGCTTGAAGAGGCCATTATTTCTTCAAATGCTAATATGCGCCTTTTGTAAATCTCCTTTAAAGATTTAATTTTTTTAAATCTCTTTTAAAGACTTAAAAAAAAATCTGTTTAAACCCTCTTTTAAATTTCCTTTTTGAAGAAAAAACTTCTTTTAAAAAAAACTTCACCACATGCTCTTTATAAAAACCTTTGAAAAAATTTCAAGTTTTTTTTTTATAAAAAAACATAAATAAAAAAAATTTCTTTATATAAAAGGGCTTTCACCTTTTTTTTAAATCGATACCTCTAAAATGGGCGTTCTCCTTTTTGATGAATGAATCAACCTTTTAAAACCTTATGTAAAACTTTGAAAATCACTTTTAATGATTTGAGTCGTAAATCATTTTAATGAGCGAAAAAATACCATAACGAATTCACCTTAACGCAGGTGATGAACTCCTGGCCTGCGTTATTATTAACGCAGTCGATCAACGCATGCTCCGCGGCACCTGAAAAGCGTGCAAGTGAATGACTATCAACGCGGCCGTCAGCACTTGGATCTCGCGTTATAACGCCACTGTTGGCTTTGTCTCCCACGTTAAGACTAACGCTGAGAAGCTGAACAACCAGTGCGTTATTGCAGAATTTTTTAAAAAAATATTTAAAAAAAAAAAAAACTCTCTTCAATCGCATTTGCTCTCTTCAACTTGGCTTTGTTGCTGCTCTCTGGGGAGGCTTATGCAAGCTAGCTCTGATACCATGACAATGATCTGATTTGCCACTGCTTCGGCCTCTACCTCGCTTGTCACCACCTCTATATCCTCTAGAGAATTGTTTCGGGGGTCTTCTAGGGTGCAATTGCCGGTAGAATTTTGGTGAAGGAGGTTCAGGGTGATATTAGCCTTTGGGAGGAGTTTGGGAGAAAGAGGTGGTTGTTAGAGAGCAGTACGAAATTGCAACTTCCTAGGCCAACGCAGAAGCCTCTCAATAGGCACACATGGGGGTTTGGGGGTCAAGTTGTAGGGAAAGAGTTTGCTGGGAGAAATAAGGGGAACCTTGGGGGAGTGCATTGCAGCATTTTTGGAGTGATTTGGGGAGGATTTTACTAGAGTTGCAAGCAGGCCATATTTTCCAGCAGCTGGAGGAGGACGAGGTTCTTGGGGACTGAATTTTAGGGGTCAAAACCAGACCAAACCCTTTCTGGGTTTTGGTGGGTTTTTCTTAAGGAGTTTGGGGTTAATTTGGTGGAATTTTCTGAGCACCGGAGGTGGGGTTTCTGGCAGCGCATTTCCTACAAATTGTTGAGAATCTGGAGGGTCAAATGATTAATTCAAATTCTCTTCTTGAAAATTACTTGTGAGGTTACTTGAGTTATTTATGTCTTCCCTTCCTTAGCTTATTTAATCTTTCATCAAGTCAATTATCAAAATATATGAGACACGAGAATTAGGCTGCTAGAGCCAGGGCAAAACCTCTCCTTCTTGGAGAGGAAAACCCATGAGAAATTCTTCTTATAGAGTTGCAGATGACAAGTACCATGACCAAGAATTAGACCCTTGACCTATATATGCATCCAAGACCTTGTCATTACTTCTTTGATGTCCTTCAATGCTGATCCTTCTTTCCTTCACCAACTTGCATTGTTCTGCACCAACACATCCTTCGTATATAGTTGAAACTTTAGTTACTTGAGATATATATAAGTTGTAGTTAGGAAAATAAATCACAGATTTACTTTCCTACTTTCTCCCACTTTCTGACTGCTCCTTCTCTTTGGAATATTTACAAGATATGCACAGACAACTGTCCAACTTTACATGAACTGAAGATGAATATCAATATCACCTTTTATCAACAATTTCACTTCAAGACTATTCACAAACTACTCATAGACAGATCTGGACTTCAACACATAGACACTGCCCTTGAACTGACCCTATCATGTTGTAACTTCTTCAGGATTATCCGCACTTCTTTTGATGAAGATTCTGCACTCCTATTTTAGTAAACCGCAACACCTATCATACTAAGCTATCACAAGGATGTACATATCTTGTCCAATCCTGAAACTCGTCCAAAAGTCTGCACTGAAACTTGTCCAAAAAATCTGCACTGAAACTCAGAGATGACCGAAATTATTGTCTTCAAATGATCCGCAGATCTTGTGTATATATAGGAGCAGGTTCACTGACTTTAGGCCGACCATCCCTTTTGCTTGTAGGCTGACTTATCTGGCTGTTGGAAGGACGACTTTAACACATCATATGAGCTTATCTTTCAACGTTGTTGGAGGGCTGAATTAAGCCATTCTTTCACGGTTTCTTTGGCAAGGTCTTGAAGCATTTCTTTAGACTAGATCCTTCATATATATGACACTTAATTACATTTATACCTAGAAGACAAAACCCTAATAGACATCAAGAAGAAGTCTATTAACCTAAAATAAAATCTTGCTCATGAAACCCATGAAGTAGGTACAACAAATATACATTTTATTATATTTGTCTTCTTCTTTACATAAATACATAATTACATAGTCAATATGAAGACCGATCCTAGTTACACTTTTCAACACAAATAATGCAATTTTACTGGGGCAACGCAAGGCATCATTGTGGTAGTTGATTCTACAATCTGGGTTCAACATTTTATCACTTGGGCTTTGTCACGCTTTCCATTGAGGCAAGCCTAGGTGAACTTCGACACTATTGTTCTATTGTGCCCAACTCTTAATAATATGGCTCAGCTGGTTATTATTTCTGGTCTTTACATGGGTGTGTACTGAATGTTAAAATTCTTGGTGTTGTATTTATTGTTTGCTTTGCATATCACTTTTTTTCCTAGTTTGGAACATTACATTCGGCTTACAGAGATGAAGTCTGCGTCATTAGGGTTGCTCGAGCCTCATAAAGGTGTATATATACGATACCATTCGACCTCATTTTGAGAGACAATCAATCAAGCTCGTTGAAGCACACAAGAAGGATAAAGAAGCCAACAAAGAAGAGGAGAATAGAAGAAGAAAGTTCGAAATCATTCAAGTCTGATTTTGGGTCACATTGTCTGACATGCGAATATATTAGGAGACACATTGCAACTATAAGACCGAAAATACAGTCTTCTAAAGGAGCCAAAATTTGGTGCCATAAGGATCAAGTATGAAGGCTGAAATTCTAAGGAGAAAGAAGCAACCTAAGCAAAGAAAGAAGAAAACCTATTTTACCATCTTTTCCCCACGTGCGAATTGGGTTTCTGCAGTAAGGCCAAAATCTGTAGTAAAAATGTTTCAGGTCCGAACTTGTGATTAGAAGAGAAGTTGCAGCAATTTTAGAGAAGCTTGACTTGGATTGATGTTGTGAAAAATAAATTCATCTACAGGAAAGTTGACATGGTCTGGGAGGGGTCTTGGTTTTGGGTGAAAAGGTCGTGGAATTCGCCATTTGAAGATTCTATAAGAAGAGAAGAATTTGTTGTGGGTTTTCCTCTCTAGGAGAGGTTTTGGCCTTGGCTAGCAGCCTAATCTTGTGTCTTTTTTGTTCTATTAATCTTCATAGTTTGGTAGTTTTTTTATGATAAGAACACTATAATATTGAAGAAAGAAGAAGCTAATTACAACTACATCAAGTTAAAGTAAAAGAACATCACAAGCGGTTATCAAAGTAAAGAAAGATCACCCTAATCTAGCTGCCCTAGATTTCTCTATATGGTATCATTGTTAAGGTGACAAGAAGAGGCAGCTTGAAGATCACTCAATTGAAGAAGGATACATAAGGGCTAAATACAAGAAGAAGAGCATCAAGGAGGACTACTCAACACATCACAAAGACTCCCTCATTTTGAAGAAAGAAATCTTGGAAGAAGAAGAAGACCTCAAGGACCCTATCTCCATTCAAAGAAAGGACTCTACACATTTGAAGTATTTTGGTAAGTCTCCACATTCTACATCATCATCCAAAAGGAAGCAAGAAGAGCACTTCAACATCATCAAAGAAATCAAAGTGATATCACTCTTATTGAAGTAAGGATCACACCTCAAACATCTTTGAAGAAGATCATCTTGTCTTATCGTGAAGAAGTAGCATTTCCATTCTGAAGAAGGAAGATCATCCCCCCTTATAAAACTCACAAGAAGATATCATCATCAAGGAAGCATCTAGTTGAAGATATCATCTTCAAGGAAGCATCCTCATTTGTCAAGTAAGTACTTTATATTTCATGTCTCAATCTACAAACCAAATGACTACATTCTGCAAGGAGAACAATAAACTTGTTGGGACATCAAACTACCTTGCATGGAAGAAGAGAATAGATTTGATCCTCATAGAAAATGAAGTTATTGAATATGTCAAGGGCTCAATCACCAAACTTCCACAAGAACAATCTCAAGCACTATCAAATTATATTAAAAGAGAAGTAAGGGCTAAAAGGATCCTCATTGAATCAATTAAGGATTCTCTCATTCCCTATGTAGAAAAATTGATGACATCAAAAGAAATCTATGACAAGTTGCTAGAATTGTTCTCTGTAATTTCTGCAGGGGAAATAATATCTTTAATAACCAAACTATATAAGATGAAAGTATCAAAGGAAGAAGGGGTAGCCTCATATCTCATGAAAGTATCTCAAATAAGAGATTGAATACAAGAGCTAGGAAAAACTATGTCAGATCCAAAGATGATCACTCTTGTACTCAATGCATTACCAGATGAATGGGGTAACTTCGTATCAAGCATCTATGGAAAGAAGGAAATCACTCCATTCAGTGATCTATGGTCATTATGTAAGATTGAAGAAACCAGATTAAAGGCAAAGAATGATGTTGGATCAGATGAGCAATCACAAGCATATGCAACTATGATAAGGAGGAAAGGAAAGTTTGGAAAATTTGAACCTCGAAAGAAATTTCAAAAGAAAATTGACATGGCTAAGATTTAGTGCTATGAATGTAATGAATATGGGCTTTTCAAAAGGAATTGTCTTAAACTCAAGAAGGGAAACAAGAAAAGAAAGAAGTGAAGCCCATGTGACTGAAAAAGTAGAAGATCTAGAATAGAATAAGTCAAATAAGGATGAAGTAAAAGAACTCTACTATTAAAAGGTCCCTCACATACATTTAGTTTTTTCTTTTTCTTTTTTTTCAGTATATAAATTTTAAAAGTTAGCAAGTCATGGTAGGATGCATTACATGTTGATTTTCTGTAACATCGTATGGGGGTTTTAAGTCTCAAATTTACGAGGAGGCTTACTACCCCATTCCAAAAATACCCGTAAAGCATTTTGGGAAATTCCACCCGGATGGGGTGTTATTAAAATAATTAATTATTTTTAATGGGAACCTAAGTCTAAACTTAAGGAATTAAAATAATTAAAGTATATTAATAGAATTGGGTGTGAAACTTCTAGAAAAATTTGGAGATCAAGTCAATATGATCGAATTTGAACTTCGATGGGCATTTGGAAATCACACCGAGTGAGTCTAGATCGAATTTTCATGAGCATACAGAGTGGGCCCCGGAGGATTTGATCAAGCTAATTCCATTGTAGTGGAGGGGCAATGATAGTTTCGGTTGGAAGATCTTTTTCTGAGCCGGGAATACTTAGAAGAGAAGGCGAAGAAGAGGACGCAAAAGTGACAGCGTAGGAGCTACGCTGGGCAGCGCAATTCCATGCAGAGGCAGTGTTGTAGCCTTGAGGAGATCCAAGATTTTGTTGTGGATCGGTCAGATCCAATGCAAGAGTGTCGGGGTGTGAGACCAGAGGGGCAGAAGATCAGCATCCAGCCAGCAGAAGATCCAGTAGGAGGTGGCACAGTCCCCAGCTACAGTGACGCAGATCTGGGCAGAGGCAATGCAAAGGCAACGTGGGGCTCATCAGTTAGGTGTTGGGTCAGTGTCGGATTTCCAGTGTCAATGTGAGGTAATTCTCACTAGTTCTCTGTCAATGAGATTCTCTTTCGATAACCAAATTTGGGCATCCAGTTGTATTCAAAAACTTCTACTTAATAATATCAAACCCTCATCTAATGCGCTGGTTTTCCTACATTGGGTTTTTCTGGGGACATTATTCCAAAAATAATGGTGTCACTTGTGTGTGTTGTATTTCTCCTTGCTCAATACTTGTCTTCCGCATTTTATTTATTTAGTTATGACTGCAGTTGTAGAACACAGTAAATAACTTGTATCATTTAACAAGTAGGAGAAGTAATATCAATTTGTTGTAGTAGGAATTCTGGTCACCGAATTTTTACATGGTATCAGAGCGCAGGTGAAGCAAGAGAGCGGACCGGAAGAGTTCAAAATTGAAGAGGAGGGGGGAAATCGAAGAGCTACATAAGCAACAAATCAAATCCCTAAGGGACTGTACAGTCCATTGCCAGGAGGGCAAGATTTGCGAGGAAATATCTCTCTGAGTGAGTCAACAGAGGTAGGATTTTCCAATTCATGATTTGTCAGCGGCAGAGGGAGCAGCACAGCAGCAACTTCAGCGCAAAGTAGTTTTCTAGGAGGCCACAGTTTTCTGTTGCAACAGTTACTGGTGTAGAAAGCATCAAAATCAGGGAGAAGAAGCATACTGAGGGAATTATGACCACAGAGAATTTCTTGCCCAAGAAATTCTGATTTCCTATGCAGAAGCAACAGAAACCAATTTTTTTTGGCTCACTTTAGTAGGGAGTGTGTAGAGCCAGTTGCGCAGAGAGTTAAAGGAAGCATTTGACATTTGGTTGGGTAAGATGGCAGCCATTAGGTTGCATGATCAAAAGCGATTGGAAGGTTCCTCCAATATGGAAGGCAAGGATCTCCTTCCTTCTAGACGAGCATGATCTCAAGACCTTCATCGATAGCGTGGTAGTTATCCCTGCAAATCCATATCCATTGAAGGCCTACAAGAAAGATATGGCTAAAGCTAAAAGGTTGATGCTCAATGGAGTGAGGGATCACATTGTCTCACATATTTCTGGCAAAGGGATTCCCAAGGAGATGTGGGATGCATTGGCGACGCTGTATGAGGGATCCTCTGAGCAGCGGAAGATGTTCTTGTAGGAGAAGATGCGATCTACGAGGATGGAGAAGGGAGAACGGATAGATCCATTCCTATCGAAGCTTCAGGATGTTCGAGATCAACTCACAACTATAGGGTCAACATCTCAGGCCACGGAAATGGTTAGATTGGCCCTAAATTCTTTTTCCAAAGAGTGGCAAGTCTATGTCCAGAGTATCCCGGGCAGAGAGAAGTTGTTGGGTTGGGAAGGGATGTGGGTAGCTCTTCAACAGGAAGAGATGAGGAGAGACTTAGTCAAATGCAAGCTTGATGGCAGTAGCAACAGTGGGACGAAGCCTAAGGAGGAGGAGGAGAATGAAACCCTTGCATCAAAGGGGCAGCAGGAGTTGTAGAGGCAGAAGAAGGACGTCTCAAAGATCAAGTGTTTCTGGTGTGGTGAATTTGGTCACTACCCTACATAGTGTCCTCTCAAGAAGAAGGATAAGGATGAGAAGCATGATCCGCAGGCTGCAACCACGAGGATCGAGGAGCAAGAGTTTGCGATGATTGCCCACATATCTCTAGGGGAGAATTAGGGTGATCTAGATCTGTAGTTCGAAAGAGCTGTTGTTGGGCAGGATCCTTGAGGATTCCACCTCTTGGATCAATACCTTGCTACAGGAGCCCATATCAGAAGTAGCAAGATGGACCAGTCTTAGTTGGTGCAAAGGAGTTCTGGAGTGATAGTGCAGTGGTTAGAGAGCGCCAGAGACTGAGCAGCGCAACGCAGAGTTGGCAGCAGTGCAGAGTTAGCAGCAGCGTAGAGGCTTCAAAGGGTCAGCACAGAGAATAGCAGTAGTCAGATCTCCAGTATTAGATGCATCATGTTGAACACTTAGTTCAGTAATTTTGGATGGTTTTTGGCTGGAGAAGCAGCAACGGATTTGCAGTGTAGATGCAGTTGACAGCAGTATGCAGAGTCAACAATGCAGTAGTTGGTAGGAAATAGTGTCAGACATCAACAACGCAGAGGGAGATGTTACAGAGTCAGGGTAGTGCTTCAATAGGATACATTACTAGAGCACATTCCTCGCTAAGAGGGAGTGTTGATTTTTGGTAGCATCGGATTTGCTCTAAGTCTCAAATTTTGCAGGGAGGCTTAGACACATGTATTCCAAAATATCTAGAAAGCGTTTTGGGAAATTTCACCCGGATAGGGTTTTATTAAAATAATTATTTATTTTTAATTGGAGTTGTTGTCACACAGAATGTCTAGGCACCGCGACAACGGCTCAAATCGGGGGTTGTCACCCTGATGCCCAATCTCTCCGTTTAAGTTGTCTCCCTATGGCAGACTAAGGGCATAGACCCTATGGAAATGGAAGGAAGGAGAACTAGTTGGGAACCAACCAGTTTGGGAGACACAGTAAGGCAACCAAATTAGTATTATGAGACGAGATCTTGCCCTCTAGGGCCTAGATCTTGCTCAGATCTTGGAGTTTCTTGTAACAACCCTTAGATCCACACCTCCACAAAACAAGAAACAAAAAACCCAAACACCTTATACATATACAAAAAATGTGAAAATAAAACCCAATTCCAAGTTAGCAAAACTCCAGATCTATACAAAAATGTATAGGTCTATGCACAAAAACTGCAGATGTGTCAGATCTGGGGGTATGAATCCAACTCCGCTCCCTGATCTGAAAATCTAAGGCTCCTTGTTCGCTAGATTTAACAATTTTTCCACAAAATATTTAAAGGATTTTAGTTTTTAGAGAGGTACTAGCCCAAAACTTCCTTCATAAAAATATAGCCTTTAGATAAATCTTGGAGTTATTATGAAGTAGGCTCTTCAAAAAATATATGTTGAGAGTCGGTTGGTCCAACCGAGGATAATCCCCAAACACTCAACGAAAACCTTAGAGATCTTCTGCCAACACTAGATCAATCATCAAGTCAAGTAGAGAAATATAATAACAATGAAATTCTGGAGAAATAGAGATAGTTGCTACTTCAAGCAAAATTAAAAATGTTACCCTAGATCGGTCAAACTGAATAAGATACCTGTATTCAGATTATTTTACGAGAGCTATTGATTTGCGATTTTCAAATAATATCCGTTGAAATTAAAACAATGTTACCATAAATTCATGAAGTGGAACAGCACTAGAAGTTGAAACCACAAAGAATTTGCATTTATTCTAGAAAATATACAAGAGAGTTTGAGAGCTTAGTACACGATCAAAAGATCGGATGAAAAAATAGACTAACACCGACCTCTAATTTATAGATAAATTCTCCAACAGCTAGTTCGTTTGATCCCCATCAAGTAATCTCGACCATTGAAAAATATTTGATTATCTTTTAATACGTCCATCGAAATTATTTATTTTTTGAGGAATTTCGAAATTTTCATTTAATTCCCTTTTAATTAACTCAAAAATAATAATTTTGAGTTAATTACCTCAAAAAATTGACTTTGAATTAACTAAAAAAGCTCAAGGGTCCAAAATTTCTTAAAATTTTCAATATTTGCTTGGCCCGGTACCTTTTAAAAATATTTTGACTTTTGGGCGTCCCCCACAAAAAAGGGGGACTTCTTGGTGTTCTCTCTAGAAAATTGGAGCTTCTTGGCACCCCCCCAAATTTTTTCCTATAAAGGCTTAAAAAATGAAAGTTAAAAAACAAAAACAATATATAAAAAAACCCTACCTCACTAGGCATCCCCCACAAAAAAATGGGGACTTCTAGGCGTTCTCCCTAGAAAATTGGAGCTTCTTGGCATCCCCCCAAATTTTTTCCTATAAAGGCTTAAAAAAATGAAAATTAAAAAGCAAAAAAAATATATTAAAAACCCCCTACTCCACTTTCATTTTTATTTACCTTTTATTCACATTCACTGTCACTCCTTGATGCTCACTTTATTTTCAATGTTCATTGTCCATTGACAATTTTCAGTTTTAACTTTGAGTATTGACTCTAGATAGTAATGACCTCAGACCGAATCTAAATATGAATCAGTGTACTTTACTAAATATGAATCTAAATCATGTATATAACATTTATTCGATTTAATGGTTAAGAGTATGTGTTTCCTCATAAGAGGTCACAGGTTCAAAACCAGAGGGGGTAGAGAATGTATGCCTTCATAGACAAATTTGTACTTCGTACTATTTTACTGTTTACCATTTACATTGCATAATGACGAAGTGCACGTATTCTTATGTTTCAAACAATTACAAAATGATCAGTAATTATTCTGTGTAGTATATCAATCAATCTCCAACTGTTCCCATTTGCACACTCATTGGAATAGCTGCAAAAGTTTCAAGATAAGTCTCATGGTTAAGGTTCAATTTAGGATTTGCACACTCATTGGAATAGCTTTAAAAGTTTCAAGATAAGTCTCATGGTTAAGGTTCAATTTCGGGTTTGGCAATGATTAGGTTCAGCTTAAATTTGAATTCTTTGATTAGCCTCAAATGAGTATGAGTTTTGCCATTAAGTTAGTCTATCTACATTTTTAATACACGCACACACTTCAGAATGAAAAACACAGTAATATAATAAGAAAACAACATCAATAAACATAACAAATGTTATGATGGACATGGAAACTGCAAGGATAGATTACATCCCTGAGCTGTCACAAAGAGCTTGAACTGGCCGGGAGTTATGAAAAACACAGTAAAATAATAAGAAAACAACATCCATAAACATAACAAATGTTATGATGGACATGGAAACTGCAAGGATAGATTACAGCCCTGAGCTGTCACAAAGAGCTTGAGCTGGCCGTGAGTTTCGATGAACTTCCAAAAAAAGTTTAGATGCGCTGAATTTTGAACCTCTAGGTTGAAGTTGGGCAAACCTTGTCACGTAGATGTCACGTAGTACATGTTAACAATGGTATCTTATTTGCATATATTGCTTATGGCATATTGGCATTTTATTACAACTTAGTCTGCAATACTAAATGTCTCTTATACTGAATACCTTAAAACAATTTGAAGAACAAATATGTGGATGCAAATTCTGGCCCATATTTGGACAGAATATTTTGAAATTCAGGTTTTGTCTCAGTAAATTTTGTCCTTACAACTAAGGGGATAAGCCTATGTGAAGAGTTATTTAATTGCTACCGTTAGCATTATAATGCTGCTTAAAAGCATTGTCAAATTAATGGGCTGGGTATCTTGTAAATTAAGTGAAACGAAAATTACTTTCCAACGACTGAGGTTCAGTTCTACTGTGTTATTTTAACATCGATTGATGGGATCATATTAATGAAATGCGCTTGCCTTCTTAAGCCTAATCCTATGCATACAAATTTAAGAAAATAAGACAAGCGTTGCAAGTAATGGAAATTTTGAAGAGATACGTATGTTCGAACATAGAATTTTTTATTGGATCTTTCCTTAAGAGTTGTTTGCAATCAATGTCTTCCTGTATTCAGGTAATGGCGATTGCTGAGCAGACTTCGGTCACAGATAAAGATGCTCAAGGAAACTGGTCGCAAAATGATGTGGACTCTACTGCAGTAAAAGGATGGACTTTATCTTTTGATATGCGGGCTGTTGCTGCATCAACAGTAGATTTGTTTGATTTTATTTTCTCAGGGAGAGGTGAAAGAGTCCGAATTCGATTAGTTCAAGATATAGTTAAAGCACTAGATGTTTTTCTTCAGCAAGAAATTTTTGGTTATCTTTATCCGGAGAGAGGTGAGACCAATAAAAGTAGAAGCTTCTCTAAAGAGAGACAAAATTTTAACAATGAAAATGGACCACAAGAACAATGGGTTCATGATGATTGGGATGAGACGAGACAGGCATCCCAGAACCAATCCGGTATGTTTGAGGGACAATCGAAGTCCAAATTTTCATCAAGAAGGGGAAACGATCATTCTCATTTTAAAGCTCATCATTATAGAGAGAACACAAGTTCAGAAAGCTCCGAGAGACCATCTGCAACAAAAGAAGGTGGTGACGTGGAAAATGAACAGGTACATAGCTATTCCAATTCAGACTCGGAAGGAAGTTACTGTGACAGTTTTCCTTATGTTAGTCTTCCTGAATTGATATTTTTTGTTTCAAGATCAAATGCAGATAGGGGTTTTGTTAGATTTTCCTGCATGTGTATGTTTTGAAAATCATATGCACTGGAAAAGATAAGTCTTTGTTAGCTCTGGTTTCACAGCCAGCCTTTCCAAATTCAAATTGTCTCATATTTGTCTTTTCTGTTTGAATGTGTGGTCTCTCTGGGGAGTACGGTAGGTATGACAGCAGTAAAGAAATATCTTTGCAAACAAGGATATGTGTGAAACTGGACCTGAGTTAGGGGATATGATTTACATGCTATGCATTTCCCTTCTAGATGAACACTTACCAGTAATTAGTGAAATTGTTTGGAGAGAATCGAGTAAATAGTTGAATACATAATAATCCTCCCAATGTTTTCATTGTTTGCAGAATAACATTTTTCTCATTAGGGTTATTTCTGGGCTGCGTGCTTTTGTCAGAGCTGTGAATGCTGCACCTGAAGTATGGATACCTTTGCTTATTGGTATTGCAAGTAGGCCCGAGGTTCAAAAGTTTTTTATTGATGTTGTAAATGCCTTGTTTAAGACTTCCTGTCACAAGATACCCGAAGTTGTTTGGCTAAATATTTCAAAAGCTATACACAAGTCTGCTGAATGGAAAAGCTGATACCGATTGTATGAGATAGGATTTTTTCACATTTATGTTTATATATGAGGCCTGGCATTTGCCAAAATTTCCTGAGAATACGTTCAAGAGGGTGAGTAGTAAAAAATGATATATTGTTGACGATATCTAGCTCAAGTGGTACGACACACATTTTCTTTTCCCCAGTTGCATAGCTCGAGTAGTATGGCACACGTTTTCTTTTCCCCAGTTGCAAAGGTTCAAGTTTCCAGAAACATGCGGTAAGCTGGCATTTGTGGCATTTATGAAATAGTTGTTCTATTTGGTGAAATAGTGCCAGCCGTATGTACCGATTCCACTAAATCTCTAAGTGAAAAGTACTCATTCATCTTGAAAAAAAATAAAAATAAAAAATGATTTGTTCTTTTATTTCAAACTGTTCGCAATATGTGCTTTCATTTGGCGGCGTTATTTTCTGGTAAGCTGGCATTTGTGGCATTTATGAAATAGTTGTTCTATTTGGTGAAATAGTGCCAGCGGATTCCACTAAGTCACTAAGTGAAAAGTACTCATTCATCTTGAAAAAAAAATAAAAATAAAAAATGATTTGTTCCTTTATTTCATACTGTTCGCAATGTGCTTTCATTTGGCGGCGTTTTTTTCTGGGCCATTCATTTGGCATGGTTCACATTCTTTTGGCAAATTTCTGGCTCTCTTTATTACTACATATATGTACTTAATTATCCTTAAGTTGGCCACTGAAACTAAAGAGGTGATAATGTTTGGTATCTGAGTTTATGTATGCAAACGCTAACAAAGAAAACTCTAGTACAAACTGGCAATATGGAACAACTCTAGTACAAACTGGCAGTATGGAACAACACGTATAGCCTAGAAAATGTGTAAGATAAAAAGTGAAGAGCCGCCAACATCTTCATTATCACTTTCATCTTTCTTTTTAAATTAATGTCTTCATTATCACTTTCAACTTTTTTTTAAAATTAATGTATACCGATCTAATTTTTATTTTATATCATATGTTATAAAACAAGTATACCAATTTAATTTTTATTTTATATCATATGTTATAAAACAAGTGCTACATAGTAGCTAGTTTCTGCCACTTAGTTTAAATATAATTTTTTTTTTAAATTAATGTCTTCATTATCACTTTCAACTTTTTTTTTTAAATTAATATATACCGATCTAATTTTTATTTTATATCATATGTTATAAAACAAGTGCTACATAGTAGCTAGTTTCGGCCACTTAATTTAAATATAACTAAATTAATGATTAGTAGCTAGTTTCTACGACTTAGTTTAAATATAACTAAATTAATGATTAGTAACTTTACAATATTGTTTTATATGGGGAGTAATACTTAAATTAATGATTAGCTAGTCTCTGCCATTTGGTTTAAATATAACTAAATTAATGATTAGTAACTTTACGAAATTGCTTTATATGGGGAGTAATACTTAAATTAATGATTAGTAACTTTATGATATTGGTTTATATTTTGAGTAATACAAGGTATCAACAATTGTGTTCTATATGGTTTTGAATTTAGATTGTTTGTGGTAAGGCTTCATGCTATATCATACCACAATTGATAATGTTTAAAAATATTAAAAAATGCATTCCTTAAGTTGGGGTCTAGGTTAATATGTGAATTGGAAAAGTCATATTTGGTAAATGCTTAAATACCAAAATATCTTATAGAAAAAAATATTTACCTTTTATTTAGTATTTACTTTCTCAAAAGTTCTTTTTATTTTGTTAAACACGATTATTATACATCGCTAATTATTCCCAAAATAAAATCATGTTTAACTTTTTTAGTGTTTGTAAGATGTTCTATGAGAACACTAATTGCATTCATTTAAAAAATAGTAAGAGGTGCATGATCATTATACATCACTAATTATTCCTAAAATAAAGTCATGTTTAACTTTTGTAAGTGTTTGTAAGACGTTCTATGAGAACATTAATTGCATTCATTTAAACAATAGTAAGAGGTGATGCCATGTTAGTTTAAAATTTATTTTATAAAAGTGCAATAGAGTAAAATTTATTTCACATTAATATTGTTTTGAATCACAACTTGAATTTGTAAAATATCTTATATATTTTTATGAAATATCTTAAATTTCATTAGATTTTATTAATTTTTAAAAGAAAAATAAAAAATTACATCACTAATTATTCCTAAAATAAAATCATGTTTAACTTTTGTAAGTGTTTGTAAGATGTTCTATGAGAATATTAATTGCATTCACTTAAAAAAAATAGTAAGAGGTGATGCCATGTTAATTTAAAATTTATTTTATAAAAGTGCAATAGAGTAAAATTTATTTCACATTAATATTGTTTTGAATCACAACTTGAATTTGTAAAATATCTTATATATATTTATGAAATACCCTAAATTTCATTAGATTTTATTAATTTTTAAAAGAAAAGTAAAAATTTAGATTAAGCAAAATATTTTATAACAAAAATTATATATATATATATATATATATAATTTGTTACCATAAAACAATAAAAAAATGAGACTAAAAAGTGGTTATTGAAAATAAGATATTTCCTTTGCATAGCTAGAGGACTCCACTATATATACTACAACATCATTGAACTACAATTTGCATTTGACATATAAAAATAAAGTTGTAATAAAAGAGACGTGTAATTCTATTTGATAGAGTTTGTCTTTTCCAATGCTTCCTTATTTGTATTTTCGTAGTTGTCATAGTTATTATTAATCCATATTGAGCCTCCTTCATTGCTACATAATGGATGTCGATGTCTTCTACTCACTTTTAAATGGTGAGTAATACATGGTAGTAGAGTCTTGGCTTGAGTTTGATTTGTTGGAGTAATTTCTACTCATTTTTATATGGCAAGTAATATATGGTATTAGAGTCTTGGCTTGAGTTTGATTTGTTGGAGTAATTGTCACGTTCACCTCATCTCATTGGAAATCAATTACATGGACTAATTACTATAGATTTGGTGTAACTAAAAACCTCATACTATCAAGGAAGGAATAAGTTAATTTTATATAATATAAAATAAAGTTATTTGGATTATAAAAAATTTAGGAAAAATCTACCATTTTATTTGGCCCAATTTAAATAAATCAATGGAAAGTTTATGACAAGATTTTCATTTTCACATATATCGTGAATGGCTTCACAAAACGTTTTCAAAGACTTATTGTGGGATGTACTCATTTGGTGTAATTTGCACACATAAATATAGCCTTAACTGTAATGAATAATCTGCACCATCATCCTCTGAATAATGGTTGACTTTTGCAGTGTTCGCCCTGTGCTAATATAAAATAATTTGATGGTTTTGATGCCTATACATTCTTATCCATTATACTCTGATTTAAGTGCAAATGTGAGATTGATTCACTCACAACTATGTTATAGTGGGCAATGAGATTAATTCATGAGCGGAAGACTATAGTGTTCCTTAATGCATTGAGGTGGTACTTATAATCTGCAACATGTCAGATATTAAATCTTTCATAATTGTTGTCAGCTCAAGAGTGATAGGACTTTTGTACTATTGGTTAGTAAATCCATGCAATGAGCAATAAGATGTTAAATTTCATAGCCAATCAGGTTAAAAATAAATAAATTTAATTATTTTTAAAAAATAATAAATTTCAAGTTGTAATGTTAAACTATAGAATTTTTGTAATTTTTTTTTGTCAAACCCAATCTAATGAGTTTGACCAAAAACGTGACGCAATATCTTTTGCCTACGACAGAGATAATAAACTCTTCCATCATTAATATTATCCATGATATCCTATTTAAGTTTCATAATTATTAGAACATATCCTCGTAATTATATTAGACTATATCATTAGAAATTGTGTGCAATGGAGATGTGTAGATGTTGGTGTAAATCGCATATTACATGTGCAAATCATCCATGATATCTTATTTAAGTTTGAATAATTTTGCTAGAACATATCCTCATAACCTCATAATTATATTAGAATATATCATCAGAAATTGTGTGTAATAGAGGCGTGTAGATGTTAGTGTAAGTCACATATTACATGTGACAAAATGGATAGAGTATTTGTGTGTAAATTTAATGTCAATGTAAATGACATTTCACATGCAACTAATCTAAAATATAATTTTCAGATATAGTTTTGAAGTTTGATTTTAAGATAACTTTCCCAAATACATGCTTGTTAGAATATGTGTTTGTGTGTAAATATGGGGTAACGTCAATGATATGGAATACTAGATACTAGCTAGATGGTTGCTTAGTTAAGTGGAGTTTGTGTGATATGTTTGATTTCTTTATTTCACATTCATAGTTTTATGTTATTCATGTTATGTTTGATTTCTTGATCTCGCATTCATATTCTTCGTGTACTTTTGTGTCAATTAAAACGAATATTTATAAAGGAAAGTAAATAATACAACTTTTTTCTGTTGCTTTTTAGGAAGCAAAAGCATTATGTATAATTTTCGAGGAAAACAAAAACATTGGCATAAATAAGAAGAAAGATTATGTATGTTTGATTTCTTGATCTCACATCCATAGTTTTAAGCTATTCATGTTTTTTTTGTGTGTATTTTTATGTCAGTTAAAACGTAGATTTATAAAGGAACGTAGATAATACAATTTTATTTTTGTTACTTTTTAGGAAGCAAAAGCATTATATATAATATCCAGGGGAAACAAAAACGTTGGAATAAATTTAAGTCTTAGTAGAGATAAAAAAATGGATATATAATAACGTTGGTGTAAAAGAATTAGTTTAAATGTATCAAAGTTTGACACTAACAAATGAAATTGTTTAGACAATGTTTTATAATATCCCATCAACGAGAAGCATTCAATCTCAAGAAGGGAATACTTTGTTACATCATCTTAATGATAATATTTATTTTTGGAGTATTTCACATAACAATAACTTGTCATTATTGTAATTTGGATGTGGAAAGGGGAAAAGATTTAAACATGCTGTAATTAAGTGTTTATGCACTCATTTTTAACTATTGTGATGAAATAAAATAGTTTATTAGTGATGCTGCAAATTTGTGAAAAGGATTGTTAAATTAATGGTTTGTTTTTCCAAATAAAATTTTAAATTTAATTACAATTTTGATACAAAATATTAAAAAAATTAAGTCACATCAAGCATATCCCACATGGGGAAGAATCATGTTTACTAGAATAATGTAGAAATCTTTGCATTAGAAAAAAAATGAAAAAAAAAATGGATACAGGTGAATATTTTTTGGGAAAAGGCATCGAAGATTAGTTCACACGAGAAACTTGGGCCTAAAATTTTCCCTTCTCACCAATATTTGAACATGGTTCATGATCACAACTATTTTCCCATGTTATCAATAGATCACAACATAACAAACTTGATTGTATGACATAAATGAATAGAAGTCCTATATTTTGGGAAGATTTACCTATGATTACTAAGAACATAAATGAAAGTTTTCATTAGGCATGAAAATGTTTGTGACTATAAGAGCTAGCCACCCATATTCTAAGACAAAAAATACGTAAGTTTAGTATGCTCATAATTGTAAACTCTATGAGTCATTGAAATGTTCCTAGAACTATCCAAATTCCCAATGGGTGAGATATATTCAACCCACTAGATGAAGTCTTCATTAGAAATCTTATAAAAATGCACATGATCATTAGAGAATTTTCCTCATTTGAAATAGTTGAGAAAAGAAGATGAAAAAGATTTCAAATCTTAAAAAATGAGGATTTTGACTCTACAATTTTGTATGCAACCTTATTTTTAAAAAAGATTTCATTTATAATCTTAAAAAATGAGGATTTTTACCCTACAATTTTGTATACAACCCTATTTTTAAAAAGATCAATGTTGAACCCATAATAGATATTGGATATAACATGGATTCTACAACCTAGTAATGAATAAATCCATTTGACAAACAATTTCATCTTTCATTAATCAACTATTCATGGTATACATCACTAATTTCATCATACAATTGGTTGATAGTTGTAATTTGCATAATTTTATGTGGTGGCCATAAAGAAAAATCCTATTAGTCATTGACATATTTTTAAAACCATCCAAATTTCCAATGGGAGAGAGTGAAACCTATATCCTTTCTTAGAAACCTTATATGATTGCACATGTATAACAAAGAACTTTCCCCATTGGAAATAGTTGAGGAACAAATACAAAAGAGTTCAAGTTGTCAAGAAGCATTAAGGCGACTAATAAAGTTTACATTCTTAAAAAGAATGAAGATAAATTGTTTTCACTCCATAATTTGAAATTTGAAGCCTCGGTTAATAAGATGCGTGATGGGTATTAGGCCCATTAGCCACCAAAAAGTGGGTAACCCACAGGAGAAAACTTTTCTCCCCCTTGGACAACTAGCCAACTAACATCCCTATGTGATTAGTAGATGACATGATGACAATATCTTCCACATCTTCCTTTGATTAGATTTCTCTCTCCCATCAAGCATTCCTTTTTGAAGGAAGGTGGGTCATCCATCGACAGGTACTTTAACCATTTTGTAATCATGTGCTTTCACTTAATGTTTTGAGCATACTACTATGGATCAAGAGTTGAATTGGATGAAGAATCATTGTGATTGTATTCTTGTTCCCTCACTTCACTTAGGTGGTTAGTATTTGACTCTAGTTTAGTGGGACCTCTTCTAAGGCTTGTGGGTTCTTAGAAGGGCACTATTAGGGAAGCTCTAATTGAAGTAGCATGTACATGATGTTAGGTAAAACTTTACTTAGTGAAAGAAGTTACTCGATCTACAATGATGGTTTTAGGCACATGTTTTTGTTTGTCCATTGTTTTTTGTCAATGGAATGTATGTAATGAAGCCTTTAAAAGGCTTGGGAAAACTTCATTATAATGGGTTAGGGGAGGTGAGAAGTAAAGGCTCACTTAGACGGCTTAGCTGGGTTTTGGCCAAGGACACTGATAGAATTTTGTTAGCTGGTTTTTCTTTGGATTGGGTTTTTCTATGATGAAACATTGTATTTGTGTTTTCTTATTTGTTGCTAGTTGTTTTAATGTCTCTTTATAAATTTAATTTGGCTACTTGGATATTATGGATATATCAGTGCCAAGTGTTGGCTTCAAAGGAATGCCTTTGTTGCGAACGATTTATTTAGCTTGGTAAGTGTGAGAGTGGCATACGAGTATGGAAATAAGAAGAAATCAAATTCAATGAAAGAATCAAAGGATAATGAATTCTTGAGGAATGGAAACACAAAGCACATGGAGTCTAGATCAGGTTGATGTTGTCATTTCTATCATTGTGTGTCATGTTGAAGGACATGTCATTTAGGCTGCATGAGGAGGCATAGGTTATGAACATGAAGCACTAGAACATGGAATTGGAAGAGAAAATCATATATTGATGTGCATAGGTTCATAAGGAGAAAAAGCATGAAATTTGGATTTGGAGAGGAGAACATTGTTAAATTTCCATATTGTTCTATGTTGTATCAATTACTTTAGCCCAATTCAATACGTCAATTAGCAATATTTTCAATTACAATTAGTATTTCCATTTATCAATAGTAATTGAAGATAGAACAATAAATGCAATGACAAAGGAGACAATCAACACATCACAATCAACACATCAACAAGAGACACCAGATTTGGTCAAAGACCAGGGAAAAACCCCACTGGGGGGAAAAACCCTTTGAAAAATCTTCTTCTATTGGATTGTCATAAAAATTTTAGCAGAGTACAATGAGCCCAATACAATATCTTCCAGCAAAACAACCCAACAACAATTAGAAATATGATTCCAGCATCAAAATATATCATAGACAACTTTTCTTGTCTGCGGTCAACTTCGGTCTTCAGTCAAATTTGAGTCAAACTTCCCAGTCACATGCAGGAGGATTTTTGGAAGCAGATGAAGGCTTACATTTGTACCCTTGAGCTTGCAAGCCAGCGACTATGGAATAAATTTCCTTGTGACATGTCTACGACTGTAATCCAAAACCCTAAAACAAATGTGAGCCTCGGACCTTGTAATTTCGAACTTTTGCGAACCTCTGATGTCAACCCTGCCTAAGGCTTATGCGAGGCACTCAATGAAGAATAGAAGAAGATGTTTGGTGATTTCAAAATTAGCTTGAGGTCACTTGTATTTATAGGCTTCCATGGGTGTCCAGTTTTCTTTAAGGTTGACCTTGTCCAAATGTGCATATGTGGGCTTTCCTTCATAAGTACACTTTCCATTATCCGATTTGAGTGATATTTAGGTCAATTTTGGTCCTCTTGAAAAGAGGAATTAAATTCAATAATCAACTCCATCAAATAAGTTTTCCAAACTAGAATTTGACCGTAGTTTCATAATTTAACAGTCCCTCTCAACTAGGGATAATACCACTTGTCTATCATGTCGCCATATCACGTCCCATCTCTACTCAACTCTATCTGCTGAAACATTCTTGAATCTAAAGAAGAAGAATCATCGGGGAGCTAATGCTTCCACCCTCAACATCGTCGAAGAGCATATCTTAATTTGAAACCACATCGGGGAGTACATCTCAACCCGAAATCTCATGGGAGAGTTAAATATCTTTGTGCCCACATTGAGCAATATGTGATATAGGGGAGCTACTACTCAACCCATCATATTTCCTATCGATATTCCCAAAAATGACCCACAAGATTCATGTGGTATAACACTTGCATCATAATTCGAGCTTGGGCAAGATACCCGACTTACCAAAAGGTAAGGATCACATGCCCCCAAGCCTCCTCAACCCGTTGGCCAGACGGGGAGTGACAATCCCAACAAGCCCAGCTTGTGGGGATGATTCCAACTGGGGTATACTCTAGAAAGACCAAGATATGGGACCTACTTCTCCAACCTTATGGGTAACAAATAGGGGCGATACCCTATTGTCCAGAGATGCCTCTACCCTAGGAGCCCTCTATCTCAATTACACGCCCTGGGAGCTCAAACAGGGGGGAAGAGTTGGCTCAGTGTCCTCGATCAACGATGCCCCTTATGAGGAGGGGTCACAACCATCAGTACAAGATTCTTTGTGAAGACAAAGAACTTCCCTTTCGGAAAAGCCTTGGTGAGAATATCTGCAATTTGTTCATCTGTCGATATATGATGGAGTCAAATGGATCCTCTCTGCACCATGTCTCGAATGACGTGATATTGAATCTCTATGTGCTTAGAATTGTCATGAAATACGAGATTTTCTACCAGATAGATCCCACTCTTGTTGTCACAATATATCATTGTAGCTTCTAAGACCCGCTCAAATAGCTCTCCAAAGAGCTTCCTCAACCAAAATTCTTCGCAGCTAGCCATGCTAGTAGAAATATTCTTTTCCTCAACAATAATCAATGCTACAGACTTTGGCTTCCTACTCATCCAATATATCATGGAAGATCCAAGGCTAAAACGACATCTAAACGTAATCTTCTTGTTAACATTGTTTCCTTCCCAGCCAACATCAGTGTATCCATGAAGTTGAACATCTCAGAAAAAATATCTTAGACCAAGTGTGATTGTTTCGGGCAAATATCTCAAAATGTGTTTGGCAGTTGTTGTAACTCCTAGAGACAGCCTGGAGTTGTAAAAAGGCCAGTGCCTAGTACATCTTAAATGCAAGGAGTTTCTGATATAACTGATAGCAGCTGACAATAATATGGCTTCCTTGCTACTAACAAATGGTGGAAATTTGGTGATAGTGGGACCAAGCCTTCAGAGGTAAACGTAACAACTAGAATACTTCTGAGGATTCTGTACGAGACTAAATAAGTAGATGCATCGGACAACTACAAATCATCTTGTTGTAAAGAGGGCCGACTATTAAAATGATAAAAAATTATCAAGGTATGCGTAAGCGGAAACTATGAAGGAATATGAAGTGGGATATACACTGTAAATGGGCTTATATTAAGATAAGAATCCATAAAGAGCTTATCAGAAGAATTATGGAAATGAGATAGAAAGTGAACAGAGTATCATGCCTGAGCCATATTTAAAGCGCTATAAATGTAAAGATATGAGTACCAACTATGATAAATTCACATCCAATACAAAGCACTAGCATTCCAGAACATTTAGATACAAGAAAATGGATGGAGACGAAGTGAACATTTATTTATAATCAAACATGAAGGAGTACAAACTGTATAGCATTTCATGTGGAATCCTTTTCAACATCAAAACTCTTTATACCAAGTCCCAATGGGTTCTTTAACATCAACTATCCAGACCATACAAAAATACATACACAGAGCGCTTTTAGTTGATAGTCTCTCCAAAAATCTGGAACCCTCTATTAGTGTTTCCTTCCTGTTTTTATAACTTCTGATTTCCATGCACGGAAAGATATTTTGGGAAAATATCTTTCCCGCATGCATTTATGTTGTTCCAAGTCTTAATCAAAAAACAAAATTGATGATGGGGTAGAATGCCTCCCATCATCCTACAAAGTGGGCTTGAAGCCATTTCTAACAGAAATACAAACAACTTACTAACTGAAAGTAAAATGCAGGAGTGAAATATGAATTTCACTTGAAATTGAAAAGTGAAAAGAAAAATAAGGTAAGAGGCCACGTAGGCCCAGTCATGAGTTATCATTACTTCCGGTGAGACAGAGTCGCGACTGCTGCTGGAGAAGGTGGTACTGTCGTCGTGGAAGAGATGTATTTCTGCTTTAGAGGCGGTTTTGGCAGAGGTGAAGATGCGATAATCAGAGTATTGGTAAGATTGTTACACTTCTGCCAGATGTCGACTGCTGGAGTAGGTGTTGTAACAAAGGCATCAACCAGAGCATGCACCTCGGTCAACTCAGCATAGTCTATTTGGACGGGCAACCGCTGCTTGATTTGACATAGGAGGGAGAATTCTTTACCGAGAGAGGCAATTATAGTTTCAGCCTTGAGTCGAGTGGTCTTTTCAAATGGGACGTCTGTCTAATTCATCACTTCTATCATCTTGAGCTCATATACTTGTAACGGCTGAAACACAGCTATTCTAGGCTCCCAACATGATGGGAGGCTTGCCTTAGTCAGTTCGATCCACTCCTTTTCAAACTATCCCAAACTCATCACCATCTGTTCCAAATTGCCCAGTGCATGATTGCGCACGTCTTCCTTTTCCATTACCCTTCTGCATTCTGCTACCTCCTTGAACCTGTCTTTAATTCCCCGGTTGGCCAATTCTTCTGAGCTCAAATTATTCAGGAAGGTAATATACCTTATGGCACTTTCAAGCTTAGTTACAGCCTTTGTGTGTCCTTCGTGTAGCATTCTTCTGAACCGACGAACTGCTACCCTCTTTTCTTCAATTAAAGTAAGAAAGGCCCAACGCTTTCTTACCTCTGCAATAATGTCCGTCCAGATCAAGCGTTTGGCTTCTAAGAGGGTGACATTTCCCTTCATTCGGTTCGTCAGGTCCTTGATACTCTTTTCTTGTTGAAGCTTCTCTTGTTTCGCCTCTTCCACTTCTTTCTGTAAGGCTGCTACCATTTTTCCGTTCTCCTGTGACCCCAGCTTCTTCGACCTGTTTATTTCTTGCTTCTCATGTTAAAGTAGTGTCCCCTTTTTCCCCCGTCGTTGATGACTCAGTCTCCATCCGTGAAAGCAAAGGCCAGGTATCAAGATTAGCTCTCCACTCGATGAGGGGCCTAGATTCGTGAGCATAAGAAGTTGACTTAATCTTCCTCCTCTTGTTAGAGATGGTGCCTTTTGGGTCATAAGGCCAAGCTTTCCCTTGCCTTAAATTCATACCCTTGAGCAGGGATTCCACTATTGGGAGGGCATGCCTTGAGTTAGAAATAAAGGGGCCGATGGTGGTAGGAAGTTTAAGAATGAACCCCTTTTTCGTAAGGACGAAGTGGAGCTGGTTAGCCTTCAAGGTTTGCTGGAGGTACTCCAAGGCGAAAATCCACATGGCAGGAAAAACTGGTAGTCTGCAAGGGGAAACCTCTGCACCGTAGACCCTGATCTCAGTGTAGTCGTCAAATAGGTACCAATCTCCTGTGCTTTCTTCCTCACTAAACTGTAGCTAGTTCCTCTGCTCAGGAAAAATCCTGGGTGAAGGGTTGTCATGAATAATAGTATAGGCTATTGTCATGAATTCATTCAAGAAGTTTGAATAACCCACCCCATTAGCCAACTGATGCACTGCGGGGTTCCACTCAAAGATAGTTCTTGGTTGAGAATTTATCCTAGAAACCTTTACCAGACCCAAACCCTTGAACTTATTAGCCTGTTGGAAGAGGAAGAGGTAGAACATCATGGAGCATAAACGAAAATGGCTTGTGCCTGGGAGGTCTTGAAATTGGGTTTGGATGGCGGAGGCCAAGAAAACAGGGATATCCAATATAACATTTGGTTGTGACATCAACCATAAAAGGGCTACGCATTCCTTCGAGACTCGCTCGACCCCCTCTATACATAGTAACCCCGTAATGAGAGCAAGTGTTGGCTGAAGGCTTTCCTTGAATGTATTCAGAGGCACCAAGTCCAAAGACGAGAAAGTTGTAGGGCGGGAGTCGGAAATAGCAGCGATGAAATCGCTCTTCTGCCTCAAGGGTAACTTGGAAAACTGACGGGATAAATACATTTCAGTGAAACTGACATAATTTGAATTGGGGGGATAACAGAGGGATTTCCTGATGATCTCAGGAGATATACTAAATATCTTTTTCCCTTGAGTTGATAGGAACATATCTTGGCGCTCATCATAAGCTTCTCTGAGCCAACATATTAATTCCACAACTGGGTAAACGGGCGGATCAATTTGGTGGTATAGTCCCGATAAAACAACTCTGAACCTATCCCTATTTTGCAAATGTTTCCTAAATATGTCAGGTTTGACGCTACTGATGAGGAAAGGGTATTGTGGGTCTTGAATGTGGGCTTGCATGTCGATGAATGGCTCAGGTCCAGGGGAAGCCCTGGACTCGTGAGCTTGGGGGGTTTCAGGCTCCGACTTCTTAATCTTGATTCTACCCATGACCATTATGAAAAATGAAAAGCGGAAGGAAACTAGACATTGAAAGAGGGACAGAATACCTATGCAGTAAAGAAAATTCTCAGGAGAAAACGACGCAGGGAAGTTGAAAGTGACTTGGTAGACCTGGTACTGGGAGCTCGCGCTTTGGCTATACGATATCTCGTAAAAGAAAGTATTTTACCACAGTGAACATAGAACAGGGTTAAACGGCTTTAGATTACCCAAAAAACGAGGCTAGGATGACACTTGTAGGGCTGATGTCATAAGGACATCTACATTGGGACGCGTGGCATTTGGCTATTGGTTATCAAAGTTTGGTTAGGTGTATACCACGCGTCGGGTTAAATACCGGTGCTGGTCATGTACCGGGTGTCCTAGGACTTACATTACCCTTGTGTTACTTGCGCAAGTTGTTGCCTGAATGGACCCACTAAGTAGTCCGGCAGGGTCTTGGAGCAGCTCTAAGCCCGCGGCCATCACCCCACGGAATGTGTCTCTTGGGGCCCCACCGCTGTCACGTCACCTCATGCTTCCAGGGGGTTGAGCTTCCACTTTCCCCAGCCTTCTTTGATACCCCTGGAAATGCTTAGCGATGTTCTCCTCTTTTGACTATTCGGCACTTAGGCGGGTCCCACTCTGTCCAAATGTCTTGCACATATATGCTCCTTTGTGTTGAGTAAGGTTTTACCGCAAAGTTAAAACTCTATGTCTTGTCCCCTTTTTTATATGCATTTTCACGCACACCAACCTACTTACTCCTTTAAGTCCTTCTTACCATTTCTTATTAAGATAATAGTCTTTAATCCCATTTGAGTGATAAGGGTTGATATAACAACAACAGCGACCTAATGTGCATGGAGAGGCTCGGTCATGAAATGACTCAACGTACTCATTGCATAGAATTTGTCTGGATGAGTGTTCACTAGGAACATCAGAGCCCCAAACAATTTTCTATACTCGGATGGATTCGCCAAATCGGGTTCTGCATCTTCTCCACATAACTTCTTGAATTTCATTTCCATTGGTGTGGGTAGTGACTTTGCATTCTGTCATTCCAAATATTTCTAACAACTTTAAAATATATTTTCCTTGTGAAAGGAAAATCTCATCTGGCCTTTGCCACACCGCAAGGACTAGAAAGTAGTGCATGAGTCCAAGGTCCTTCATCTCAAATTCAGAGGCTAGCTCCCTCTTACACTCGATGGGCTCACTACCTGACAAAAATAGATCATCAACATATAAAATGAAAATTAACGAAATACCTTTGGCTACCTTGAAGTAGAGATTGGGATCGACATTACTTCTTGTGAATCTTAGCTTCACCATATAAATGTATGTGCAGTGTACCATGCTCTGGGGGCTTGCTTCAAACCATACAACGCCTTCTTCAACCTACAAACATGTGTCTTTCGATCCTCTACTTAAAATCCGTATGGTTGCTCAATGTATACTTATTCATGTAACATACCATGAAGGAATGTCGTCTTCACATCCATTTGATGAAGAGTCCATCCTTGACTTGTGGCAAGGGAAACTATCAAACGAACGGTTGTATATCATGCCACAGGTGCGAATATATCATCATAATCTTCTCCCTCTTTTTGAGAGAATCCTCTAGCCATGAAACTTGCCTTTTATTTCTCAATGCTACCATCAACTCCTTGCTTGATCTTGAATAGCCATTTTGAAGTCACCACAGATTTCCCCTTCGGTCTCGGCATGACATCCCTTACGTCATTCTTCATAATTTATTCATATTCTTCGGCCATAGTATTATTATAAACTTGTTCTTTTACATCTTCTTTGAATGTGGAAGGTTTGAATTGAATTATAGTAGTCATGGCTGCAACATATCCCTGGTACCTGCGTGGCTTCATCCTTTCTTTAAATTATCTTCGAACGTGAGCTCATATCTCATCATCTTGTAATGTGTCTCAAAGCAATATTGGCCTCTTCCTTGTGGTAGGATCATAAGGAGGAGGATCTAAGGGATCCATGGGCTCCATGGGATCATCAACAATATTTTTCTCAGATTCAGGCACCCATTAGGGGAATTTTGAGGTCTAAAATGGGCCTCCTAAGAAAAATGTACGACCAAAATAAACTTTATAAGAACCAATAAGATTCATGATGATGATGTCAACCACGGGGAATGATTCACTATTTTTGGAGTAAAAAAGTAAAAATATTAAAAAATAATAAAATAATAAATCTACTTTTTCAACTCGTATTTTCAACTTATCCCCCTAAGGTCTTACTCAAATTTCAAGCAGGAGTACTCGTTGGATGAAAAATTTAATTCCTCATCCAAGGAGTACCCATGTTGCATACTTTTGATGGACCCTGCTACACAAATAATGAGAAATGCATGAGTTTTTATCCACCATTGAGAATGTGACAAGTAAGTACCTTTAACTCAAGAAATGCCACCTCAATCATTAGGGATGATGTCATCCCCTAAAATGTGTTTGGTTCTCATAAAGTGAATTTTGATTGTACATTTTTCTTAGGAGGCCCATTTTAGACTTCAAAATTACCCTAATGGAAGAAGGATAACATCGGTCTTGACACATGTGAATACTTCTTCGGGAGTTTTTTTGTCCAATGCTTGATGAGGCACACTGTTTTGAACATATACGTTACCATTTGTCGCTTCTCCCCAAAGGAACTTTGGTAAATTTTAATCATGGAGAATGGCACGAGCGAATTTTACAATAGACCTGTTCTTTCATTCATCTACTCCATTTTGTTCGAGAGTATATGGCGTAGTTTTCTCCTTCTTTATACCTTCCTTCTAGTAAAAAATAAATGAATTCATTTGAAGTGTACTCTCCACCATTGTCAGACCTGAATATCTTGATTTTCTTCCCTGTTTTATTTTCAATCAAAGCTTTGAAATTCTTGAACATTTTGAAGGCTTCATTCATGTGCTTCAGATAATATATCCATGTCTTTCTTGCAAAGTCATCAATGAAGGTGATGTAATAGAGATGTCCATCAAGAGAATGTATAGGCATCAGACCACCCAAGTCAGAATGAATTAGATGGAGGATGTCATTTTTCTCTTTCTCGCTGGAGGGGAATGGTCTCCTTATCATCTTCCCACTGGCACATCATGTACATACTCCATCATGTTGAGCTTGAACCTTGGGAATCCCTGAGACCAATTTCTCCAATTTCAGAAGAGCATCATAACGTAGATGGGCTAATCTTCAGTTCCATAGCTTGCTTAGATGATTAGTGTCATGGACCAATGCTAGAACTAATATTCTTGTAACCCTATAGATTCCTTCATATCTTGATCCCAATGTGAATACATCTCTCATAGGTGATCCAACCTGCCAAGTAAGAACCTTTCCCCGAATGAAGGAAACCCTCATCCCTTTATCTTCCAAAGCAGATATTGATACCAAATTCTTCTTTAACCAGGCACATACCTCACATCATGGAGAAAAATAGATTCTCCCGAATTCAAATGAAATTTTACAGACCCAAAAACTTTAACATGATGAGTGGAGTTGTCTCCAAGGATGATTTTCAAATTTGACTCCCTCTCCACCAAATTAGAGAGAACTTCCTTATAACCAAAAAAATTATGAGTTCCCCCACTATCAACCAACCAACTATCCGATGAATCCAGAGGAGATGAACTAGTAAGGGCAGAAATAAAAATATATTCAGATTGATTTTCAACATTACTTTCATACCTGGAGAATCTTGACTTATTTCATGGACAACGATCTTCTTCATGATCACTTGGAGCATCTCTTCTTCTTCTTTCATCTCTTCCATTGTGGTCGTCCCTTCGGTCATCTCTTCTTCTTTGATCATTGAACATGTTGTTATTGCTTCTAGTATTGTAGTGTGGTCCATTGTTATTCTTGGGGCAATCTTGAGCATGGTGACCCTTCTTGTTACAATTGTAGCATTCAATTTGCAATTATTCTTTTCTTCTATTTGGATTTTGATGAGGAGACTTTCTTGAATTTGATGGACCTCATGTCCCTTCTTCTTATTATTATTATTATCATGAGTGATGAATGTAGCAGGCTCTCCTTCTTCGTACTTTTGAATCCTTCCTCTTGATATCATCCTTGATTCTTCTTGAGTGAGATTTCCAAGCATTTCATCAAATGGCGGGAGGAAATTGTTGTTGCTTATGGTAGTGATGAAGGTTTCCCAAACAGGAGGGATTAACCTCTTAGAGTTACGATCACTAATTCCTTATCATACACATACTCCCCAACTCTTTGCAGTTGATCTCTAAGACACTATATCCTCATTATGTAGGATTGCACGGACTCTCCTTTTTTCGTCTTTGTGTCTTTGAGTTGACATTTCAACAAGATGACTTCATTCAAATTTTTGACTTCATACATGCAAACTATCTTATCATACATCTCCTTGGACCTTCTCAAGTTTCCAAGATATGCAAGTAAATTGTCTTGTAAACCATCGGATATAATTTTCATTTCTTTTAACTCACCTTTCCTATGCTTGTTCTTGACAACAACAAAATCATTCTTCGGAGGCTCGTGTATTTTTACTTGAATGTAATCCAAAGCATCATTGTTATCAGCTATGATCTCCAACTTGAATTTCCATGCAACAAATTGGATGCGTCACCCAACTTCTCATTTTCCTTGAATAAGGAAGACATCTTGAATAGATCATCTATTTCAACTTTCCAAATGTGATTCTTCAATTCTTGTCTCCTTTTGGGATTTTCCTTCATATTAGCTCTGAAACCATGTTAAATTTTTAGATTTTTCCATCTTGAATCAATTACTTTAGCCCATACATCTGTTAGGGTCCTATCATAATAGGGTTCATAATTTTTGAATTGACTTTGATAGTCTTGTAAATATGTACATACCTTGCTTTTTCCAAGTTGTTTTCCTATATTTGAAAATAATAAAAAATGAAAAGAGGGTAAAAGTCATTAAAGAAAGATCAAAGGACTTTGAAAATAAAAGATCAAAAAGAATTAAAATGGACCCCAAAAGAAAAAGAGATAAAAATAAAACATGAAAGTGAGCAAGTCAAAATGCCACTACTATTTACTTTTACTACAAAAATAATGATTATCTGCAGATTGTTAAAAATTCCATAATCCATGATCAGTTAAATAGCTTAATCTTAACTTTCCATGCTTTGAATTTCATGTTTTAGATAGAGAATAAAGATATGTAAAAAAATTTAAACTTGACAAATCAGTAGATAGTTAGAGAATAAATGAGAAGCTCAATAGCTTAATCTGAGCCCTCGGATGAAATAAGTTTAGAATTAGATAGATTTATGCTTTAAAAGAAAAATGGATTTAGGGTTGCAAGCTCAAATGCACCCATGCAAATAATGAAAAAATGTTAGAATAATGATGGGTAGGTAGAAAGCAGTTGTGCAAGGCATGTAATAAAGCATCATCAGGAAAATTACTAATTTCCCTTCCCCCAAAATGATACAGCATTCTAAATCTTCAGTTAAAGAGGCTCAGAGAATTTCTCTAACTTCTGTTGGGACCG
This sequence comes from Pinus albicaulis, assembly GCA_034641835.2. Classification (NCBI taxonomy): domain Eukaryota; kingdom Viridiplantae; phylum Streptophyta; class Pinopsida; order Pinales; family Pinaceae; genus Pinus; species Pinus albicaulis. Next base: position 441,175,264 of record CM076578.1, read on the forward strand.
GACCCAAGGCTTAATAACTAATTGGTTAAAAATACTGGATTCCCTTCATAAAATCCATTTCCTTAGCATATTCACCCTCTTCCAAAAATATAATCCCTTTTCCTAAGTAAAACACCTTTTTTGCTTAGAAAAGTAAAATCCCCTCATAATTAATTTCATTTCATCCAAAAACACTCAAAAAACCACAAAATACATGTTATGCTAAGTTTATGTGTAAATGTCAAAATGGGATAATTTCTATACTAAAATGCCTATTTTACACACTTTTCTTAGTTTATTTCTATGTATTTTCATCTCATTTTATTTCATTTCATATTAATTTTTTAACATAAAGTATTAATTCCCTATAAAAAAAACCCTTCCCGTATATTTTATTAATTCATTTCTAAATAAAATATCCCAAAAACCCATTATTTTATTTTAACCTATGGTTTCTCTTCCCCATGTGTCGAAATATAAACCCCACCATATCCCCATAGGTTAAAATATGTCATATTATAAAACCCGCCCCTAATGGTTATAAAACATTTGTAAAGGTTTTATTTACCATGTAATATTACTCTGCCAACCATAATAATACAATGTTTTTTATGTAATAAACATATATTTTTAATGTTTAAAACTATCCCCTCGCATAAATACAAAGCTCGAGCCCCACGCCCCACTGCCGAGCAACTCCTAATATAATCTCCACTGTTCACATGCATGTCCTCCGATTTGACGACCACAAAGACATATCACATTTTAAACTTCGCGATCAAGAACCATTTCAAACTTTGCAAAATGGGTTGTTTTATACCCTTATCTCTCCTCCACGTGGCAAGGTTTCATTGGGTCGCATTCGATCCAACGAAAACAACTTATCGCCCAAACCCACGCGATAACAACCTTCGGTTTTCTAACTCCGGTGCCAAACCGCCTACCCTATGTTCTGATATGACCTGTATTTAATGTTAATCCGCATTAAACCTATAAAACTTATATAAACCTTCATATTGCGCCCATTAAGCCCTTTCTGCGTTATTTGTATGCATTTATCCTCCGACTGAGAAACAAATATATATCCACCGGTTTCACGCCTAGAGAACCAGAAAGTCACTGCATTTGTTGTCAAACACTACTGGAATCATCCAATTTGCCTCCAGAGAATGTCAAAAGCCACCAGGAACCTGTTCGACACCTAATAAACTATTTTAAAGACCAAATACCTACACAAACAGGTATTTTCCGAAGAAAACAAACCTGTTTATCATTCTAAAAGGAATTTTCGAGAAATTAAGCTTAGTGAAGCCAATTTGTCCACAGAAAGACCCTGTAATTTCTCGAAAAGAATGAATTTACTGTGAAAACTCTGATAAACCCCTGTTTCAATACTGCAAAATGTTTTTTAAAGATAAATTAAATACTTTTAGCCTTTGCAGACCTTGAAAAACCTCTGAATTTATCTAGAAGTCCTTTGTAGGTAACCCCAACTCTTCTGTGCCCAATTTTAAACAATTTCAGTCCTGTTTATCTGAAAAAATGCAGAACAAACCCTTGTTTCTTATTTCTAAACCTGAAAGAGTTTAAAATCCAGTTTAAAAGTCAAAATTGAAGGTTGAAACCCAAGAAAAATCCAAGTTTATGCCTGTTTCTATTTAAAGAACCTCTGTCAAAGTCAAAAACACTTCTGTAAACAATTTAAACTTACAGAAGAGTCCAAAAAAGTCCAAATACAGAGTTTCAGTTATCCAGAAAGTCTAAAAAATGTCAAAATCAAATCCAACAGTAAATTCGAAGACAACAATTATTGTAAATCCTCTACAACTTCCTGTTGTAGATATTGACCATACACCATTAGCAGATGTGGATTATAAAATAGAAGATCTAGTGGTAGAATTCAATCTGTTAGACCTCCACTGCTAGAGTTATGAAAATTCATTGGATCAAGTTGAAGAAGTCCGAATTTGGGAGTCAAACTTACCCAAATATGTTGTTCCACTCACTCATCAATGTCCAGAGGTTATTAGGATGTGTCAGACCTATTATTCACCTAAACAAAGAGAAATGGTAAATGAAAATAAAGAAGTACTATTCACAATTACTGGTTAGTCAATAAACCAGATGTTACATCTCAAACTAGATCCCAAAGCAGTTCCCTTATCAATAGAAGAACTCACCAAGCTTTACATTGGTCTTGATTTTCCCAAAAGGTTTCAAATTTTCCAATTATTCATGCCTTTACATGTTGAAATTCCACAAATCAACCCTCCTTACTCTACTTCAAAATTTCCTGAAGGGTCTAGGCATGTCATATCCATGTTGTCCTTTATCCTAGGGTATTTTACAGATGAGCATACAGATGAATCAATCCTAGGTTTTCTATCTACCTTTGCACAAGGACAACCTCCTTCTGTCATTTTCAATTATGCTGAATACATAGCTGATAATATCCATGATCAGCTTGTCAAATTTCCAATTGAAGGAGTATTTAGGTATACATCCTATCTTTTACATATGTTCTTATATTTCCAAGTAGACAAGTTCACAATAACACTTTAGAAGCTTGACATAGAAGAGAACCCACTTTCAGTCATATTTTGGACATCTTTGATCATAAAAGAGTCCATAGAGTTCAGTTATGCAGAGTTTACAGATCACTTTATTAATCCATTGATAAACATGTTAACAAACATAGTACAACCAAGAATCAGTGATGAAATAAAGAAAGTTCTACAACTATCAGAGCAAACTAGAACTGGAGATTGGTACTTATATAAGAAACATACAGAAATCAGAGTTTTTGGGTCCAATCTGTTACCCTATAAACTACCTAAGTATGTGCCAATGAGAGTTTTTTCCTTGGAGTACATCAGGAAAATTCTCAATTTAGATTCAATCAATTTTTTGGCAGCCAAAAATAAGACTCAATTTAAGTTGAAAAATCAGATAGGACCATTAATTTGTAATCATAGAGATGCAGCATTAGAAGCAGAAAAACAGTTGTTGGAGTACAAATTTGAGTTTAGCTTCTTATGGAATTATGATCTACAGGGAATTATCAGCAAAATGAGGGTTAAAAGAAAACTGACACCTTATATTCATGACAAAAGACCAGAGATTGAGCAGTATGCTAATCAAATAGAGTGGCTAGAAAATACCTTGATTGAAGCAATAAGACAGGGTGATACTAGTCACACCTTGGAAGCTATAAATCAAGGAGAGAAAGATACTAAGAGAAGCAGAGAAGAAGGAACTTACACTGTTGAGACAACAACTGATACTTGGTTTAAAATCAGGTATAAAAAAAAGCCTTAGCTCAATTCAATTGATAAAGAAAAAGTGACCATAGAGGTGCAAGATACAGATGTTCCAGAGACAAACACTGATGCAACTACAGTCATTACAAATGAGCCAGCCATAGAGATTCTAAATAAATAAGAACCTGATAATTCAAACACACATGTAATAGAGAACAACAGAGTATGGAGGCATCCTCCTCATAGGCAGCAGAGGATAAAGATCTTGAAATCAGAGAGAAATATAAGAAAATAAAGACAGAATGAAGAAAGAAAAAATGAGCTCTATTCTCAGTATTTGAAACAAACACCAGGTATCCAAAACAGAATTCTATCAAATTTTGATTATTCAAAAAAAAAGTTGATTATGTTAGTGCTTCAACCAACAGTCAAGACTCCCAAGTCAGTGGCAGATTACAAAAAATTTGATCTTGAAGTACCAACAAAAAGAATCCATGCACTAGATCAAATTGAATTTCATAGGCAAAATTCTGAGATGCTTTATTCTACCATTACTACAAAGGCCATGAGTGTCCACAAACTCTAGAATACAATAATAAATATGAGAGATCAAATGAAAGTTGACAAGGCTTCCTCATATGCTAAATATCATGAGATTAAATCTTTAGAAGAGTTGGTTATTCAAGTAGGATATGATCCTGTCAATTTCAAAGCAACAGAAGATTTAGTGGAGAAAAAGAATGATGATATTGCAGCACTGTGGAAACAACTCAAGCATCCACTAACTGAACATCCACAAGCCAAAGAAATAGTGCAAGAGCAAAGACAGAAAGATGATATGATGAAAATAATTTTACAACTGACAACACAGATAAAAGAAATGGAAATCCAAATGGACAAGCTTGTTCATGAAAGAGAAACTACAAAAGCACAGGAAGTTCCTACAATAATTCCCATGGAAACTACAGTTGTGCCTTCAACTCTTGCAGAAGAGTTGGCACCAAAAGTACCACTGGATACTACAGTGCTAGTGACCTCATCCACTACTTCAGCTATAGAGTCATCTACATCAGCAGTGTAACAGTCTGATGATGTTGGTAAGATTTTCAAAGCCATGGAGGAAATGTCACTTCAAACTAATGAGATCAACAGATTGAAGAAAGTGATTGATAATCTTGAATACACTAAGAAGCTAGCCCAAATCCATGCCAAAACTCATGAACAAAGGGCTAACAGGTTAAATATTGAGTTAAAGAATATAAAAAAAGAGTTAACCTTCAAAGAGCCAATATCTTATGTGAAGAATCAGTTATGGAGTAAAATCATTGAACCATCAATGATGTGTGGCCATCAATATAGGTGATTTATGAGAAAAGGGATTTACTGAAGGCAGCACAAGCAGAGATTCATAAAACAAAGGATGAACTAGGAGCTAAACCTAAGTAGGCCCTAGAATTAATCAAATTACTTAACAAAAAGAACAATCAAGAAATTGAAGAGATAGAAATTACTGATAGAACAGAGACAATCCTTGAAATAAGGAAAGTAATTTCAAAGAAGAATTTAATGAATCAGTTAGAGGAAAAATGTGAAAACATGAACATAGGCATAACCAAGTTTATGGTTAAGTTTGAGATTCTGGGGCAAAGAGGTTTGCCAAACATCCTGGTTATTAATGATAAAATCATGCCACAAGAGGACTACAAAAAAAATATAAGGGATTATGCAAATGAGCAGGTTAACAAAACAGAAGGGCAAGGAATTCCTACAGGGAAGGTTTTACATAGAATTTTTTAAGACTTGTTTTATCTACAACATGAGATAAAACACTTATTTGTTATAAAACCAACATTTGCTAGATACACTCAGGCAGATGAGAACTTTAGGAAGCTGAAAAAGATAAAAATTCCTGTTGATGAATCTTGGGAATCACTCACTGACTTACTATAGAAGTCAAAATGCAGAGAAAAAGATTAAAACAGTTTGCTGATTTTTTACAGTCAAAACAGAAAATTACAGCAGTAAGGCAGTTTTACAGAGTTTAAGTGTATAAGTGATTAAAGAGTATCAGAGATAAAGAGTATCAGATAAGAAGATAATATTTCAAAACAGATTTGAAATATCTTGTGCCAGTGTTGAAGACAACAAAGCAGCCAACTAAACCCAATCTAAAACAACATTTTCTATTTTATTTGGATAAATAGGACAGCTTGCTAAGTTGTTAACTAGTTGTCACTATTTTGTTGTAAAAGATATTTTATTTCCTTGGAAAAATCCTATGATTGTTCTAAGATATTTTGTAAACATTTTTGTATATATACTTCATCTTTTGAAGTATTATTGTGTAATAAATTGCTGAATATTTCTATTGTCATTTTTGTTGTACCTAGAGGCTTTTTGTAGCAGACTAGATCAAATCACCTAGCATCATATTTTAGGATTCATGTGATGAGCCATTGATCTGAATGTGAGAACTTCTTTTTTCTAATACAGAGATGGACTATAAGGGCATTTACAGGATATGTCACCTTTCAAAGAAAGGATGAGCTCCCGAAGCTACCTGGCCCTTTATAGACTCTGCCTAAAGAAATAATAGAAGTAATCACTAATGATCTGGAAATGAAACTACTTATTTGCTGGTGCAAGGTATTCATTATCCATTAACATATGTATGCAAACTTTTTAATGTGTTTTGCAATTGAAACAAGTGACTTTGGTGAGTTTATCAGTCTTTTTGTATGTAGGAGGCTTATTTATTTTTACTTTTTAACATATTTAACTTTGAAAATAAGCAGCAAATAAATCACAGAATATAACTCAGCATATGATAAGGAAGTTCACCCCTCCTGGGCTACATCTACCGGGTCCAAGGCCCCCAAATGGGCATGTCCTTGCTCTTATTATGCTCAGAAAATTTTTATACAATGTGTAGAAAGCCTAAAAAGGCGAAAATAGTTGCATAAATGAGTTTAGAGTGTAGAAAACAGTAAGAAATGACTATAGTTTCACCTCCAATGGATAACTATAATCCAATACAGCTCTCCAATCCCCAAGCCCTGGTGGCTCTTCAAGCTCTCTCGCTGATAAAACACCTGAATAAATGCTCTAATGGCTCTAAAACCTACTCCAGTGGCTCTGGAATGCTCCAATTACCCAAAATAAAAATAAAAAAAATCGCTCCAAATGGACTCTCTTAGCAAAAGTTATGTCCAATTGAAGTTTTGCCCAGTTTTCCCTTGAAAAGCTCCACCAAATTTGGTGGAACTACCAGTTAACTCCTTTAATTCAGGAACCGGCACTAAAATTGGGCACTCCGCCAATATTCCCGCCAGCCATTGGGGGTTATGGATAAGGGCTCCACAGGTCCATAGGACCGCACCAGTCGGAGATTGCATTGGCACTTTGGATTATTAAAGTCGGAACCATATTGTATAACCGTTCATTGAAACCCCGATCCGCAATTTCATATGACCGTTGCATATTCGTTCAACCGCTGGAGTGTTGGCTTAGCCCTTGGATCTGGGCATGCGGTCTTGTGGTAGAGGGGTTGGCCCCTTTACAGCCCCACCCAACCGTATTTCAAAATTTAAATAGCACTTAACTCCATTGAATGTTAAGAACTAATGGAGTGGTGAGATGGTAAGACGTGGCGCTGTTGAACTGCTAGTTACGGGTTCGATTCCGGTGGTTACCAAAATATTTTACAATGCAATTCGTTTGAAATTTTGGGGCCACGTGGCAGCCTTCGGGCAGGCCACGTGGTGCCCTATGATTGGCCCCTCACAGAATATTCCATGGAATATTTTGTAGAATATTCCTGAAATATTTCATGGAATATTCCTTTTTTAATATTTTTTTATCCAAAGTCAAACTGAGTCAAATTGGCTTTTTCTCTGAAATTGAGAAAATTCAAACTTGAATATCTTCCTCATACAATATCGGATTTGAGTGTCATTCATGGCTACAGGATCGTTTTGACGAGATATTTCCTGTTGTTCTAGTTTGAACCAATTCTGAGCAAATAAATTTTTGAGCATTTTTCCAAATAGGACATGATCACCTGATCACACCTCCCAAATGGGAAGCTTTTGGACCCACAAAAGCTTTCTGATTATTGAAACTGTAGATGTGGAGACTGATTCTCCACTCTTCCACCCTTGAATAACTGAAATCTTCCCGATTTCATCAAATTGAGTTTTTCACAAAATGATAAATTATCTCTTGAATTCACTGATCGACCGTTGCTAAAACTGACTGAGTCAAGATGAAAATTATTAAAATTTGCAGAACAACAACTATAATTTGCAGAAAAAAAATTGTTTCTACACTGATCAAACTTCCAAGAAGACTTAAAATAACATTCACCTTGCAAACCGTTCACATGGCAAATTGTTGTTGAATGATCTCTGCACTTGTGCTGAATCCCGACCAAGTTTTCTCGCCATATAAATCTGCCATTCTGAAACCAACATTGCCCCATGCTAAACTGTGTGCCCTCTTTGCATGCATGCCTTTCCACCTCATGGAATTTTACACAGCTTTGCACTGACACTTTTTTCACGGCACTGATCGACCCCAAAGGTACCTTGTGCAACATAATGTCATCTTCTTTCAAAGACGAACTGTTATCAGACTGAGACATATCATTAGCAATATCATGAAAAGGTTACAAAATGTTGTCGTTTCAACATCAACAAAGTCAGATTTTGACTTGCATTAACTAGCCTTTTCAATTGACCTGCGTGGACTAAAGAAGATTCCAGCTTCTTCTTATGTGCTCTCACAATGTACTCTTTTCCATCCTTAAACAAGTGATACTTGTTTTCGTGGTGATAGAATATGGCCTTTCTGTCAAATAAGTAAGGACTTCCCAAAACAATTCCTGAGATATCAAGCGGCACCACATCAAGTTCAACTATGTCAATAAAGTGTGCAGTTATTGCAAAGTGCAATATGCACTTTCTTGAGACTTGTAAATTTGCATCCTTGCATATCCACCCAAGTGGATAAGGCTTTGGATGTGGAATGGTATCAAGTTTTAACTGTTTGACCAAATCTTCTGATATGACATTAGCTTGTGACCCACTGTCAAACAGTGTGTCAATTTTAGTATGTTTTGAAACTACCCTCACATGGAATAGCTCTATCCTCCTCTTTTCATCTTGAGTATCTTTGTGACAGTTTAATGAGCTAGAACTGGGAATTGTGTCTTGTACCACTTCTTTTCCCTTTATGTTCTTTAAAACCATGGCGATACTTTTTGTCTCATCACCTGATTCTGATTCTAAGTCTTGTTCAATTATTGCTACAGTTTTCCCCTTTTCTTTGGTCTTGTCTTTGTTTTTATATTTTTTCTGGTTTCAGCTCAGGATGAAGCTTCCAACAGTGGTCTTCATCGTGACTTGTTTTTGTACAGTTCTTGCAAAATAATTTTTTTTTTTCCTTTCTGGAATTTGCAACCCTCTTTCTTCCTTTGCTTTTAAAATCACTGTCCTCATTCAGTGCATCAAAAGTGTTTTTCCCTCTAGCCTCTAAATGCGTAGCTTGTACACAAACTTCGTCTAGACTAGTAGGATTAAACATAAGAATAATGTGTTTAAGGTAACTGTGTAAATCACCTATGTACTTTAACAAAGTATCTTGGCTTTGTAAATCTACCCCAATTAAGAGTGCTCTTCTCCTAAATTCTTGGGTATAGTCTTGCACATTCTGTCCCTTAATCTGTCTAAAGTTTTGCCAATTCATTATTTCCTTCTAAAGATAACCAAGAGGATAAAATTGTTTCTTGATAGCAGTAATAAACTCAATCCGTGTTAGAGTTATCTTACCATGCTTCTTGATTTCCTCCCTGCTTTTGGCTTCCCACCAAACCAAAGCTGCTCCTTCCATCCTTAATGAGGCTAGCTGAATTTTAGTGTCATCATCATGCAGATTTTGAATCCTCAAATAGACTTCCAGTTGTCTGATCCAATTATATAATTTATTTGCATTAACATCACCATTAAACATTGGAAATTCAAATTTGACATCAAGCTTTAACAAAGGATTTTTACCAGTTGTTTTTGTCTTATGTGACTGATTTACTGCAGTTGAAGAGGATGATGTTGAGGAAGAGGATGTCGAAGGAGATGAAGGATCACCATTTCCTCCATTCCCTTTCTTAGACTTATCCTTGTCCTTCTTTCCTCCTGAAGAATCTCCTCCTTCTCTTTGGTTTTTAGACCCTTCTCCAGCAATTCTATCATTTCTTTCTTGATAGAGGATCCTTACCATTTTAGTCATATCCAAGAAAGCTTTCTGAAATACCCTTTCTTCTTCCTTGGGATCCATCTCTTCATGAGCTTCACCTTCTCTTGAAGACATGCTTGTGGCTGCTTCTAAGGCTATAGAGGGTGAGATAGAAGGTGGAGATAATGGCACCCTGGCCCTCCTTGGTTGAGGATTGTCTTGTGCTCTAACCAATTGTCCTTCCCCTCTTTTCAGTTTCAACCTAGTAAGCATCAAATTTGCAAAATAGTAAAATAATTCTTTGCACACAATTCAAAACTTTTGAGCTCAAGTCTATGTTCAAACCTATGCTCTGATACCAATCTGATCTGAATGTGAGAACTTCTTATTTCTAATATAGAGATGGACTATAAGGGCATTTACAGGATATGTCATCTTTCAAAGAAAGGATGAGCTCCCGAAGCTACCTGGCCCTTTATAGACTCTGCCTAAAGAAATAATAGAAGTAATCACTAATGATCTAGAAATGAAACTACTTGTTTGCTGGTGAAAGGCATTCATTATCCATTAACATATGTATGCAAGCTTTTTAATGTGTTTTTCAATTGAAACAAGTGACTTTGGTGAGTTTATGAGTCTTTTTGTATGTAGGAGGCTTATTTATTTTTACTGTTTAACATATTTAACTCTGAAAATAAGCAGCAAATAAATAACAGAATATAACTCAGCATATGATAAGGCAGTTTACCCCTCCTGGGCTACATCTGCTGGGTCTAAGGCCCCCAAATGGGCATGTCCTTGCTCTTATTATGCTCAAAAAATGGTTATACAACGTGTAGAAAGCTAAATAGGCAAAAATAGTTGCATAAATGAGTTAAGAGTGCAGAAAAAAGTAAGAAATGACTATATTTTTACCTCCAATGGATGACTATAATCCAATACAGCTCTCCAATCCCCAAGCCCTGGTGGCTCTTCAAGCTCTCTCGCTGATAAAAAAAACCTGAATAAATGCTCTAATGGCTCTGAAACCTGCTCCAGTGGCTTTGGAATGCTCCAATTACCCAAAATAAAAATAAAAATTCGCTCCAAATGGACTCTCCTAGCAAAAGTTATGTCCAACTAAAGTTTTGCCCAGTTTTCCCTTGAAAAGCTCCACCAAATTGGTGGAACTACCAGTTAACTCTTCTAATTAAGGAATCGGCGCTAAAATTGGGCACTTCACCAATATTCTTGCCAACCATTGGGGGCTATGGATAAGGGCTCCACGGGTCCATAGGACCGCACCTGTCGGAGATTGCGTTGGCACTTTGGATTATTAAAGTTGGAACCATATTGTATAACTGTTCATTGAAACCCCGATCCGCAATTTCATATGACTGTTGCATATTCGTTCAACCGCCGGAGTGTTGGCTTAGCCCTTGGATCTGGGTGTACAGTCTTGTGGTAGAGGGGTTGGCCCCTTTACGGCCGCGCCCAACCGTATTTCAAAATGTAAATAGCACTTAACTCCATTGAATGTTAAGAACTAATGGAGTGGTGAGACGGTAAGACGTGGTGTTGTTGAACTACTAGTTGCGGGTTCGATTCTGGTGGTTTCCAAAATATTTTACAATGCAATTCGTTTGAAATTCTGGGGCCACGTGGTGGCCTTTGGGCAGGCCACGTGGCACACTATGATTGGCCCCTCATAGAATATTCCATAGAATATTATGTGGAATATTCTATAGAATATTCCCAAAATATTCTATGGAATATTCCTTTTTTGATATTTTTTTTAATCCAAAGTCAAACTGAGTCAAATTAGGCTTTTTGCCTGAAATTGAGAAACTTCAAACTTGAATATATTCCTCATACAACATCGGATTTGATTGTCATTCACGGCTATAGGATCGTTTTGACGAGATCTTTCCTGTCGTTCTGGTTTGAACTAATTTTGAGCTAATAAATTTTTGAGCATTTTTCCAAATAGGACATGATCACCTGATAAACCATTGAAGTGAATTACTTTCTACTGTCATTGTTTAAATATTCTTATGTTTTAAATGCATCCATATATGTGTTCCAAATTTGAATGATAAACTAGCAGTATTATCACAGGATTTTTTAAAAGAATCTTGTCTTTAACTAGTTATCATTTCTATGTTTGCTACTAATTTCCAGAGTAGGGAACCCTTGATTTCTCCCTTTTTCGAATGACCCCTGTCTACTCCTTCCTTATCTGGATCAAAGAATCCTTGATTTCTCTTTATCCCGATCAAACCACTTCACCAATCATCCTTCGTAGATCTTCAATGACTTGTCTATCTTGCCCTGAAAACATTTGAATTTTTGACCTTGATCCTAGTCATGTCTTCTTGACATTTGAATCCTTAGCCTAATGAACAAACAGACCTCTCACTATTCGTCTCATTAAGTGATTTTTTCCCACCAAACCAAACCAAACTAAACCAAAATTGCACATCATAACCAGCCTAATATCATATAATCAAAATAAAGTTAAATCTTATAGAGAGACCTCTTTGAACCCTAAAAAGGCTAGATCTTATAGTTTAAAAGTTGGTTTGTGGTTACCTCTAATGTTCTTGGACTTTAAATCAAAATCTCACAACTCAAGAATTATTAGAGTGATAACATACTGGCGACCATACTGGGGAACTAACCAATCCTCAGTCTTAAAATAGATCCTAAAGGGAATCATTTTCATTATCCTTTTATCTTAAAGACTATTTTATAAGTTGTGAGTATCATTTTATAAAAAAAAACTTTAATTCTGGCTTCTAGAAAATTCTACTATACCAGGTCAAACTCGGATCCTAAACCTGTTGTTATAGTAGACAATCCAGATAGAATTGGAAAAAAGAATAAACAAGTAGAAGATTTAGGTGAAAATTTTTCCTTAGATAGAGCCAATTCATTACCAAATCAGTTAGTGAGTTTAAAATACATAGATTTTGAACTGAAGTTTGAACATTATTTATTCACAAGTGAATCAGAAACTGACTTAAAAAGTGTTGTTATAGACCCTGTTTTTATTTCATTTCTTGAGGCAAAGCAGGAAAATATTACAGTAGATTCTGAATCAAAGATATTTAAATCTCATCATAAACTTGAAGAAATAAATGCTACTATTCTTAAGGAAATAAATGAAGCTATTGAATTAGCTCAATAATTAGCATACACATCTAAACCTTCTATTTCTCATTAGATACCACTACATCATCTATAATTTCCACTACCCTACAACCTATAGATCCATTTATCCCTAGACAACCCTTACAACCTAGAATACTATTTCCATATTCTTCCATATCCAAACACATCATTATCATTTCCAAGTAGTTCTTCATATATTCCAGTTTCATTTTCTAGCATCCCAACTTTATCCTTTAGTTCATTCTCCACTTTTTCTAGTACACCATATTATATTTCAGTTTTATCAGCCACTTCATTAACTGCATTAGCTATTACTTCCAGTTTAGCCCCAAGCACTTCCAATCTACCTCCTAGCCAAGATAAAATTCAAGCCATGGCTATTAGGTATGCTCCCCTATTTCTCCCTACTTAGTTACATGACATGCATCAGGATTACCAAAGTAAGATACCCCAATTTGATGCTACTGCTCAGTACACTGCCCAACAACATATTAATAAAATGACAGATTACTTTGAGCTTCATGAAATAGATGATTCTGATGTACAAATGAGACTCTTTGCACAAACATTAACAGGGGAAGTTAAAAAATGGTTTAAAGGTCTTAATCCTGGTAGTATAACTAATTTAGCAGTCTTTCATAGATTATTTTTGAATAAATGGGAAAAGAAGAAAAATCCACTCCAAATATTATTTGAATTTGATGCCATGAAAAGAGCTCCTAATGAAACAGTCCAAGACTTGCAATAGATATAATAGTGTTTATAATTCAATCCCAACCAATCTCAAACCCACTCCTAATTCCTTCCTACTCAAATTCCCAATGGATTTGATACAGACATGGCTTATCAGCGAAGGGAAAGAAATTCTGAAACCTTAGAAAGAATGCAAACAAATGTTGTTAGTGTAGAAGTAAATATTTTGGCTAGAAAAGCTAGATTGAGGAATGAGAGGAGAGTAACCATAAAGGAAGAAACATCTAGTTCAGATGGAAAAATAGATCAATTAGCTAAGACTTTAGAGATAATGATGGATATATTAGAAAACATAGAAATGAGACCTCAATGGGATAATCAACAGTAAATCAGGAATCCCAACTTCAGGAAAAATACAAACTCAAGAAAATCTAAAGAATCAGCCCCTGATCAAACAATAAGACCCCCATTTCAAGAGAACTACGCTGAAAGTTCTCAACACAATGTTGATGATGAAGACACCATAAATCTAATGGGTGTAAATGATGATAACACTATCTTTCTCACTCAGGAAGATCAAGATTTATTTGAAATGCAACAACTTCAATTAGATTCAGGTAAATCATTTGACTATAAACAAGGTTATGATTTTTCCATAAATGAAGTACATAGGAAATATAACCTTAGGATTAAGAATAACGCTGAACCTTCTACTAAGAAATCTGCGCAAACTGAAAATAAGAAAATAGTAGAAGCCCTCACTACAAAATTTATGCAAATTCTCCCTAGGAAAAATAAGAAAAACTCTAATTCATCCCAAAAAGTTTCCAGCTCCAAAATTTCACCCAGTCCTAAGATTGTTGACATAACAGATGAAGTTTTTCAAACATCAACAGATTCAAAAAAATCTGCTGCTGTAAAAACACCTAATTATGCTAAAACAACAAACTTAGAATCCAAAACATCCACTGTTGATCCAAAATCAGCAGATCCAAAAGCTGCCACTGGAAAAAAAACTTTTGATAATTCAAAATCTGAAAAAACATCTACTACTTCTCAAACCATTCCTGAAAAGAAATATAGAAGCAGTAAAACACAAGAAACTCAAACAAAAAATGAAAAGATAACTCTAGAAAATCAAGACAAACCCACTCAAACTACAATTACTAAGGAAGAGTTAATTCAAATAAGTAAATCACAACCCTTATTCAATATACAAACTGAAATTGCAAAGTTAAAAATACCAATTCCTTTAACAGAGTTGGTAAAACATGATTTGTATAAAACAACCATCATTGAAACCTTAAACATGAATGATGGATAAGATTCAGTAAACTTGAATGATGATCAACCAAAGTTGATTTTTGGTCCTGATGTTAATGGAAAACACCAAGATGGATCAGTTCCACCATTTTACATTAGCCTAACTGTTCATGACCAAATATTACACAATGCAATGTTATATTCAGGGGCTTCACACAATCTAATGCCCAAAGCAATAATGGAAACCCTGAACTTAGACATCACAAGGCCTTACAAATATCTCTTTTCATTTGATTCAAGCAAAGTGAAATTCCTAGGTTTAATTAAAGATTTGTGTGTCACATTAGTTCAATATATTGGTAAAATTATACTCATGGACATTGTAGTAGCTGATATCCCACCCAAGTATGGAATGTTATTATCTTGCTCATGGGGAGCAAAATTACAGGGATCTCTACAATTGGACATGTCATATGCTACCATATCAGTTTTTAGTCAACCAAAGAAACTCTATAGGGAAATATTGATTAAATATATGGTGAGCAGTGCAGGAAGATCAATAAATTGCCCAATTTACGCTACAACTACTGACCTAGTTCATTAATCTTATGTAACTTTGAAACTGATAATGAAATCAAAATTGAACTAAAGGACAAAAAGAAAACACAAAACAATGACAATATTTTCATGAATCTTTATGGAATTTAGATTTTGATGGCTTAGTAAATAAACTAGGAGTAGGAGCAGGATTTTGGATAACTAATATGGAAACTAATCATTCAGAAGGCCATGCTTTCAGACTGAATTTTAAATGAACCAACAATATGGCTGAGTATGAAGCCCTCATTTTAGGACTCTATATTATCAGAAACTTAGGAGGCAAAATAATATCAATAATGGGAGATTCATAGTTGATTATAAAACAGATAAATGGAGATTATTCTGTTTATAATCCTAGATTAGGCCAATATAGAGAAATTGTATTATATTTGATAGATGAACTGTTGGAATGTAATATTTCTGCAATACCAAGAAAGCAAAACATACAGGCACACTCCTTAGCAAATTTTTCTAGTATCTGTAATCTACCCGTTCAGCCCAATCATAATTATACTGCAGAAGTAAAAAACAGACCAATCATTCCAGATAACCTAAAATATTGGCAAATTTTCTCACAAGATCAACAGATTTACCATTTTATGAATAATGAAGGTGAATTTCAGAATTGTAAAATAGACACAGACTGTATATTAGATCAGGATTTAGATAGTGAAATTGATTTGAATAATATAGATGTAAATAAAGTAAAGTTTGTTAGACCCACTAAATTTAACCAATCAGATATAGATAACTTAGAGAAAGTAGAAATTGATGAGATAATTGATGATGAATCTGATATATTAAATCTCAAAGATAATTTCTTACCAAAAGGTTTAACTCCTTTAGAAAATTTATTTGACTCAAATGATGTTGCTAGAAAACCCAAAATGGAGCCACTTAGATCTAATATTGAGGAATGTAACATAGGCACAGAGTTAAAACCCAAGATGATCAAACTTTCCAAAGCCTTAGCTCAACAAGAAAAGGAAAAATATATTGCTCTTTTCAAGGAATTTCAAGATGTTTTTGCTTGGAGTTATGAGGACCTAAAATCCTATGACACCAACATAATACAGCAAAAATCCCTATAAAAGAATACCAAAAGCCTTTTAAACAAAATTTAAGAAGGATCAACCATGTTTTGATGCCTTTGATTGAAAAAGAGGTAAAAAGAATGTACGATGCACATATAATTTCACCAATTAGATATTTTGATTGGGTGTATAATCTAGTTCCCACCAGAAAAAAGACAGGAGAAATTAGATTATGTGTTGATTTTAGGAATCTAAACAAAGTATCCTTAAAAGATAATTATCCTTTACCAAAAATGGATCACATTTTACAAAGGGTAGTTGGTTCTTCTAGTATTTCACTTTTAGATGGATTTTCAGGATACAACCAAATTTTAGTCCAACCAGAGGATCAATCCAAAACATCTTTTACTACTCCTTGGGACACTTTTATGTATGTAAAAATGTTTTTTTGTTTAATGAATGCAGGGGCTACCTTTCAAAGAGCTATGGATATAGCCTTTACAAAGGAAATTCATGAAGTCTTAGTGATTTACTTAGATGACAATATTGTATTTTCTAAGATTGATATGAACACTTGGATCATCTTAGACAAGTCTTTATTAAATGCAGAAAGTTTGGCATCTCTTTAAACCCTAAGAAAACCTTATTTGGATTAGAAGAAGGTATGTTACTAGGAAACATAATATCTAAGGAAGGAATTATAATATACTCTGCCAGAATAGAAGCAATTCCTAACATTAGTCCTCCAAGGAACATAAAAGAATTACAAACCTTTCTAGGTAAAATTAACTTTTTAAGAAGATTCATTTCCAATTTAGCTGAAATAATTAGAGAGCTTAACAACATGCTTAAAAAATATCCAGTTCTTAAATGGACTATTGAGGCCAAAAAATCATTTGAATCTATCAAACAAGCTTTAACAAAAACTCCAATCCTTATAAGTCCTGACTTTAAAAAGGATTTCATGATTTTTTCATTTGCTTTAGAACACACCATTGCTGCAGTTTTATTGCAGAAAAATGACCAGGGTTATGAGCAACCCATAGTTTTCTTTAGCATAACACTTAGATATTCCACTTTGAAGTATAATATCATGGAGAAACGTGCCATAGCTTTGGTAAAGGCCATAAAATATTTCAGAGTGTACATTCTCTATTCTCACATTATTGCCTATGTCCCAAATGTAGTAGTAAAAGACATTCTAACTCAGGATGGTCTTGGTGGTAGAAGAGGCAAGTGGATTGCCAAAATTTTGGAATATGACATGCAGATAAAACCCACTAAACTTATAAATGGTCAAGGTTTAGCCAAACTCATGGCTGAATTAAATTTTCATGCCCTAGACATAAATTTTATTGCCTAAGTAGATGATTAGGAAAAGATGGCGACTCCAGAGATCAGTGAATCCTTTTCAAACTCACCATAGTATGCAAATATCATATTTGTATTATTAAACTTACAAGCTCCTCCTGGATTATCAAGAACAAAAGCTATATTCTTAAAGCTAAAGGCAGTAAGATTTTGTATTTTAGACAATGTACTTTTTTGGAAAGATAATAGTGGGATTTTGTTAAATTGTTTGTTAAAAGAAGAAGCTAACAAAATATTAGAATAACTTCATGCAGGTGACTGTGGAGGACATCTCTACTGGAAGACTACTACAGAAAAAATCTTGAGAGCTGGCTTTTACGGGCCTACTTTGTTTGCAGATGTAAAAAGGTATGTGACCTCCTGTCATAAGTGTCAAATATTTGAGGGAAAGAAAAAGCTCTTACCATTGCCCTTAAAACCTATCTCAACATAAATGCCATTTCAACAATGGGGTCTTGACTTCATTGGTGAAATTCATCCTCCATCATCATCCCAACGCAAGTGGATTCTGACAACCACTGACTATTTTACCAAGTGGATTGAAGCCATGCCCTCTAAGCAAGCCACTGACACTGTCATTATCTCCTTTTTAGAAAGAAAAATACTTTCAAGATTTGGATTTCCCCAAAATATTATTACTAACAATGCAACTACATTCAAATCTAAAAAATGATTGAATTTTTCCACAAATATCACATTACCCTAGGCCATTCTACTACATATTACCCTCAAGGTAATGGCCTAGCTGAATATTCCAATAAGAGCCTTGTAAAATTCATCAAGAAGTTACTAGAAGATAACAAAAAGACTTGGAACAAGAAGTTAGTCAATGCCTTATGGGCATATAGACTTACTACCAAAAAATCTATTGGTACATCCCCTTACCAGCTTGTTTATGGAATGGATGTTTTTTTTCCATCTTCCTTAGGAGTACTAGTAATGAAGATTATCCAAGAATTACAGGTTGAGACAAATGACATTCAAATAAGGATTAACCAAACCATTCACTTGTAGCAAAAAAGAGAAGAGGTTTATATTAAGTCTCAAGTTATCCAGGATAAGATAAAGAATTTTTTTGACAAAAAGAGTAAAGAAGATGATTTCTACAATGGAGACAAAGTGTTAAAATGGGATTCAAGAAGAGAAGAGAAAGGTAAACATGGAAAATTTGATTTTCTATGGAAAGGACCTTATGTTATTTATGGTTACAGAGGTAACAATGCCTTCTTTCTGAAAGAAATGGATGGATCATATTTGATAGGTGGACTAGTCAATGGTAGAATGTTGAAGCACTACTACTCCTCAGAGATAACAAATAGTTAGTTTTATTTACTTTTACCATTGTACATAAACATTGAAGATTTTAGACTGGATTGGATGTTTTCTTAACAGAGTTGAAGCCCGAAGAGAAGGCCCTAAGATTTGAAAGGTAAAATATCATAAGTATGAAACAATTGCAGATCAAGATAATAATTACAAGGTCAACTTAGTCAAAATTCAAAGGCTACTAGTCTTAAAGTTCTTGACATTTCACCAGGAAATGCCATCCCCATCTGGAGCCACTGTTAGGGTCCTATAATAATAGGGTTCATAGTTTTTTAATTGAATTTGATAGTCTTGTAAATATGTACATAACTTGCTTTCTGCAAGTTGTTTTCCTATATTTGAAAATAATAAAAAATGAAAAGAGGGTAAAAGTCCTAAAAGAAAGATCAAAGGACTTTGAAAAGAAAAGATCAAAAAGAATAAAAATGGACCACAAAAGAAAAAGAGATAAAAATAAGACATGAAAGTGAGCAATTCAAAATTCCACTACTATTTACGTTTACTACAAAAATAATGATTATGTGCAGATTGTTCAAAATGCCATAATCCATGATCAGTTAAATAACTTAATCTTAACTTTTCATGCTTTGAATTTCATGTTTTAGATAGAGAATAAAGATATGTCAAACAATTTAAACTTGAAAAATCAGTAGATAGTTAGAGAATAAATGAGGAGCTCAACAGTTTAATCTGAGCCCTTGGATAAAATAATGTTAGACTTAGATAGATTTATGCTTTAAAAGAAAAATGGATTTAGGGTTGCAAGCTCAAATGCACCCATGCAAATAATGAAAAAATGTTAGAATAATGATGGGTAGGTAGAAAGAAGTTGTGCAAGGCATGTAATAAAGCATCATCAGGCAAATTACTAATTTCCCTTCCCCCAAAATTATCCAACATTCTGAATCTTCAGTTAAAGAGGCTCAAAGCATTTCTCTTACTTCTATTGGGACCGGAACCAAGGCTTGATAACTGATTGGCTAAAAATACTGGATTACCTTCATAAAATCCATTTCCACGGCATATTCACCCTCTTCCAAAAATATAATCCCTTTTCCTATGTAAAACACCTTTTTTGCTTAGAAAAGTAAAATCCCCTCATAATTAATTTCATTTTATCCAAAAACACTCAAAAAACCACAAAATACATGTTATCCTAAGTTTATGTGTAAATGTCAAAATGGGATAATTTCTATGCTAAAATGCCTATTTTACACACTTTACTTAGTTTATTCCTATGTATTTTCATCTCATTTTATTTCATTTCATATTAATTTTTTAACATAAAGTATTAATTCCCTATAAAAAACCCCTTCCCGTATATTTTATTAATTCATCTCTAAATAAAATATCCCAAAAACCCATTATTTTATTTTAACCTATGGTTTATATTATCCATGTGTCGAAATATAAACCCTTCCATATCCCCATAGATTAAAATATGTCATATTATAAAATCTGCCCCCAATGGTTATAAAACATTTGTAAAGGTTTTATTTACCATGTAATATTACCCCGCCACCATAATAATACATTGTTTTTTACGTTATAAACATATATTTTTAACATTTAAAACTATCCCGCCATATAAATACAAAGCCCAGGCCCCATGCCCCAATACTAAGAAACTCCTAATCTAATCTCCACCATTCACATGCATATCCTTCGATCTGATGACTACAAAGACATATCGCATTTTAAACTGTGTGATCAAAAACCATTTCAAACTTTGCGAAATGGGTTGTTTTCTACCCTTATCTCTCCTCCACGTGGCAATGTTTCATTGGATGGCATTCGATCCAACGAAAACAACTTACCACCCAAACCCACGCGATAACCACCTTTGGTTTTCTAACTCCAGCACCAAACCGCCTGCCCTCTGTTCTGATATGACCTGTATTTAATGTTAATCTGCATTAAACCTAGAAACCTTATATAAACCTTCATATTGCACCCATTAAGCCCTTTCTGCGTTATTTGTATGCATTTATCCTCTGATAGAGAAACAAAGATCTGTACATCGGTTTCACGCCTAGAGAACTAGAAAGTCACTACATTTGTTGTCAAAGACTACTAGAATCATCCAGTTTGCTTCCAGAGACCGTCACAAGCCACCAGGAACCTGTTCGAAACCTCATAAACTATTTTAAAGACCAAATACATGCACAAATAGGTATTTTCCGAAGAAAACAAACTTGTTTATCATTCTAAAAGGAATTTCTGAGAAATTAAGCTTAGTGAAGCCAATTTATCCACAAAAAGACCCTTTAATTACCTGAAAAGAATGAATTTACTGTGAAAAGTCTGATAAACCCCTATTTCAATACTGCAAACTATTTTTTAAAGAAAAATTAAATACTTTTAGCCTTTACAGACCCTGAAAAAACTCTAAATTTATCCAGAAATCCTTTGTAGTTAACCCCAACTCTTCTGTGCCTAATTTTAAATAGTTTCAGTCCTGTTTGTCTGAAAAATAACAGAAGAAACCCTTGTTTCTTATTTCTAAACCTGAAAGAGTCTAAAATCCAGTTTATAAGTCAAAATTGAAGGTTGAAACCAAAGAAAAAGCCAAGTTTATGCCTATTTTTGTTTAAAGAACCCCTGTCAAAGTAAAAAACACTTCTGTAAACAATTTAAACTTACAGAAGAGTCCAAAAAAGTCCAAATACAGAGTTTCAGTTATCCAGAAAGTCTAAAAAATGTCAAAATCAAATCCGGTAGTAAATTCCAATACGACAATTATTGTAAATCCTCTACAACCTCTTGTTGTAGACATTGAACATACACCATTAGCAGATGTGGATTATAAAATAGCAGATCCATTTGTAGAATTCAATCTGTTAGACCTCCACTGCTAGAGTTATGAAAAGTCATTGGATCAAGTTGAAGAAGTCCAAATTTGGGAGTCAAACTTACCCAAATATGTTGTTCCACTCACTCATAAATATCTATAGGTTATTAGGATGTGTCAGACCTATTATTCACCTGAACAAAGAGCAATGGTAAATGAAAATAAAGAAGTATTGTTCACAATTAATGTTGAGTCAATAAACCAGATGTTACAGCTCAAACCAGATCCCAAAGTAGTTCCCTTATCAATAGAAGCACTCACCAAGTTTTACATTGGTCTTGATTTTCCCAAAAGGTTTCAACTTTTCCAATTATTCATGCCTTTACATGTTGAAATTACATCAATTAACCCTCCTTGCACTACTTCAAAATTTCCTGAAGGGTCTAGTTATGCCATACCCATGTTGTCCTTTATCCTAGGGTATTTAATAGATGAGCATACAGATGAATCAATCCTATGTTTTCTATCTACCTTTGCACAAGGAAAACCTCCTTCTATCATTTTCAATTATGTTGAATACATAGCTGATAATATCCATGATCAGCTTGTAAAATTTCCAACTGAAGGAGTATTTAGGTATACATCCTTTCTTTTCCATATGTTCTTATATTTCCAAGTAGACAAGTTCCCAATAGCACTTCAGAAGCTTGATATAGAAGAGAACCCACTTTTAGTCATATTTTGGACATCTTTGATCAGAAAAGTGTCCATAGAGTTTAGTTATGCGGAGTTTACAGATTACATTATTCATCCATTGATAAACATGTTAGCAAACACAGTACAACCAAGAATCAATGATTAAATAAAGAAAGTTCTATAGCTATCAAAGAAAAATAGAACTGGAGATTGGTACTTATATCAGAAACTTACAGAAATCAGAGTTTTATGGGTCCAATCTGTTACCCTATAAACTACCTAAGTATGTGCCAATGAGAGTTTTTTCCTTGGAGTACATCAGGCGAATTCTCAATTCAGATTCAATCAATTTTTTGGCAGCCAAAATGAAGACCCAATTTAAGTTGAAAAATTAGATAGGACCATTCATTTTTAATCATAGAGATGGGGCATTAAAAGCATCAAAATAGTTGCTGGAGTACAAATTTGAGTTTAGCATCTTATGGAATTATGATCCACAGGGAATTATCAGCAAAATAAGGGTTAAAAGCAAACTGACACCTTATATTCATGAAAAACGACTAGAGATTGAGCAGTATGCTAATAAAATAGAGTGGCTAGAAAATACCTTGATTGAAGCAGTAAGACAGGGTGATACTAGTCACACCTTAGAAGCTGTAAATCAAGGAGAAAAAGCTACTAATAGAGGCAGAAAAGAAGGAACTTACAATGCTGAGACAACAACTGATACTAGGTTTAAAATCAGGTATAACAAAAAGCCTAAACTCAATTCAGTTGATAAACAAAAAGTGACCATAGTGGTGGAAGATACAAATGTTCCAGAGAAAAACACTGATGCAGCTACAGTCATTACAAATGAGCCAGCCACAAAGATTCTAAATGAAGAACAACCTAATAATTCAAACACACAGGTAATAGAGAAACAACATAGTATGGAGGCATCCTCCTCACAGCCAGCAGAGGATAAAGATCTTCACATCAGAGAGAAATATAAGCAGATAAAGAAAAAGAATGAAGAAATAAAAAATGAGATCTATTCTCAGTATTTGAAACAAACATCAGGTATCCAAAACAGACTTCTATTAGCTTTTGATTATTCAAACAAGAAGTTGATTATGTTAGTGCTTCAACCAACAGTCAAGACTCCCAAAACAATGGCAGATTACAAAAAAATTGATCTTGAAGTACAATCGAAAGAATCCATACACTAGATCAAATTGAATTTCACAGGAAAACTTCTGAGATGCTTTATTCTGCCATTACTACAAAGGCCATGAGTGTCCACAAGCTCTAGAATACAATAATAAATATGAGAGATCAAATTAAAGTTGACAAGGCTTCCTCATATGCTAAAGATATTAGGATTAAATCTTTAGAAGAGTTGGTTATTCAAGTAGGATATGATCCTGCAAATGTCAAAGCAGCAAAAGAGTTAGTGAAGAAAAAGAATGATGATATTGCAGCACTGAGGAAACAACTCAAGCTTGTTGAATTCTTAGTTAAACTGAGAGGAGGGGGGGGGGGGGGGTGAATCAGTTTAACACATACATGAGATTTTTAAAATTTTCATCAACTTATTTACAACCTACTATAACCAACCTTAGTATATGAACAATCTTAATATGTTGCAGCAAGTATTAAATTAATGTGACGCCAAACTTTTTATGAGTGTAACAAACATTGAGTAGATTTGGTAAATCATCTCAGCACACAGGCAACACAGATAGAGATAGCAGATATAAGTGGAAACCCATAAAGGGAGAAAACCACATCTTATTATTGTTGTGATGCAAAGGCAAGCTCCAACTCCCTCTCACCACTGTTTTTCTGCAGGCACCAACCTACAGGAGGCTCCAACCTCAGTCAGCTACAACTGACAGCTATCAAGCTTCAACTTGATAGGGAAGCTCCAACTTCCTCAATTTATCAAAAGAAATGTTTGCTGATTTACCTCAGATATCAGTTATGTTCTGTAGCATCTCTTTCTGCTCCTCTCTTCCTTATCTTTTCTGCCTCAATCTTCTGTACTCTACATTCTCTATCTTTACACTCTCTAATCTCCTTATGCATATCTAGATGATATTACTTATAGAGAATTCCTAATGACTGTTTGTCTTCCTCTTAGGAATTTGAAACGAATAGCCATATCTCTTAGTATTCTGCCTTCTCATTTCTTTTCAGTTCACTCAAAAAAATATAACTGTATGTACTAATTTTAACACTTCAGTAGGATATTTGTTCTCCTCCGGAGACTTTCCAATGCATCACAAACAATACAAAATCAATAACAACATTTACAGTCAAATACAATGAGAATTCCAGCTCAACTCATTCAGCATTTTGGCTCACTGCGCATTTTTCTTTTCTTTGATTGTGTCTATCTTTTCTATGACTGTGTTTGGCCCTTTCAGCTCTGATTGATTTCTTGCTTACTTTCGCAATGTAACGAGCTTGTATTATCCTCCAATGCGATGTGATCACTCCGATTCGATGTGATGCGATCCCTATTTCTGATTGTGATTAGTCACTGTTCACTTTTATATTCTGATGCGATGAATCTCTTTTCGAATTCTTCCGATTGCGATTAATTACAATCGCAACTTGCATTTTCATGTTCTGATTCCCTGCTCCTTCTCTGATGCGATGAAACACTATTTACCGAAACTCAACCATATATGAATCATATTTTATAAGCCCATCGGGTCCGGAACTTCATCGCAATCGCAATATTTTGTTAACATGTTCCGCTGCGAACTTTCTCCGATGCGATTGGGTGAGGATCCCACAATATACGACTTTGTTTTTTTTAAAACCAAGTGAAAAAACCTTTAGTTCTTTTGATCTCGCGCCAAAAGATATAATACATATGCTTTGTATTGTACCTTTGGTCCCTTGTCCATAAAGCACTCCATATATATATGTGTGTGTGTGTGTGTGTGCTTTGAACCTTTGTGTATAAGTCGTAATATACATAGGGCGCTGCATATATACATAGACTTTCTGCTTCAGCTTTGGTGTACCCTCCAGCTTGGGTTATGATTCTCGGAATAATATGTAGGGGGGTCCCACCCTACACACCCAATATCTTCTATCAACATTATATTAAGTCTTGGACTTAGACATAAGCCCAGCACTAATATCTATGTATATATATAACTTCTCGGGCTCCTTAGTTCGTTTAATGTTTCCGCTCCCAGCATAGACTTAGCCATGTACTTCATTAGAAAACCTTAGTCTTAATGCTATAAATGGTTCCGGTTCTTTTAATTACATACACCGAGCTTATAGTATTCACTCAAAGTTTATATATATTAATGCAGCACATATATCATCTTATGGATCACTGGTCCCACGCTCTATTAATCACCCTCGTCATTTCTCCATATAACAATAAAGTCTGAGCTTCTATAGGACATTCACAATACCTTTGCGTACATTGACTCAGCGTTCACTAGTCAACCTTGTACATTCAATCTTACAACTCGACCCTGGTTCAATCCAAACTCAACGCTTGGCATGTACATATATTAACCCATATATCACACAATTCATATTACGCCAACTTCGCATATTCAACCATTATATGTGCCTTACAGTATATCAATATATATATATATATATATATATATATATTATGGCCTTCTTCAATTGTGGAAGTGTTATAACAAAACTCGACCACATCGGACATACCTCGGTTAAACTTGCAATCGTAGTTTGAATAGTCCCGATCAATATAAACTAGAACTGGGCCCCACACTAACAACCCTTCCACATCCAACGATGGACAGGACGTTGCACTGCTTCAAATGATCCGACATCCTCAATCAAATCTTGCGTGACTTAGATGCATGGGATTTTAACTTGTGATGAGAGTGGTATCTCCAAACTTCTTAAGGCCACGTGTCAGCCTATGGCATTGATTGCGTTCGAATTGGAAATACAACTTACCATACAAAGGCAGTGCGATATGGGTAGGGTTGGTTTCGCAAACCCGTTGTCATTGTTCACAATACTCATGGTTCCTCTCCTTTTCCCTTAGGGTTCCGTTGTGCTTATATATATATGAACTCTGCCTTTCATGTGTAATTCCTCAACATCGTTTCTTGGTCCATATTGCAATTACCAATGACTCGTTTCGATTCATAATTCCTTAACACAGGGTTTATTTCTTATTTCTTTAGCGCTTCAATATATGAAGCCTATTTCATTATTACGTTAATTCAACGTTGATAATTTCACTGTTTGATAATGGCTCTGCCTCTGCCTCCACTGCTCGACTGTTTCTCTATCTCTGTGTTCTCTTCCTCTGCCTCTGCTGCTTGACCTCTGCCTCCACTGCTCGACCATTTCATCTCTTCCTCTATATTTTCTATCTTTGCCTCTCTTTTTACTGCCCTGTCTCTGTTCTTCTTATGCTCCCTGTAAATGTTACCTGCTGTCTTCTCCTTTGCTTTTGTTGCTGTCCTTTGCCTGTCTCTGCCTCTGCTGCCTCCTTTGCCATCAATAACAACATTTCCAACAAAGATTCCACTAACTGAACATCCACAAGACAAAGAAATAGTGCAAGAGAAAATAAAGAAAGATGACATGATGAACATAATTTTACAATTGACAACACAGGTAAAAGAAATGGAAATCCAAATGGACAAGCTTGTATATGAAGGAGAAACTAAAAAAGCATAGGAAGTTCCTACAGTAATTCCCATGGCAACTACAGTTGTGCCTTCAACTCTTGCAGAAGAGTTGGCACCAAAAGTACCATTGGCTACTGTAGTGCCAGTGACCTCATCCACTACTTCAGCTACAGATTCATCTACATCAGCAGTGTAGAAGTTTGATGAAGCTGGTAAGCTTGTCAAATCCATGGGGGAAATGTCACTTCAAACTAATGAGGTCAACATATTGAAGAAAGTTATTGATAATCTTGAAGACACTAAGAAGCTAGCCCAAATCAATGCCAAAACTCATGAGCAAAGGGCTAACAGGTTAAATATTGAGTTAAAGAATCTACAAAAAGACTTAACCTTAAAAGAGACAATATCTTATGTGAAGAATCAGTTATGGAGTAAAATCATTGAACCATCAATGATGTGTGGCCATCAATACAAGTGATTTATGAGAAAAGGGATTTACCGAAGGTAGGAAAAGCAGAGATTCAGAAAACAAAGGATGAACTAGGAGCTAAACCTAAGCGGGCCCTAGAATTAATCAAATTTCTTAACAGCAAGAAAAAGCAAGAACTTGAAGAGATAGAAATTACTGATAGAACAGAGAAAATCCTTGAAATAAGGAAAGTAATTTCAAAGAATAATTTAATGAAGCGATTAGAGGAAAAATGTGAAAACATGAACATAGCCATAACCAATTTTATGGTTAAGTTTGAGATTCTGAGGCAAAGAGGTTTGCCAAATATCCTGGTTATTAATGATAAACTCATGCCACAAGAGGACTACAACAAAAAGATAAAGGATTATGCAAAAGAGCAGGTTAACAAAACATAAGGGAAAGGAATTCCTACAGGGAAGGTTTTACATAGAAGTTTTGAAGACTTGTTTTATCTAGAGCTTGAGATAAAACACTTATTTGTTATAAAACTAACATTTGCTAGATACACTGAGGTAGATGGGAAATTTAGGAAGCTGAAAAATATAAAAATTCCTGGATGAATCTTGGGAATCACTCACTGACTTACTGTAGAAGTCAAAATGCATAGAAAAATATTAAAATAGTTTTCTTATTTTTTTATAGTCAAAACAGAAAATTACAGCAGTAAGGCAGTTTTACAGAGTTTAAAGGTATAAGTGATTAAAGAGTATCATAGATAAAGAGGATCAGATAAGAAGATAACATTTCAAAACAAATTTGAAATATCTTGTGCCAGCGTTGAAGACAGCAAAGCAGCCAGCTAAACCCAATCCACAACAACATTTTCTATTTTATTTGGATAAATAGGAAAAATTGCTAAGTTGTTAAGCAGTTGTCACTATTTTGTTGTAAAAGATATTTTATTTCCTTAGAAAAATCCTATGATTGTTCTAAGATATTTTGTAAACATTTTTGTATATATACTTCATCTTTTGAAGTGTTATTGTGGAATAAATTTATGAAGATTTCTATAGTCATTTTTGTTGTACCTAGAGGCTTTTTGTAGCTAGTTCAAGTAGCAGACTGGATCAAATCACCTATCATCATATTTCAGAATTCATGTGATGAGCCATTGAAGTGAAGTACTTTCTATTGTCATTGTTTAAATCTTCTTATGTTTTACATGCATCCATATATGTGTTCCAAATTTGAATGATAAACTAGGAGTATTATTACAATATTTGTTAAAAGAACCCTGTCTTAAACTAGTTATCATTTCTATGTTGTCTGCTTATTTCCAGAGTAGGGAACCATTAATTTCTCCCTCTTTCGAATGACCCCTGTCTATTCCTTCCTTATCCGGATCAAAGAATCCTTGATTGCTCTTTATCCTGATCAAACCACTTCACCAATCAGCCTTCCTAGATCTTCAATGACTTTTCTATCATTCCCTGAAAAAATTTGACTTTTTGACCTTGATCCTAGTCCTGTCTGCTTGACATTTGACACCTTAGCCCAATGGAGAAACAAATCTCTCACTATCCATCTCATTAAGTGATTTTTTCCCACCAAACCAAACCAAACCAAACCAAATTTGCACATCATAACTTGCCTAATATGATATAATCAAAACAAAGTTAAATCTTATAGAGAGAGCCCTTTATGAACCCTAAGAAGGCTAGATCTTAGACTTTAAAAGTTTTTCTGTGGTTACCTCTAATGTTCTTGGACTTTAAATCAAAATCTCACAACTTAAGAATTATTAGAGTGATAACATACTGGCGACCATACTAGGGAACTAACCAATCCTCAGTCTTAAAATAGATCCTAAAGGGAATCATTTTCATCATCCTGTTACCTTAAAGTCTATTTTATAAGTTGTGAGTATCATTTTATAAAAAAAACCATAATTTTGGCTTCTAGAAAAATCTACTATACTAGGTCAAACCTGGATCCTAAACCTGCTGTTATAGTAGACAATCCAGACAGAATTGGAAAAAATAATAAACAAGTAGAATATCTAGGTGCAAAAGTTTCCTTAGATAGAGCCAATTCATTACCAAAAGGGTTAGTGAGTTTACAAGACATAGAGTTTGACCTGAAGTTTGAACATTCTTTATTCACAAGTAAATCAAAAATTGACTTAAAAAGTGTTGTTATAGACCCTGTTTTTATTTCATTTCTTGAGGCAAAGCAAGAAAATATTAAAGTAGATTCTGAATCAAAGATATTTAAAGCTCATGATAAACTTGAAGAAATAAATGCTACTATTCTTAAGGAAATAAATGAAGCTATTGAATTAGTTGAATTATTAGCATATATATATAAACCTTCTATTTCTCATTTAGATACCACTACATCATCTATAATGTCCACTACCCTACAACCTATAGATTCATTTATCCCTAGACAACCCTTACAACCTAGAATACTATTTCCATATTCTTCCATATCAACATCATCCACTAGTTTATATTCTACAATTTCACACACATCATTCTCATTTCCAAGTAGTTCTTCATATATTCCAGTTTCATTTTCTGGCACCTAAAATTTATCCTTTAGTTAATTCTCCACTTTTTCTAGTACACCATCTTATATTTCAGTTTCATCAGCCACTTCATTAATTACATCAACTATTACTTCCATTTTAGCCCCAAGCACTTCCAATCTACCTCCTAGCAAGCTAAAATTCAAGCCATGGCTGCTAGGTATGCTCCCCTAGTTCTCCCAGCTCAGTTACATGACATGCCTTAGGATTACCAAAGTAAGATACCCCAATTTGATGCTACTACTCAGTACACTTCCCAACAACATATTAATAAAATGACAGATTACTTTGAGCTTCATGAAATAGATGATTTTGATGTACAAATGAGACTCTTTGCACAAACATTATCAGGGGAAGTTAAAAAATGGTTTAAAGGTCTTAATCCTGGTAGTATAACTGATTTAGCATTCTTTCATAGATTATTTTTTAATAAATGGGAAAAGAAGAAAAATTCACTCCAAATATTATCTGAATTTGATGCCATGAAAATAGCTCCTAATGAAATAGTCCAAGACTACTACACTAGATACAACAGTGTTTATAATTCAATCCCAGCCAATCTCAAACCCACTCGTGATTCTGTCCTACTCAAATTTTCTGACGGATTTGATACAGACATGGCTTATTAGCTAAGGGAAAGAAATGTTGAAACCTTAGAAAGAATGCAAACAAATGTTGTTAGTGTAGAAGTAAATATTTTGGCTAGAAAAGCTAGATTGAGGAATGAGAGGAGAGTAACCATAAAGGAAGAAACATCTAGTTCAGATGGAAAAATAGATCAATTAGCTAAGACTTTAGAGAGAATGATGGATATATTAGAAAACATAGAAAGGAGACCTCAATGGGATAATCAACAGCAAATCAGGAATTCCAACTTCAGAAAAATTACAAACTCAGGAAAATCTAAAGAATCAGCCCCTAATCAGACAATAAGACCCCCATTTCAAGAGAACTATGTTGAAAGTTCTCAACACAATGTTGATGATGAAGACACTATAAATCTAATGGGTATAAATGATGATAACACTATCTTTCTCACTCAAGAAGATCAAGAGTTATTTGAAATGCAACAAATTCAATTAGATTCAAGTGAATCATTTGACTATAAACAAGGTTATGATTTTTCCATAAATGAAGTACATAAGCAATATAACCTTAGGGGTAAGAAAAACACTGAACCTTCTACTAAGAAATCTGCACAAATTGAAAATAAGAAAACAGTAGAAGCCCCCACTACAAAAGTTCTGCAAATTCTCCCTAGGGAAAATAAGCAAAACTCTAATTCATCCCAAAAAGTTTCCAGCTCCAAAATTTCACCCAGTCCTAAGATTGTTGACATAACAGTTGAATTTGTTCAAACATCAACAGATTGACAAAAATATGTTGTTGTAAAAACACCTAATTATGCTAAACAACAAACTTAGAATCCAAAACATCCACCGCCGATCCAAAATCAGCAGATACAAAAGCTGCCACTGCAAAAACAACTTTTGATAATTCAAAATTTGAAAAAACATCTACTGCTTCTCAAGCCATTCCTGAAAAGAAATCTAGAAGCAGTAAAACACAAGAAACTCAAAATAAAATGAGAAGATAACTATAGAAAATCAAGAAAAACCAACTCAAACTATAGTTACTAAGGAAGAATTAATTCAAATCAGTAAATCACAACCCTCATTCAATATACAAACTGAAATTGCAAAGTTAAAAATACCAATTCCTTTAAATAGAATTGGTAAAACATGATTTGTATAGAACAACCATCGTTGAAACCTTAAACATGAATTTTGGATAAGACTCAGTAAACTTGAATGATGATCAATCAGAGTTGATTTTTGGTCCTGATGTTAATGGAAAACACCAAGATGGAGAAGTTCCACTGTTTTTCATTAGCCTAACTGTTCATGACCAAATATTACACAATGAAATATTAGATTAAGGGGCTTCACACAATCTAATGCCCAAAGCAATAATGGAAACCCTGAACTTAGACATCACAAGGCCTTGCAAAGATCTCTTTTCATTTGATTCAAGAAAAGTGAAATGCCTAGGTTTAATTAAAATTTGTATGTGTCACATTAGTTCAATATCTTGGTAAAAGTATACTCATGGACATTGTAGTAGTTGATATCCCACCCAAGTATGGAATGTTATTATCTCTCTCATGGGGAGAAAAATTACAGGGATCTCTACAATTGGACATGTCATATGCTACCATATCAGTTTTCGGTCAACTAAAGAAACTCTATAGGGAAACATTGATGAAATATATGGTGAGTAGTGTGGAAAGATCAATAAATTACCCATTTTACATTACACCTACTGACCTAGGCTCATTCATCTTATGTAACTTTGAAACTGATAATTAAATCAAAACTAAACTAAAGGACAAAAAGAAAACACAAAACAATGACAATATCTTTCATGAATATTTATGTCATTTAGATTTTGATGGCTCAGAAAATAAACTAGGAGCAGGAGTAGGAGTTTGGATAAATAATATGGAAACTAATCATTCAGAAGGCCATGATTTCAGACTGAATTTTAAATGCACCAACAATATGTCTGAGTATGAAGCCCTCATTTTGTTAGAAAATTATATATTATGGAGCAATGAAACACATAAAATATGAGAAAAATACAAGCACACAAAACACATAAAACCAGAGAGACACAGATATACATGGTTCACCCAGTTTGGGCTACGTCCACCTCGAACAACCAATCCTTCCTTTTTATTATCTAGCAAAATGAAGAGACAAAACCTACAACAGATCTGCTATAATATCTTCTGTTCTCTCTCACAGTCTCCCTATCTATTTCCCGCTCAGAGAATACACATACAATACACAGCCGTAATACAATACCCTCATAAAAGCGAGGGGTTGCCTTCTAGGGAAAAAAATCCTAAACTAAACATAACTTCTACCGTCAGATCATTTGCCTAATGAACGGCCCAGATTGACTAGAAATTACTATACTTTTACAAGGCAATTTTACATTTGTTTTTAGCTTCGGGGGCGCTGCCCCCGAAACCCCCCGCCAGGGGGGGGGCTCCAAAAAGTGCTGCCACCCCCCTGGACCCCCCACGGCAGTGATTAATTACAGGCGTCGTTGCCGTCCCTTTTAAGGTATAGGGGTCCAATGCTGTGATATAAAGTAAACAAGATAATCAGGCTCCACACCCTATTCAACTTTGACTCTATCCCGAGTCAAGTTTACCTAACACATTTTAGGACTCCAGATTATCAAAAACTTAGGAGGCAAAATAATATCAATAATGGGAGATTCAAAGTTGATTATAAAATAGATAAATGGAGATTATTCTGTTTATAATCCTAGATTAGGCCAATATAGAGAATTTTATTAGATTTGATAGATAAACTATTGGAATGTAATTTTTCTGCAATACCAAGAAAGAAAAACATACATGCACACTCCTTAGCAACTTTGATAGTATCTGTAATCTACCCTTTCAGCCCAATCATAATTATACTGCAGAAGTAAAACACAGACCAATAATTCCAGATAACCTCAAATATTGGCCAATTTTCCCACAAGATCAACAAATTTACCATTTTATGAATAATGAAGGTGAATTTCAGAATTGTAAAATAGACACAGACTGTACATTAGATCAGGATTTAGAAGTGAAATTGATTTGAATAATATAGATGTAAATAAAGTAAAGTTTTCTAAACCCACTAAATTTATTCAATCAGATATAGATAACTTAGAGAAAGTAGAAATTGATGAGATAATTGATGATGAAAATGATATATTAAATCTCAAAGATAATTTCTTGACAAAAGGTTTAACTCCTTTAAAATATTTATTTGACTCAAATGATGTTGCTAGAAAGCCCAAAATGGAGCCACTTAGATCTAATATTGAGGAATGTAACATAGGCACAGAGTAAAAACCCAAGATGATCAAACTTTCCAAAGCCTTACCTCAACAAGAAAAATAAAAATATATTGCTCTTTTCAAGGAATTTCAAGATGTTTTTGCTTGGAGTTATGAGGACCTAAAATCCTATGACACCAACATAATATAGCATAAAATCCCTATAAACAAATACCAAAAGCATTTTAAACAAAATTTAAGAAGGATCAACCCTGTTTTGATGCCTTTGATTGAAAAAGAGGTAAAAATAATGTACGATGCACATATAATTGCACCAATTAGATATTCTGATTGGGTTTCTAATCTAGTTCCCACCAGAAAAAAGACGGGATAAATTAGATTATGTATTGATTTTAGGAATCTAAACAAAGTATCCTTAAAAGATAATTATCCTTTACCAAAAATGGATCACATTTTACAAAGGGTAGTTGGTTCTTCTAGGATTTTACTTTTAGATAGATTTTCAAGATACAACCAAATTTTAGTCCAACCAGAGGATCAAGCCAAAACATCTTTTACTACTCCTTGGGGCACTTTTATGTATGTAAAAATGCCTTTTGGTTTACTGAATACAGGGGCTACCTTTCAAAGAGCTATGGATATAGCCTTTGCAAAGGGAATTCATGAATTCTTACTGATTTAATTAGATGAAATTATTGTATTTTCTAAGACTGATTATGAACACTTGGATCATCTTAGAGAAGTATTTATTAAATGCAGAAAGTTTGGCATCTCTTTAAACCCTAAGAAAACCTTATTTGGATTAGAAGAAGGTAAGTTACTAGGACACATAATATCTAAGGAAGGAATTAGAATAGACCCTGCCAGAATAGAAGAAATTCTTAACATTAGTCCTTCAAGGAACATAAAAGAGTTACAAACATTTCTACGTAAAATTAACTTTTTAAGAAGATCCATTTCCAATTTAACTGAAATAATCAGAGAGCTTAAGAACATGCTTAAAAAAGTTTAAGTTCTTAAATGGAATATTGAGGCCAAACAATAATTTGAACCTATCAAATGGGCTTTAACAAAAAATATAGTCCTTATAAGTCCTGACTTTAAAAAGGATTTTTTCATTTTTTCATTTGCATCAGAACATACCATTGTTGCAGTTTTATTGCAGAAAAATGACCAGGGTTATGAGCAGTCCATAGCTTTCTTTAGCAGAACACTTAGAGGTTCCACTTTGAAGTACAATATCATGGAGAAACAGGCGCTATCTTTGGTAAAGGCCATTAAATATTTCAGAGTGCACATTCTCTATTCTCACATTATTTCCTATGTCCCAAATGTAGTAGTGAAAGACATTCTAACTCAGGATGGTCCTTATGGTAGAAAAGGCAAGTGTATTGCCACAATCTTGGAATATGAAATAGAGATAAAACCCACTAAACTTATAAAAGGTCAAGGTTTAGCCAAACTCATGGCTGAATCAAATTGTCATGCCCTAGACATAAATTTTATTGCCGAAGTAGATGATCAGGAAGAGATGGCGACTATAGAGATCATTGAAGCCTTTTCAGACTCACAA
Organism: Pinus albicaulis; assembly: GCA_034641835.2. Lineage (NCBI taxonomy): Eukaryota > Viridiplantae > Streptophyta > Pinopsida > Pinales > Pinaceae > Pinus > Pinus albicaulis. The sequence continues at coordinate 441,210,734 of CM076578.1, forward strand.
TGGTATGAAGATATCATATTTGTATTACTAAACTTACAAGCTCCTCCTGGATTATCAAGAACAAAATCTAGATTCTTAAAGCTAAAGGCAGTAAGATTTTGTATTTTAGACAATGTACTTTTTTGGAAAGATCATAGTGGGATTTTGTTAAATTGTTTGTTAAAAGAAGAAGCTAACAAAATATTAGAATAATTTCATGTAAGTGACTGTGGAGGACATCTCTACTGGAAGACTACTGCAGATAAAATCCTGAGAGTTGTTTTTTGCTGGCCTACTTTGTTTGCAGATGTAAAAAGGTATGTGACCTATTGTCATAAGTGTCAAATATTTGAGGGAAAGAAAAAGCTCTTACCATTTCCCTTAAAACCTATCTCAATAGAAATTACATTTCAACAATGGGGCCTTGACTTCATTGGTGAAATTCACCCTCCATCATCAGCCCAACAAAAGTGGATTCTGACAGCCACTGACTATTTTACCAAGTGGATTGAAGCCATACCCTCTAGGCAAGCCACTGACACTGTCATTATCTCCTTTTTAGAAAGAAACATACTTTCAAGATTTGGATGTCCCCAAAATATTATTACTGACAATGTGGTTGCATTCAAATATAAAAAAATGATTGAATTTTTCCATAAATATCACATTACCTTAGGGAATTATACTACATATTACTCTCAAGGTAATGGCCTAGTTGAATCTTCCAATAAGAGTCTTGTAAACATCATCAAGAAGTTACTAGAAGATAAAAAAAAGACTTGGAACAAGAAGTTAGTCAATGCCTTATGGGAAAATAGACTTACTACCAAAAAATCTATTGGTACATCCCCTTACCAACTTGTTTATGGAATGGATGATGCTTTTCCATCTTCCTTAGGAGTACTAGTAATGAAGATTATCCAAGAATTACAGGTTGAGACAAATGGAATTCAAATAAGGATTAACCAATCCATTCACTTGCAGAAAAAAAGAGAAGAGGTTTATATTAAGTCTCAAGTTATCCAGGATAAGATAAAGAAATTTTTTGACAAAAAGAGTAAAGAAGATGATTTCTACATTGGAGACAAAGTGTTAAAATGGGATTCAAGAAGAGAAGAGAAAGGTAAACATGAAAAATTTGATTTTCTATGGAAAGGACCTTATGTTATTTATGGTTACAGAGGTAACAATGCTTTATTTCTAAAAGAAATGGATGGATCATATCTGTTAGGTGGACCAGTCAATGGTAGAATGCTAAAGCAATACTACTCCTCAGAGATAACAAATAGTTATTTTTATCTACTTTGACCATTGTACATAAACATTGAAGATTTTATATTGGATTGGATGTTTTCCTAACAGAGTTTAAGCCTGAAGAGAAGCCCTAAGCTTTTAAAGGTAAAATATCATAAGTATGAAACAATTGCATATCAAAATAACACTTACAAGTCCAGCTCAGTCAAAATTCAAAGGCTACTAGTCTTAAAGTTCTTGAAATTTCACCAAGAAATGCCATCCCCATGTGGAGCCACTGTTAGGGTCCTATAATAATAGGGTTCATAATTTTTGAATTGACTTTGATAGTCTTGTAAATATGTACATAACTTTATTTCTACAAGTTGTTTTCCTATATTTGAAAATAATAAAAAATGAAAAGAGGGTAAAAGTCCTAAAATAAAGATCAAAGGACTTTGAAAAGAAAAGATCAAAAAGAATAAAAATGGACTCCAAAAGAAAAAGAGATAAAAATAAGACATGAAAGTGAGAAAGTCAAAATGCCACTACTATTTACTTTTACTGAAAAAATAATGATTATGTGCAGATTGTTCAAAATGCCATAATCTATGATCAGTTAAATAGCTTAATCTTAAATTTTCATGCTTTGAATTTCATGTTTTAGATATATAATAAAGATATGTCAAACAATTTAAACTTGACAAATCAGTTGATAGTTAGAGAATAAATGAGGAGCTCAGTAGTTTAATCTGAGCCCTTGGATGAAATAAGGTTAGACTTAGATAGATTTATGCTTTAAAATAAAAATGGATTTAGGGTTGCAAGCTCAAATACACCATGCAAATAATGAAAAAACGGTATAATAATGATGGGTGGGTAGAAAGCAATTGTGCAAGGCATGTAATAAAGCATCATTGGGAAAATTACTAATTTCTCTTCCCCCACAATGATCCAACATTCTAAATCTTCAGTTAAAGAGGCTCAGAGCATTTCTTTGACTTATGTTGGGAATGGACCCAAGGCTTAGTAACTGATTGGTTAAAAATACTGGATTCCCTTCATAAAATCCATTTCCTCAGCATATTCACCCTCTTCCAAAAATATAATCCCATTTCCTAAGTAAAACACCTTTTTTGCGTAGAAAAGTTAAATCCCCTCACAATTAATTTCATTTCATCCAAAAACACTTAAAAAACCACAAAATACATGTTATCCTAAGTTTATGTGTAAATGTCAAAATCAGATAATTTCTATGCTAAAATGTCTATTTTACACACTTTACTTAGTTTATTTCTATGCATTTTCATCTCATTTTATTTCATTTCATATTAATTTATAACATAAAGGATTAATTCCCTATAAAAAACCCCTTCCCGTATATGTTATTAATTTATTTGTAAATAAAATATCCCAAAAACCCAATATTTTATTTTAAACTATGGTTTGTATTCCCCATGTGTCGAAATATAAACCCCACCATATCCCCATAGGTTAAAATATGTCATATTATAAAACCCGCCCCCAATGGTTATAAAACATTTGTAAAGGTTTTATTTACCATGTATTATTATCCCGCCAACCATAATAATACATTGTTTTTTATGTTATAAACATATATTTTTAATATTTAAAACTATCCCGCCACATAAATACAAAGCCCGGGCCCCATGCCCCACTGCCGAGCAACTCCTAATCTAATCTCCATCGTTCGCATGCATATCCTCCGATCTGACGACCACAAAGACATATCGCATTTAAACTATGTGATCAGCGACCATTTCAAACTTTGTGAAATGGGTTGTTTTCTACCCTTATCTCTCCTACACGCGACAACGTTTCATTGGATCACATTCGATCCAACAAAAACAACTTACTGCCCAAACCCACACGATAACCACCTCCATTTTTCTAACTCCAGCCCCAAACTGCCTGGCCTCTGTTCTAATATGACCTATATTTAATGTTAATCTGCATTAAACCTAGAAACCTTATATAAACCTTCATATTGCGCCCATTAAGCCCTTTCTGCGTTATTGTATGCATTTATCCTCCGAGTGAGAAACAAAGATCTGTACACCGGTTTCATGCCTAAAGAACCAGAAAGTCACTGGAATCGTCTAGTTTGCTTCTAGAGACCGTCAAAAGCCCCCAGGAACCTGTTCGACACCTCATAAACTATTTTAAAGACCAAAATACCTGCACAAACAAGTGTTTCCCAAAGAAAACAAACATGTTTATCATTCTAAAAGGAGTTTCTAAGAAATTAAGCTTAGTGAAGCCAATTTATCCACAGAAAGACCCTGTAATTGCTCGAAAAAAATGAATTTACTGTGAAAACTTTGAAAAACCCTTGTTTCAATATTGCAAACTGTTTTTTAAAGAAAAATTAAATACTTTTAGCCTTTGCAGACCTTGAAAAAACTTTAAATTTATCCAGAAATCCTTTGTAGGTAACCCAACTCTTCTGTGCCCAATTTTAAACATTTTCAGTCCTGTTTTTCTAAAAAAAAAGCAGAAGAAACACTTGTTTCTTATTTCTAAACCTGAAAGAGTTTAAAATCTAGTTTAAAAGTCAAAATTTAAGGTTGAAACCCACGAAAAATCTAAGTTTATGCCTATTTCTATTTAAATAACCTCTGTCAAAGTCAAAAACACTTCTGTAAACAATTTAAACTTACAGAAGAGTCCAAAAAAGTCCAAATACAGAGTTTCAGTTATCTAGAAAGTCTAAAAAATGTCAAAATCAAATCCAACAATAAATTCCAGGAACAATTATTGTAAATCCTCTACAACCTCCTGTTGTAGACATTGAACATACACCATTAGCAGATGTGGATAATAAAATAGCAGATCTAGTGGTAGAATTCAATCTGTTAGACCTCCACTGCTGGAGTTATGAAAAGTCATTGGATCAAGTGAAGAAGTCCAAATTTGGGAGTCAAACTTACCCAAATATGTTTTTCCACTCACTCATCAATGTCCAGAGGTTATTAGGATGTTTCAGACCTATTATTCACCTGAAAAAAGAGCAATGGTAAAAGAAAATAAAGAATTACTGTTCACAATTACTGTTGAGTCAATAAACCAGATGTTACAGCTCAAACTAGATCCCAAAGCAGTTCCCTTATCAATAAAAGCACTCGCCAAGCTTTACATTGGTCTTGATTTTCCCAAAAGTTTTCAAATTTTCCACAAATCAACCCTCTTTAATCTACTTCAAAATTTCCTGAAGGGTCTAGGCATGCCATATCCATGTTGTCCTTTATCCCAGGGTATTTTACAAATGAGCATACAGATGAATCAATCATAGGTTTTCTATCTACCTTTGCACAAGGACAACCTCCTTCTGTCATTTTTAATTATGTTGAATACATAGCTGATAATATCCATGATCAGCTTGTCAAATTACCAACTGAATGAGTATTTAGGTATACATCCTTTCTTTTCCATATGTTCTTATATTTCCAAGCAGACAAGTTCCAAATAACACTTCAGAAGCTTGATATAGAAGAGAACCCACTTTCAGTCATATTTTGGACATCTTTGATCAGAAAAGATTCCATAGAGTTCAATTATGCAGAGTTTACATATTACTTTATTCATCCATTGATAAACATGTTAACAGACACAATAAAACCAAGAATTAGTGATGAAATAACGAAATTTCTACAATTATTAGAGCAAACTAGAACTGCAGATTGGTTATTATATCAGAAACATACAAAAATCAGAGTTTTTGGGTCCAATATGTTACCCTATAAAATACCTAAGTATGTGCCAATGAGAGTTTTTGCCTTGGAGTACATTAGGAAAATTCTCAATTTAGATTCAATCAATTTTTTGGTAGCCAAAAAGAAGACCTAATTTAAGTTGAAAAATCAGATAGGACCATTCATTTGTAATCATAGAGATGCATCATTAGAAGCATCAAAACAATTGCTGGAGTACAAATTTGAGTTTAACTTCTTATCGAATTATGATCCACAGGGAATTCTCAGCAAAATGAGGGTTAAAAGCAAAATGACACCTTATATTCATGACAAAAGACCATAGATTGAGCAGTATGATAATCAAATAGAGTGGCTAGAAAATACCTTGATTGAAGCAGTAAGATAGGGTGATACTAGTCACACCATGGAAGCTGTAAATAAAGGAGAGAAAGATACTAAGAGAGCCAGAGAAGAAGGAAATTACACTGCCGAGACAACAACTGATACTAGGTATAAAATCAAGTATAAAAAAAAAATCCTAAGCTCAATTCAGTTGATAAAGAAAAAGTGACCATAGAGGTGGAAGGCACATATGTTCGAGAGACAAACACTGATGCAGTTACAGTCATTACAAATGAGCTAGCCATAGAGATTCTAAATGAAGAACAACCTGATAATTCAAACACACAGGTAATAGAGAAACAACAGAGTATGGAGGCATCCCCCTCACAGCCAGCAGAGGATAAATATCTTGACATCAGAGAGAAATATAATCAGATAAAGACAAATAATTAAGAAATAAAAGATGAGATCTGTTCTCAGTATTTGAAACAAACACCGGGTATCCAAAATAGACTTCTATCAGCTTTTGATTATTCAAACAAGAAGTTGATTATGTCAGTGCTTCAACCAACAGTCAAGACTCCCAAAACAATGGCAGATTACAAAAAAGTTGATCTTGAAGTACCAACAGAAAGAATCCATGCACTAGATCAAATTGAATTTCACAAGCAAAATTCTATGATGCTTTATTCTACCATTAATACAAAGGCCATGAGTGTCCACAAGCTCTAGAATAAAATAATAAATATAAGAGATCAAATGAAATTTGATAAGGCTTCCTCATATGCTAAATATCTTAGGATTAAATCTTTAGAAGAGTTGGTTATTCAAGTAGGATGCAAATGTTAAAGCAGCATAAGATTTAGTGAAGAAAAAGAATGATGATATTGCAGCACTGAGGAAACATCTCAAGCTTCCACTAATTGAACATCCACAAGCCAAAGAAATAGTGCAAGAGAAAATCCAGAAAGATGATAGGATGAACGTAATTTTACAATTGATAGCACATATAAAAGAAATGGAAAACCAAATGGACAAGCTTGTCCATGAAAGAGAAACTACAAAAGCACAGGAAGTTCCTACAATAATTCCCATGGAAACTACAGCTGTGGCTTCAACTCTTGCAGAAGAGTTGGCACCAAAAGTACCACTGGCTACTGTAGTGCCAGTGACCTCATCCACTACTTCAGCTACATAGTCATCTACATCAGCAGTGCAGAAGTTTGATGAAGCTGGTAAGCTTGTCAAATCCATGGAGGAAATGTCACTTCAAACTAATGAGATCAACAGATTGAAGAAATTTATTGATAATATTGAAGACACTAAGAAGCTAGCCCAAATCAATGCCAAAACTCATGAGCAAAGGGCTAACAGGTTAAATATTGAGTTAAATAATCTACAAAAAGACTTAACCTTAAAAGAGCCAATATATTATGTGAAGAATCAATTATGGAGTAAAATCATTAAATCCATCAATGATGTGTGGCCATCAATACAGGTGATTTATGAGCAAAGGGATTTATTGAAGGTACCACAAGCAAAGATTCAGAAAAAAAAAAAGGATGAACTAGGAGCTAAACCTGAGCAGGCCATAGAATTAATCAAATTTATTAACAGCAAGAACAAGAAAGAACTTGAAGAGATAGAAATTACTGATAGAACAGAGACAATCCTTGAAATAAGGAAAGTAATTTCAAAGAATAATTTAATGAAGCAGTTAGAGGAAAAATGTGAAAATATGAACATAGCCATAACCAAGTTTATGGTTAAGTTTGAGATTCTGAGGCAAAGAGGTTTGCCAAACATCCTGGTTATTAATGATAAAATCATGCCACAAGAGGACTACAACAAAAAGATAAGGGATTATGCAAAAGAGAAAGTTAACAAAACAAAATGGCAAGGAATTCATACAGGGAAGGTTTTACATAGAAGTTTTGAAGACTTGTTTTATCTACATCTTGAGATAAAACACTTATTTGTTATAAAACCAACATTTGCTAGATACACTGAGGCAGATGAGAACTTTAAGAAGCTGAAAAAGATAAAAATTCCTGATGATGAATATTGGGAATCACTCACTGACTTACTGTAGAAGTCAAAATGCAGAGAAAAAGAATTAAACAGTTTGCTGATTTTTTACAGTCAAAACAGAAAATTACAGCAATAAGGCAGTTTTATAGAGTTTAAAGTGTATAAGTGATTAAAGAGTATTAGATACGAAGATAATATTTAAAAATAGATTTGAAATATCTTGTGCCAGCGTTGAAGACATCAAAGCATCCAGCTAAACCCAATCCACAACAACATCTTCTATTTTATTTGGAGAAACAGGACAGCTTGCTAAGTTGTTAAGCAGCTGTCACTATTTTGTTGTAAAAGATATTTTATTTCCTTGGAAAAATCCTATGATTGTTCTAAGATATTTTGTAAATGTTTTTGTATATATACTTCATCTTTTGAAGTATTATTGTGGAATAAATTGTTGAATATTTCTATAGTCATTTTTGTTGTATGTGGAGGCTTTTTGTAGCAAGTTCAAGTAGCAGACTGGATCAAATCACCTAGCGTCATATTTCAGGATTCATGTGATGAGCTATTGAAGTGAAGTAATTTCTTATGTCATTGTTTAAATCTTCTTATGCTTTACATGCATCCATATGTGTGTTCAAAATTTGAATGATAAACTAGGATTATTATTACAGGATTTGTTAAAAGCACCCTGTCTTTAACTAGTTATCATTTCTATGTTTTATGCTGATTTCTAGAGTAGGGAACCCTTAGTTTCCCCCTCTTTCGAATGACCCATTTCTACTCCTTCCTTATCCGGATCAAAGAATCCTTGATTTCTCTTTATCCTGATCAAACCACTTCACCAATCAACCTTCCTAGATCTTCAATGACTTGTCTATCTTGCCCTGAAAACATTTGAATTTTTAACCTTGATCCTAGTCCTGTCTGCTTGACATTTGACTCCTTAGCCCAATGGACAAACAGATCTCTCACTATCGATCTCATTAAGTGATTTTTTCCCACCAAACCAAACCAAACCAAACCAAATTTGCACATCATAACTAGCCTACTATCATATAATCAAAACAAAGTTAAATCTTATAGAGAGATTCCTCTCTGAACCCTAAGAAGGCTAGATCTTAGATTTTAAAAGATGGTCTGTGGTTACCTCTAATGTTCTTGGACTTTAAATCAAAATCTCACAACTTAACAATTATTATAGTGATAACAAATTCAATAAGAAATATTTTCAATTACAATTATCCTTTCTATTTATCAACAATAATTGAAGATAGAACAATAAATGCAATGGCAAAGGAGACAATCAACACATCAACAAGAGACTCCAGATTTGGTCAAAGACTAGGGAAAATCCCCACGAGGGGGAAAACCATTTGAAAAATATTCTTCTATTAGATTGTCATAAAATGTTCAACAGAGAGCAAAATGAGCATAATACAATATATTCTAGTAAAACAACCCATCAAAAATCGGAAATATGATTCCATAACCAAAATATATCAGAGATAACTTTTCCTGTTTGCGGTAAATTGTGGTTAACTTCGGTCTTCGGTCAAATCTGAGTCAAACTTATTGGTCAAATGCAAGAGGAGTTGTGGGAGTAGTTGAAGGCTTTCAGTCACACCCTTGATCCTGCAAGACAACGAATGTGGATGAAATTTCCTTGTGACGTGCATGTGACTATAATCAAAACCCTAAAATAGATGCGAGGACCCTGTAATTTCAGACTTTTGCGAACCTCTAATGTCAACCCCACCTCAGACCTGTGTGAGCAAGTCAATGAAGAAGAGAAAAATATGCTTGGTGATGTACAAATTAGCTTGAGGTCACTTTTATTTATAGGCTTCCATGGGTGTCCAATTTTCTTTAGGACCAACCTTTTCCAAATGTGCATATGTGGGCTTTCCTTTATAAGTACGCTTTCTCTTATCCGGTTTGAGTGATATTTAGGTCAATTTTGGTCCTCTCAAAAAGATGAATTCAATGAAATCATAATATTTATAAAATAAGTTTTTGAAAGTGGAATTTGACCTTATTTCATAATTTAACAAGAATCAAGCAAGAGGATGGGAATAATAATGAAAAAAAATATTATTATTTTATAATGGAGTTAAAAAAGTTATTAAAGTAAATGGTCATATTATTATAAGACTTGGTGAGGCATGTGTTACCTTGGGATTGGTAAATTCCATAGTTAGACCTAGGTAATAGGGGGCATGTCAAATTGTACCCTTGATATAAAGTTTGAGTGGCATAGGGCCTGGAGGTGAGCGGGTTGTTTCACTAGGTCATTGTTGCTACGCTTGGTTAAGGAAAACCTGTTGGAGAAGGGAATATATTAAAAAATCTCTTTATACTTAATAATTGATTGTGAACTTATATTAGTTTCTTATTGTTCTTTATTAGATTATTTAAATCAAACAATTATCAAGAGCATAAATCTTGAAGATCATAAAATACAATGGACACAAAATGTAGGCTCCAAGCCAAGGAAAATCCCCTCCAAAGGGAAAACCCAAAAAGAATCTCTTCTCTTCTTATAGAATTAGTTCAAATGAGAAATCTAAGACTCAAAGACCAAAGCCAATACCTCCTCCAAGCACTAAGTCAGCCCTTCAACAAAACCTCTTCCGATATGATCCTCTTGTCTTTGGCTTCTTTGCACCTTCACTGAGTTCTATCAAAATTGGTTAGGGCATATGTCAACCCTAATACACTGTTGCAACCTCTTTGATTTACCCTAAAAAACAAGATTTACTCTCTCACTGCTTCTTTTGGCCTAGGTTTCGCTTCCTCCTAGCCTCTTGGCCTACTCCAAATGAATATCCATCCTCTACTACAATTATAACATAAGTTTTGTGACCTAAATCAGGAATAAAGTGCACTTAAAATATGCACCAAACTTTCCAGACTTCAGATCCAAATATTCGACTTGTACTCCAAATAAAATCACACAAAAAACAAATACCATGAAGCTAAAACTCATCCTCCTTGACTTTGTCTATGGTTGTTTCATATATGCATTTAATTTAGAGAGAATCTTTTAATCTTCTACACTTCAGATCATGCCAATTTATGTCTACAACTTGCCTTATTTATATGTTACTTTTAATTGCATCTCCTTGACCTTTTCACTCTTAAATATCTCCTTGTTCAATTATAGATCGAACTTGTTGTAGATGGATGCCAAATAGGTCAAAGTTTCTTGTTATATATACTCCTTTCAAGAGGTTGAATAACCCTTCACTAGGACGACTTATCCTCGGAAGAGTCAACTTGGTTGTGGAGGTATTTTTGACTTTCTAGACTCAAAAATAATATTTTTTACATGTTACAACTTGGCCAATAGGGCCTTATACAAATTATAAATACTCTCTTGACTCAAAAAAAATATTATTTTTACTCTACAAACCCTAGGAGCATGAGCCGCATGCTTGACCTAGTTGACCATTCAAATATAGCATGAAACCCATGCTTGAAAATAGTATTTTTATTTCTTCTTTTTCTTGTAACATATGATATAAATAATGACATGAGTACAATGAAAAATATGAAGAATGAAGCTAGTTACATTTTCCAATGCTCCGTCTTAAATAGGGATGTATTCATAATTGTACAACTGGTACAAAGATATTCTCAAATTGAAGAATTATCATAAGAAAAGTCAAATTGATATGCTATCAACATCATAACCAACACTATAAACATAGTATGGCCTTAACTAACAATCTCTTCTTATTTCAGAGAATTATTTAGAAAGGCTTTACATGAGACACCACACTATCTCTTAAGGCACATACCACATGTGGATGTTCACTATGTATGCCCTTTTAGGATTATTATTGTCTTGGATTCCCAATCCTCAAAGAATAGCATTCCTCTTTGACTACTCTTGTCTTGGATACATGCCCAATCCTAAAAGAGTGTCATTCTATTAGATAATTTATTATTTTACTAAGAAGTATCAATCTCATATGATTTTTAAATCCCCCATTCACCGAACCATGGCTTTCACTAGATATATGGTTGTTAGTCATGGCCTAGGGCATGACATATGATAGAAGAGAATACAATGTCCATCATCACTCCCTCTCAACCAGGGAGGATATCCTCATTCACTCTTAATAAATGAATAAATCCATGCTCCTTCATAAACATTTAAGGGGACTTTGTGCTCCCTCTCAAACTTAGAGGAGATTCCTTACTTCATTTCAATTTGGAAGTCATAATAACAATATTATTTAGTGTCTTTATCAATACATTAGCTACTAGTTATTCATGGAGGTATTCAAGTAGCTACGTGGCTCCTCCTCCCTTTTGTATCTCATCACATTGAGCTTTTTATCTTCCTAAGTGTAATGGATCCAAACTATAATAGGATTCAGGCCATCAACCTTTCATATCACTTTCCTTTAGTCATCACCAACAAAGGAATTATATTTATCCAATCAAAGTAAAGCCTAGTCATAGCTCCCTTTAAACATGAAAGTGATCTTCATCATCATTAAAACATCAACATCATATTAACTCTTTGTATTGCTACCTCTCAATCCCAATATGATGTAAACATCTTGAACACATGATTCTCCAAGCATTACCAAATCCATCTACTCAATCCATGTATAAAAAAATTGTAGATACATTTTCCTCAATTGTTATTATGCATTTCTGCAACATTATTCCAGGTAGAAAAACCATATACCAAATAGATAACCAATACCAAAACATTAATATTACACATACCTCATCATTATGACCTCTTGTCAAAATATCAGATTATGCTTTCTTGTTTCCTTTGAGATCAACATCCTTCTACATGGTCTATATTCAATATCAATATATATATATATCCACCTCCATACTTTCAATCAAAGTGTCCATGGATCAAGATGCAATATTTGCTTCCTTGAATTCATCATTATCAACTCTCTTTCTTATGTCTGGAGAAATTTTTTTATGTTGATAAATGTTATTATGTCTATGCCATGCTATCTTTTTTACAGGACAAATGACTTTCTCATCAGCTCAGAGGAGAAGGTAACATGGAAGGAAGAAAATGACCTAGACAAGACCCTTTCTGCCAAGGTAATGCACCCCAGAAGCAGCTAGGCAGCATTATAACACACTTGAGACATGTAAAGGGAGCGTTATTACCTAGGGTAACGCTCTGTCTTGCCCAAGGGGTAGCGTTATCTATGTTTGAGTGTGAAAAGGGAAAAGATCTTGCGAAAAAGTGACTAGGAATTCCAGCTTTTACTCATAAAGGACCAGTGCACAATAGAAACTAAAAGGCACAAACCTTTTATTAGGCCTTGCCAAATACAACTGGACTCCTAAGGAGGAAAAAGCATGAAAGAACATGGAAACATCTTGATCTTTCCCATTACAAACTGGTTGAATAAGTTGGAAATGTTTTCCCTCTCCATCTTCTATAAAATGGAGTTGTGGAATCTTGGTCTAAGGTCGAAGGATTGAATATATGTAGAGCAAAATTTCATTGTTGTAGTGTGAGGTTTGAAGATCAGCGAATTTCATTGAGAGCTTTCTGCCTTGAGCGTCATCACATTCGTAAATAAAGAAAGAAGGAGAGGAATTGGGAGACTGAGGAGGGCTTGGTGCAACCAACAGTTGTAATCCTCCTTTTTATAAATCAATAGAATTGTATATGTTTTTTCCATTTGATGCATCAGTGTCATAATTTTTTTTCAATCGTCTATGTAGCATGATATGAATGGCTTAGATCTGTATTCTTTCATGTTTCTTATATGCTAGTTTAATCAATAACAAACTATACTGTTGTAGAGATTACATGGGTGCTTTGATTGATTGCAGGATCTGGATTTGGAGTCGGTGAAGAAGGATCTCTACTTCGCTGCTCATTTTTCTCCATAGGATATGCTATCGATAAAGAGGTAATCTCTCCATCTTACTTTGTCAATTATAGATATTATCATGAACATGTATGCAGCTTCTTTGTGAACTTTACAGCTAATTTTATTATCTGCCTTGGGCACCAGAAAGTCCTGAGAGGGATATTTAGTAACCACCACCCAAGCATATTACCCTATAGCAGAATTGGCGACTCCACTAGGGACTAAACCCCAAGTTTCAGATTGTTCCTATGAATTTCTGTTTTTCCTTTTGTTCACATATCCTTCTGACTAGCTTATATGCTCAGTGAACATCTCAAAAGCTCACAGAGTCCAGATCAGACCCTTCTTAGCCATCTGTGCAAATTTACCCTGACTAACGCTTCCCCTGTAAGTGTTTCAGAGCATTATAATGCAGTCTTTGCTCAGATACAGTGCGTTAGTCTCAATACTAATGCTCTGTAGCCTCTGCTTGCCTGCGTTACCCAGCCAAAACTGTTGTTTACACCTCTATTGTGTTTCCTCTTTGGCTGTGGAGTTATTGGCCATCAGAATAACTTCTCTTGCTGGATCCCTGTGCTTGTTTATCAGCTAATATTTTTTTCTTTTGTTCTTATTTTGAAAAGTTAAATGTCAATCGCATCTGCTTTTTGAAAGAAGAAATTTTCTTTTTAGTTTTTTGAACTTAGCTGCATTATTTCTAAAAAAAAATTTGGTTAAAAGGTTGTTAAGAGAGGATAGATAGATGTATAAATATTTAAAGTTGAACTGTGTTATTTAAATATTTGGTGCACGAATGTTGAAAGAAATCTCTCCTTGTAGAAAAACTCTTCATTGAAAATGAATATTTAGAGCATATTTTCTGCATGTTTTTTTGAGTCAAGAGTCTCATCACATTTCATACGTCCACTCCCCCTCCGCAAGACTAATAAATCAAGTACACTAAGCATCAAGCAATAACAAAATTAATCATATAACTTTTTATGAGCTCACACCAACAGTAGTTCATGCTAGGATCTTGGCGTAGGAGAAGTGAGAAAATCACCCAAGATCTCAAAACTTGAGACTAGAGTCATTAATAAGTGAAATCCTACTACACTAATATTATCGGGACCAATCCACTACCATTGGAGTTAAGCACGAGACAACACCAGGGTGCATGAGAAGGTAGAACACCTTCGAGTGCATTTAGTGGGCATGCTATATATTGAGGTTCCCTTCAGGGATGTCGAAACTAGATCGGGGATCTAGGTGTTCTGCCCATATAGCGTGTTGTATACGACTGTGACCCCCCTGATGATGTCTATGATTTGAGGTATCTTTAGTGGCCAAAATTTTTAGGGACTTACACGAGGTGACTGGAACGGGCTGTCCTGCTGCCTAAAACAAACGGACCTACTCTGTCTTCGATCTTTGGGAGGGTACTCGTCTTCACGAGAGTGCTTACACCTATTGTCTAAGGTTCAAGAAAAGCTCTATATTAACTGTAATTGTGTTTACGACTAACCCTCTATGTATGCTATTGTGATACTGGGTTTCATCTCCAGCAAATGGTAGTACTCAGACGGGGCCACCCTGTTCTGGCTGCTTGTTGATTGATTTTAGAAAGTCCTTTTTTCTTTTTTTCTTTTTTAGGTGTGTGGTTACTATCACTAAAATTTTATAATACATCACAAATAATTAAAATTTGATAAAAATAAATAGGTCACTGTGGCGTCTTTTGACCCTCGCCGTATGTCTCGATGACAACGAGGTCTCCCTCTGTTGACACTAGAGGAGGATTCGAGTCTCGGTGAGCCCGTGCCTTCTTCGGAAGAGAAGTCTCCAGTGACAACCCCTGATTTTCACATAGCACCATATCACACAGAATTTCCAGAGGATCCTTTCACAGAAGGAGTCGTACCTCCTTGAAATCCTCCACTCATTGATCCGTCAGTGCCAGTGTTAGGTCAGATTACACCAAGCCAAGATATGTCTTTGGTTGCACCAACATCCATTTCACAGCTGGCACCCATGGGGTCGATGCCGATGGCAACCAACCCAAGTTCGCCACCATCTTCCCTGCTGGTAGTCAGTTCTACGCCACTAATTGATAGCCCTAGTAGTGAGTCTATGCCTGGTCCCAACACTACGGTCACCACAACTGTTAGTGGGTCTTCAAATCCTTCGGTACCTACTCCTACAGTGACCACGCCAGGACCCACGGTACCCGCTCCCACGAGCGGGGCTACTTCGGTTCCTTTTAGCAACCCTTTTGGTTGGAACCCTTTGCTGAGTTCAAACCCCTTGGTCATCATGCCAGGGGGCAGTGTCACCAACACAAAGATGAGTGGGGGCACTTCGGTACCCCTACAATTATCAGGACAAATGGGATAGCCCACTGTTAACACTATTCCCTTAAGTGGTCAAAATTTCGGTATAGGATCTATGTCATTGCTTAACTATGTGAATAGCAGCATGCCTATGGCTAGCTCTATTGCGTCCATATGGGAAAATAAACCCCAAAATCCATTTGGACAAGGGGGAAACTTTAACGCTAGGGGAAACCAACCGTTAGCCCCCCAGTACAATATACCATACGGACAGTAGCCAAACATTCCTACACCCCCACCCATAGGGAAATTTTATCAGCAAAGTCCTACTTATCCTATTGGTAACACATTAATGGGCGGACCCTATGGTCTGAATAGTCAGCCTATTCTTCCTTGGTTAGACCCGGGGGAAAACACGTAATTACCATTTTTGGCAGCTATATACATCCTTGAAATCTACAAACTGACCAATGATCCCATCAATCAAAACCCACTCTGGCCTCCAGTACTGCACAAGATTTCGTCTGACATCCCTAAATTCAATGGGAAACAAGGGGACGATCTGGCTACGCACGTCACAACATTTCATCTATGATCTGTCTCTAACTCCATGGTGGATGATAGTATCCGGATTCGACTTTTCCCCCACACTCTCACAGGAAATGTTGCCAAATGGTACATTGAGTTACCATGCGGAGCCATCAACAATTTTGGTGCCTTAGCTACGGAATTTCTTAAAAAATTCCAACTACCTATTAGATACGAAACCAGCACGGAAATCTTAACCTCGCTGCACCAAGACACCGCCACCCACATCTCTGATCAAATTCATGAATGGAGACATAGGAGGAGGCTAGTCAAAGTGACAATCCCGGATCATCTCTTATCTAATTGGTTTTGTAAATCGCTCTTACCAAACCTAGATAAGGACATTTATCTGTCCGGTGTGGTCATGGAAGATCAATCCATTCATTGTGCACAACATTTAGATTTGATCTATTTGCAATTTGGCACGCTATATGATTTACTCCCCTGTGCCCCTGGTAATCCGAATCCTCTCGCTACTCAGAAACCTGGAGCACATGCCGACGGTCTCGTTGGTGCAATCTCTGGTATAGCCATAAAACATCCTAGTGGGCAAACCTCCCAGCCATCTTCGGCTGCCATCGCCCCTAACCAATCGACTACTCTTCCTACCGCTGAGGTAAATTCTGTGCAAATTTCAAAAAAACCTAGTGGCAAAAACGATAAGAACAAGAAAAAGACCTCTTCTTCAGAAGAGCAATCGGATCATCAGAATAATCCCAATTAGAAAAACGTTGCTAAAAATGACAAAGGGGAAGAGAAACCCATGAAATTTCCTTGCAGAATCTGTGCGGAGGACCACTTGACATACAAATGTCCTCGGCTACAGGAATGCACAAATTTTATCACAAACAAGGACTCTGGAGGACACCTTCCATCCTTCATAATCCCTTCCCTAATCCACAGCAGCAACAACAACACATGATTTCAAACCCACCACAACCCTCGCAAAGCAGCAATGGTGGTATGCATCCTTCCGGTGAAGGATCATCTACCATTTATGGCGTAGAGAGTGTTGAACTCCAAACACAAGCCAAAATTTATGGAAATCCTATCATTGATACTCAGGAACTTGGTACCAGTTCAAATCCACTGCTGCCAAACAATTTTCATAACGAACGGCTTGCTGCTGACCCTGCAATTCATCCCCCCCAAAGGGACACTTTGATGCACGACTCATAACACCTCTGCACGTGCCGCCCAAAACTACAACATTGTAGAAGATTTGGTGCAGGCACCGTCATTTATGTCTACTCTCGAAGTATTGCAAAATTTCCTAGCACAAAGGAAAGCCTTGCTTTCGGCCATTTGTGGGATTGACCCCCATGATTCTACGCTAGCTATCTTTGACATGGAGAAATCTAAACCTCACCTCTCACACCAGCTTTCATTCTAGGTGCAAGTTGTGTCGAAAGGGAGACCAATCCATCGTATTGTCATAGACGAAGGTGCTTCGACTCGTGTTATGTCAACTACTTGCTGGCTCGCTTTGGGTTCTCCCACTTTCTCTCCTCCATCGAATTCCCTTAAAGCTTTCGATGGCCACACTTTCCTCCCAAAAGGCTACCTTGATAAAATGATAACGGTGGACATAAAAGTCGTAGATTGTCATCTCAACTATAATCTATTGCTGGGTCGCAGTTGGTCATACGCAATGACTGCCATTGTTACTTCGGTCTTCCGACACATCCTCTTTCCATTGGATGGGAAAATAGTCACCGTGGATTAGTTATCCTTTTGCACCCCTGATTATGCCACGTTACCAAGTAGCACTGTACCCCTAATAGGAGGCGTTCCTGACTCATATGTCAGTATTGGTACTAGTCTTCTGAAGGCATCTTCCCTGATGGGTTGCTTTCCTCTCTCGCTGCTTGAGGTTCCACATACGGCTGCAATGATATCTACCACTTTGGATAGCTCTATCAACGCATGGATCCTATTGGCTCCTTCAGAAATTGATTCCTACGGAGATCAGATGCTGCTCTCACCAGCCGAGTTGGCTTATCAAGCCATCCAGATTTCATCTGAACCCTCCATAGCTATGGTTTCGACCAATGGTACAAACCTCCCACCCATCACGGTTCTTTTAAGGATCTCCTTGATGAAGTCCTACCTATGGACGAAGCTATTAGAGAGATCATGTCTCTAGAAGAACGACCTTGGGGAGAGTTCCACTATCGCACTTCGATGTTCAATTCGGACGCGATAAATACTCAAATCCCATCTTTTGACCCACCTAAGATCATCTCCTCCGTTTACACGACTGTTCAAAATATCGATTCGGAATGGAACTTGGGCAACCATTGCAAAACCTTGCTCATATATATCTCGGTCAAAATAGGTATCGTGGAAAATATTCAGATTGGAGCACAAATTCTGAGGAAATTTCACGCTTCACGTCCCTTTTTGAGGAATTCCGCGATGTGTTTGCTTTGTCTTATGACGAAATTCCCGGCATAGATACATCTATCGTTGAGCATGAAATCAAAGTTTATGACAATTCCAAACCAATTCGGCAGAGACTCCGACCTGTCCACCCACGCAAAGCGGCCGCCATTAACTCTGAAGTCGAAAAAATTCTGAACACTGGTTTTATCTATCCCATTCCTTTGACAGAATGGGTTTCCAATCCAATCGTCGTAGACAAAAAACAAGGCACCATCTGAGTTTGTATTGATTATCGCGATTTGAACGCTGCTTGTCCAAAATACAATTATCCTACGTCGTTCATAGATCAGATCCTTGATGATTGCGCCAGATGTGAGTCTTTTTCCTTTATGGATGGTTTCTCAGGATATAACCAGATTGTGATTAAAAAATATGACCAGCATAAAACTGCCTTCATCTGTCCTTGGGGCACATTTGCGTATCGTAAACTCCCATTCGGTTTGAAGAATGTAGGAGAAACTTTTCAAAGGGTTGTGGAATACACCTTTCACGACATTAGGCATATTGTACAAGCTTACCTGGATGACCTTCCAACTCATTCCAAGAAGCAATCCCATCACCTCGCACATCTGAAACAAATATTCGCTCGGTGTAGGTTCTACAATATACGTCTAAATCCACATAAGTGCATATTTTTTGTTGATTCTAGACGCCTTTTGGGTTTTATTGTCTCCAAGCATAGGATTAGGGTTGATCCTGATAAGGTTAAGGAAATCATTGAACTATCCGCACCTCAATCCATTCTGCAGCTCCAACGTTTACAAGGGAAGGAAAACTTTTTATTTCGTTTCATAGTAAACTATTCCGAGATGACGAAAGGCTTTATGCACTTATTAAATAAGGGAACACTATATTTGTGGGATGACCAAGCTTAACTGTCATTTGACGCCTTGAAACGAGCACTCGTTTTTGCCCCACTTCTTAGTGCCCCCAATTATTCACACGACTTTCCCCTCTACCTGGCAGCCTCACCATCCTCACTTGTCATGGTTCTAGTTCAAGTTCACGATGACGATAGTGAACATGTGATATATTACTTATCAAAAGGTCTCATCGGACCCGAACTACGATATTCACATGTTGAGAAACTCTCTCTCGCGGTGCTCTTCGCTGTCACCCAACTCCGACAGTATATATTACTACGTCAAACTACTGTTATTTCTTTGGATAATCCCATGTGACACATTATTTCTCACCAAGTTATTGGAGGAAAATATTCCAAATGGATAGTGGTCCTCCAACAATTTGACTTGGTATTCACTGCTGCTAAAGCAAAGAAATCTTTATTCTTCGCCGAATTATTGTCGGACCTTCCTAAACTCGACCCAAGAGATGTAGCTCATGATCCATTTTTCGATGAATCCATCTACTTAGTCGATCCTTCTGATCCTTGGTATGGAGACATTTTGGTCTACCTCCAAACTCAACGCTTCTATGGCAACTCTCATGTCTGACGAACGTCGTCGTATTCGCCACCAAGAGAAACACTACCTCGTACTAAATGATACTCATATATCGTCATGGTGTCGATACTATTATTCAACATTGTATCACTTTTGACAAAGAAGAACGCGTCTTGAATGACTGCCACGTGGGGGTATGCGGCGGTCAAATTTTTGGCATAACTACTGCCCAGAAAACCTTGCGTGTAGGCTATTATTGGCCCACTTTGTTTAAAGACTGCATCACAGCAGTCCAGAAGTGTCATCCATGTCAAATTTTCACGAAGAAAATGTGTGCTCACCCTGCCCCTCTCCACCTGGTTTTCTCCATTGGTCCTTTTGGTAAATGGGGAATAGACTTTATTACATGCAATCCCACTTTGGTCGACGAACTCAACTACATTGTCATGGTAGTCGACTACTTTACAAAATGGGCAGAAGCCATTCCCACTTTTAGGACCGATGGAGAAACCCCCGCTCCATTCCTGTTCAATCAGGTCATCTGTCGTTTCAGTGTACCCCTTTTGATTGTCACAGATCATGAGTCACATTTTCAGAACCATATGATGACAGAATTAACTTCCATGCTAGGATTTCGACAAGATCAGTATTCGTCCTACTATCCGCAAGTGAATGGTCAAGTCGAAGCCGTAAATGGCGTCCTCAAAACCATGATTCGTCAGTTAGTCGCAGTCATAAAACCACATGGAATCAGAAGTTATATTCTGCGTTATGGGCCTACCATACGTCACTCAAAACTACCACAGGCTTCATGCCATTCCAACTTGCATTCGGCCTAGGGGCAGTACTCCCAATCGAGTGTGAGATCCCATCACTCAAGCTCGTCGTTAAACTCCTACCCAACACCACTGTCACAGAAGAGCACTTGCTCTAGCTCGATCACTTGGACGAAACTCTTCGAGATGCCACATTGGAACTTGAAGCTCACCAGTGCCAAGATAAAGCTCAGTATGACAAATCTGTCAAGCCTCGTTCTTTCCAAGAGGTGATCTCGTTCTACTATACGATCAGAGACACGACCTCTTGGGGGCAAGAACACTTCAACCATTATGGCTTGGTCCTTACATAGTCACCAAAGTCATCTCAAAAGGAGCTTATGAACTTCAGGACTGTAATGGAATTCCACTCGCAGAGCCCCACAACGGGCTCTATCTGAAGAAGTATTTTTCCTAGTTCTCCTCTAGGCATATGCTTTGTAATTTTATGTGTATGCGTTTTGCCTTTGTTTTGATGTCTCTGAATATTTTGGGTTTTTGAGTTTTTTTTCTCATACACAGTCTTTTTCTTTTACACAGATGCCTTCTTCACCCTTATCATACGTCGGATATGCAGACGGTTCTAGTCGTCATACTAGACATATTGCGTCAGCTGCTTGGGTCCTCTACACACCTAAGTCGGAACTCCTTGGTTTCGGGGGAATCTCCCTGGGAAATGCCACCCACAACATTGCTGAGTATATGTCGGTGATCCAACTCTTCACGGAGGCTGCATCTCGTGACATCTCCAATCTGGTGGTTAGGTTATATTCCCAACTTGTAGTTATGCAGTTAAACAATCATTATCGCGTCCGTCATCCTGTCTTGTTACGTTATTTCTTAAGGGTGCGACTTTTAGAACGTCACTTTCAAACCATTGCGTTTGAGCACATTCCTAGAGAATTTAATGCATTCGCTGATTCATTGGAAAATTATGTGTTAGATTGGAATTTTTCACACTTGGTATAGAAAGAGTCATACATGAGTATATATTTTTTACTTTAGAAAATACATAAACATTATAAAACACATGAGATCAAAAATCACCAAAATATGTATGTATGTATGTATATATATATATATATATATATATATATACATATGTCGTGTCCAAGTTTAGATTACATCAAAAAAATTCCCAAAACTCGGGTGTTTTACAAAAAATTGGCTTCGCTAAAGCCTCGCTATGACATTTACACATCTATCTACTCCTCCTACTGAGCTTGCTACTCAAAATAGCAGACAATTTCTTTGGCTATCCTCCTCAGAGGCACCAAGTATCTCTCCTGCACACCCACTGTATGTCGTTGTAGATGGACCGAGATCTCTCTCATGGGAAGAGGCGGCACACCCATACTTAAACCCTCTAGGTTTCTAGTAAGCTCCTGCAAAATCTATGTGTCATCATCCTCTTCGGTGGCCTTTTCAACCTCCGTTACTGCACCAGCCCCAGGTAGCTGCATTCCTCGCCTTGCATAGTGAGGGGCTCCGGCAGGACGGATAGGTGCCACATCTGTGTCAAGCAACAAAGCTTCATGTTAACATACATTTTCACCTGTTAAACAAAAGAAAAATTGCATAAACATTCAAAAGATACTAAAAAATACTTCAACACTGCACTGATCACACTCTTTCTTACCATCTAGGCCCCACTGTGTGCCTGGGGGAAATACCAACTCTGGATCTCCTGTATAGTTCATCCCTACGTAGGGATAATCTTCAATCATGATGATATGGTCTTCAAGCCACTCGAAGAATCCCTCATCAAAACAGTGATGGATTGGACCCTCTCCAGTCCGTGGAATCAAGCTTCCTAGTGAGCCTGTCTTGGCTCCTGCGGGCCCAACACATCCGTGACCATTCTTGGCCTCATGGCTGACAACCACTCTAGTATGAATGAGACAATCAATGTACCATACCAAAACTCTCTTTGGGTCCGAGTCTTACATGTTTTCAACTCTGCACGAACTCAATGAGGACAACCCCTTCACACCAGTCAAATACCTGGGACTGCATACAATTCAATGCTAACAACACCTGGGCCTTGGTGGCCACGTGCTGACTCTTGGTACCAGCCAAGAAAACTATCATCCATAGTAGAGACCGCAACGGTCTTGATTTCACCCGTGAAATAGGCACCCGGATACTCACTGCCACAGTGTTTTTTATGCAGTGCGTATGGATCAAATCGGTAGTGGTGCAGGGATCAGCCCTGTATCCTATCAGACTGGGCCTTGGCCCTCAGCATGATAGGCCAGTAAAAAAATAGATATCTTCTTTCTCAATCGAGATTTCATTACCCCCGATATGAAATCCATGTTGGCGGTCATCCCATTGCTAGATTATCCATCTCAGAAGGTCCTCATGTCCCCTCATCAGCTCTAACCGAGCATACTTTAGCAATCCGCATCTATGGAGAACTAGCAAGGTAGCTGCATCAGTAACCATTTCACGTTCTTCCCACTCATGCTCCCTGTCACGCTAAATACTCATGGTAAATAGCTTTATACCTGCACAAGAAACCATTTCACTGGATTAGTTTTTGTTTGGAACACTTTAGAATGGTAAAAAATGAGTTCCTAAAATGTCTTTGCCGGCTAACGTGGGCTATAGTGCCCAACAGTGCATGCTAACGCATTGTTTCTTCACGGGAAGAGTGTTTAACGCAGGCACAACACTCATCACCCACGTTCGCCGCTTAAATTTTGTAGGGCCTACTAAAATTGACAATTTTAACCAGCAAAAAGACTTAAAAACATAATGAAATGACAAAGAAAGGTTCAAGCTTTTACTTGGATCTCGTGAAATGAAAAACGTCTCCCGGATCATCCACAATTGATAGCTAAACTTTCACCACTTTTTTCTCCAGAGCTCTATCACAACACTCAACAAAGTGAAAATGAAGGTCTGTGGCCTTCTTATAGCCATTCTGGAGGTCAGACTCACTCAGCTAGTCTGATACAAGGAGGTAAATTCATGCTACATTTCGTCGCAACTATTGGTTTTTATATGTTACCGATGCTCTGATGGGTTTTAAATGTTTATATGTAGATCTGACCATGTTCGACCCGGTTTCGAGGTTTCTTTTTAGGGACTTTTTCTAGCTCGTAAAACTGAAAAAACCCCGAGTTGCCTTTGCCGGGCTTGTTAAACTACCACGACAGAGACATATGAGCCACTCTTTTCATATTTTTCAAATCTCTTTAAACAAAAAAAGTAACTGAGTTTTTTTCCGTGTGACTCGTTAAAATTTCACAGAAAGCATCGAGTTTTTCCTTGTTGGACTCGTTAAAATTTCACAAAGAATATTGAGTGTACTCCGTCTCCTCGTAATTATAACAAACTGAGGTAGATGTCCATCGAACATAGCTTTCTCACTTTTCCGGATTCAATGGACTAAATCACAGAAAATGAATTGTTTCAGGCTTACTATTCTCCCTTCATCGCGCCCGGTTATCAAACATGACAAAGGTACCCCCTGGAGTTGTCTTTTACGATGTTTTTTAGACTCTCTAAATATGAAAAAACGACCGAGTTTACCTCTCTTAACTCGTTAAACTTAATCATATGGGGGAAAAAAAAATTTGGACATCATGGATACTTCTTCTGTTACATTGTATAAAGGTCGATTTGGCAGCACAAAATATTGAACATGGCACTTCCCAGAAAAATCTTTCGCATTTAGCCGAACCCTACCATCTATGAGTTTAGCCTTCATCTCCCAGTGTTCCTGCATTGGTGAATCCTAAAATTCTTTGGTGTTCATTAAGCCTAAGCTGCCTAGTACCCTGTTAGAGTGCCTTCTATTGTTCAAGAGGATCCCGCTATCCACTACTCCTTGTATCAAACAAAGTCATCATATGCCGGAACTTATTTTTCATCAGTTATTCCCATTTTATCTTGATTATTTCCATTAGTAAAAAATCATCTTTTCCCGTTTCATGTCAGCTGATGTAGAATGCCTCAGTGCCTACCCTTTGACAGATCTCTTCCTATCGACTTCAACATATTATTTAGGAAGTTGATCCAGAAACACGTCAGTACCCAGATACTTGTAGACATCAGTGGCAGGTCATCTTATGTTTGGTTGGGGGTTCTCATTATCAGCTCCCGATCGAATAATTCTATTAGTGTTCAACCTAAAATCCTTTTATTCACACTCGCTAGATTATAGTGTGCATCTTTGGGACCATCATCATTATCGGTGGCCGCCCTCGTGTCTGTTAAATTTTTTTGTTATTTACTGGTAATTAGACGATTTCCTACATGTTAGACTACGACTCATTCATTCACATGTATGGAAATATTTAGTTTAGTGAAGCAGTGACCAAGACCTTGGGTTGAGGGTTACACCATTACAGCTGTGTTTCCTCCCCCAAGTTGCGATATTGTTTTTGGATACAACTTTTCAATTTGATCCTGTTATGACAGACACTTTCACGTTATACTTATTGGTGGACATACTGTTCATATCTCTGTTCTATATAAATCATGTTGATTAGCTACTGAGCATGGGAATTCCTGACTCAAGACAAATACTATATTTTTTGACATATGTTGTTTTTTCAGGTTTTCCTCAGTCCTCCAATTCCTCTTATTCTGCTACACTTGTTATAAATTATTTCGGCCATCGTCTTTGTCTCTAACCTCACACTTTAGGGGGCATATGTTACAGGACAAATGACCTCCTCGTCAACTCAGAGGAGAAGGTAACATGGAAGGAAGAAAATGACCTAGACAAGACCCATTTCTGCCAAGGTAACGCACCCCAGAAGCATCTAGGAAGTGTTATAACGAACTTGAGACATGTAAAGGGAGTGCTAGTACCTAGGGTAATGCTCTTTCTTGTCCAAGGGGTAAATTTATCCATGTTTGAGTGTGAAAAGGGAAAAGATCTTGCGGAAAAGTGATTGGAACTTCTAGCTTTTACTCATGAAGGACCAATGCAAAATAGAAACTAAAAAGCACAAACCTTTTATCAGGCCTTGCCAAATACAATTGGACTCCTAAGGAGGCAAAAGCATGGAAGAACATGGAAACATATTGATCTTTCCCATTAAAAACTGGTTAATTAAGTTGGCAATGTTTGCCCTCTCCATCTTCTATAAAAT
Organism: Pinus albicaulis; assembly: GCA_034641835.2. Lineage (NCBI taxonomy): Eukaryota > Viridiplantae > Streptophyta > Pinopsida > Pinales > Pinaceae > Pinus > Pinus albicaulis. Next base: position 441,236,576 of record CM076578.1, read on the forward strand.
GGAGTTGTGGGCTCTTGGTCTAAGGTCGAAGGATTGAATATATGTAGAGTAGAATTTCATTGTTGTAGTGTGAGGTTTGAATATCGGTGAAGTTCATTGAGAGATTTTTTCCTTGAGCATCATCACATTCGAAAATAGAGAAAGAAGGAGGGGAATTGGGAGACTGAGGAGGGCTTGGTGCAACCAACGGTTGTAATCCTCCTTTTTATAAATCAATAGAATTGTATCTGTTTTTTCCATTTGATGCATCAGTGTCACAATTTTTTTTCAATTGTCTATGTAGCATGATATGAACAGCTTAGATATATATTTTTTCATGTTTCTTATATGATAGTTTAATCAATAACAAACTATATTGTTGTAGATATTACATGAGTGCTTTGATTGATTGTAGGATCTGGATTTGGATCCGGTGAAGAAGGATCTCTACTTCATTGCTTGTTGTTCTCCATAGGATCTGTTGTCGATAAAGAGGTAATCTCTCCATCTTACTTTGTCGATTATAGATATTAGCATGAACATGTATGAAAATTCTTCATGAACTTTACAGCTAATCTGACTGTCTGCCTCGGGCACCGAAAAGCCCTAAGAGGGATATTTAGTAACCACCACCCAAGCATATTACCTTATAGCAATCTTATGGAAGATTCTTGATCTTTATCCATTCCCAAGTATACCAAACTTCAAGCATCAAGTAACCTCATGGAAGTTCTCTTGAGCCCATTTTTACGACCAACTCTTTCTACAGGATTCTTGTAGATATGTATTCTACCTTCTGGAGAAGAGTTACTTAAAAACATGCATAATTTTTCTTCCATACAACCATCTATCCATTCTCTTTTGAATGAGATTTCTTCCATCCTTATTGAAGATAATATTTCCTTCCTTAAGAGTAGAAAGAAATCAAATTTTCCTTTCAAATTGTTATTCGACCATTTGATCATGATGGAGCTTCCTTTAATAGTAAATACCCTTGGGATCTTCTCCTTAGGTTCTCCCTTTCTTAGGCTATGTGAAATCCATTCATTTCCTTCCTTTTGTTGTTTTTATTTTTTGTACAATCCCTCTTAAAATGTTCATACTCATTGTATCCAAAGCATGGTATCTTGGACTATAATATCCCAAAATGGGAAAGATGGGAATATAGAAACACAACAAATGAAACTGCAGCAATGTAAACATAAAATAAATACACCATACAAATATACAGGATAGTTGAGCCATTTTATTATATGGAGTTGGATAAAAAAGTACAACAATTCTCAAAATATGAGACACTCAAGCCAAACAAGTAGGCTAGAATGACCCTGAAGTCCTCCCGCAAGAGGGACTGCATAACTGTTGGACTGATGGAGGTAATATTGCGTTGCCCCTACTGCAAATGTTGGGATTGCAACCGCTGGCTGAAAATATAAATGTATATTTGGAAGTTTTGGAGCTCATATGATGCTGGGATTTTAGATCCAGGCTCTATGATGAATACCCAAGATAAACCAGAAAGGATTTCCAGATCTGACAATCTTGGAAAATAACCCTCTTAGGGCATGCAACATATGAATACTGTGTATGAAGATCTGAATCGTGAACTAAAGATATGATGGCTGAAATAATGTACAATAATCTCAATTCTTGAAGGGTTGATCCCTTCTCTAGATCCTCAAGCTAGAAGCTCAAGATCTAGCTCCTCATTCCTCCTCCACTAGATGCAACTGCTGAATACACAACAGCTGGAATAAAATGCGTTGACAGGGAGGCTGAAGCTATAGTTTGATGCTATATGCTTCAATAAATATAAAAAATGATGGAAATAATTTTCCCAAAGTGATGAGATGATCCCTCACAGGATTTACAGCTGAAATACTGGAAACTTCCTTCCTCCTTCAGATCTACAAGACTAGACTGTGCAATTCCTCAGGGAACTGCTACTGTGTGGAGGTATAAACTAATGTTCTAAATGCCGGATATGATTATGTTTCTCCTGGAAGACTTATCTTGAAGCACAAGGTGAAAGGATGAATCCTCCACCGGTTTCCTAGCTGAAATGCTAGAAACACCCTCCTCCTCTCAAACCCTCAAGGAGGAGTGCATAATTCCTAAGACTGAATGTGTTGTAGAGAGGGGATAAATGTGGCACAAATTCCTAATGATGTATGACAGCTCAAAGAAACCTTCCTAGAGTAGGCACTCGAAGTCCCCCATGGTTAAGGCTGGGATTTCCGCTCGGAAACACCCGTGTGCTAAACAACACTGTAGACTTAGCTAAACAGCTGAAGCGTGGATAGAAATGTCAAATGACAAATCCAGATCTAAACATATCAATAATCAAAATCTAAAGCATGCCTTCTATTTCTGCCTTCATCTCCCTTTTATGCTTTGTGAGCCTTCCATAGCCCTATCCCACCTCATAACTGCATTGCACATGTGGCCACTAGCCTCCATGAAGATTGTGCTATCTCTCCATGTTCTTCACCATCTCTGCATTTAATTCCCAGTCTCTCCATCATGTGTGCATTAGATGCACCACTTCCTCCACAATTTAATCATTAGTGCTCTATGATATTACTTTTATTGCACCATGATCTCATTTGACTTCCTCCATGATCTCCATGATCTCCAATGTTCCTTCATTAAGAAGCTTCTCCACTAATCTATAATGCATTTCTACTTCTAAATTATCCACATACACACATCAAAAGTGGATTTTATTCATATTTGGAGTTTATGGGTTCCCCCACCCTTTTATTTACTTAATTAATTGAGAAAATTAAGAACTATAATATTCCAATTAACTGATGGAAAATTGGGAATATTATAGTCCTCCCCGCCAAAATGTTGCTTGTCCTCAAGCAACTGTAAAATTGAATGCTATAGAAATCCTCGTCCCTCCAAATGGCATCCTCATATGGAAGGTCTCCCCATCTGATCCAATGTGTAATGAATTCCCAACTCCATAGTTGCCTCTCTAGAATGTCTATAATGGCTTCCAACTATATAGCTAGATGCCTCTCCTCATCACTGAACCTCCAAGTGGAAGCAATCTATTGTTACAGAGCCTCTCTTATGCATGAGACATATGAAGTGAAGTGGATCCTCCCCCCAAAGGAAAGTCCCAACTCATGAACTATCTCTCCAACCCATATTACATGGAGTAGGATGTACCTATCCATTCTCCCATCATTGGCCCTGCTTGTTCCAAGCATCTTCTCAACACTGTGAAAATAGGAAATAGATACATATGGGTTGACATGTGAAATTTCGAACCATACTCTCTCAATAACAACCACCACATCAGTGCTTCTTGTTGCCATACAACCCCATCATCATACCATGTATGGTGGCCATACTCTCCTAACAGAAGCCAATGCAGTAAGGCATCCTGTTGCCATCCTCCTTCCTCCTCATGCAAGGTATGGGAGAAAGTCAGCCCATACTCTCCCAAGAGTAAACAAAGAAGCAATGAATATTGTTGGCCACCTCACATCATCATCATGTAAGCCATGGAGCAACAACATACTGATTGAAATTTATAATGTCACATCAGCCTAACATAACCAAGCTCCCTACTACCACATCATGTGAGTGCCATGAAATGTCCCAAACAATAACACACCCATTGACATATGATATGTTATGTGATGTCCAAACCAGTGAAGCCATGCCTCCTGTGGCTGCATCACACCGGTAATATACAAGGCATGGATCATATAAACCTGAGATGTTGGGTAGTAACCATACTCACCCAAAAGCAACTAGCGCAGTCATGCTTCCTACTGCCCCGTGTCATAGATTTGCAAGTAGATCACCAACCACTTGCTCATCATCCTTGCCCATCCATTCAACTGTGGGTGATGACTCACATCATGCTCCAACTTGGTATTGACCCAATGGATAATACCATCTTCCCCAATCTAATGATATTTTCAATCCATGATATGTTTAAGTGCATCCTCCTTGAGGTTACTCCATGAGAACCTCTCATCGATGACCTGGTAGAATCCATAAGATTTTGAATATGTTGTAGGTAGAAACTTCTCTTTGAGTTGTGAGATGCTCATTAAGAAGGCTTCATCCTGAAAATGGAAAATTTTATCCATCATAAGATGTCTACCAAATATCATCTGTCCATCCAATTCTTCATGAGTGAAGTGGTCATCGAAATGATCCAAGAATAGTTGGGCCCCCAACTCATCACTACTCCTCAACGACAGCGCTATTGATCTCCATGATGGTGCATTTGTTATCTCATGGCCATACACAATGTTGAACCCATAGACTGACATTGTACTAATTAGGACTATGCTCATCCCATCCTCTGAAACTCCACACTTCAACACAAATTGTTGTGTGTAGCTTAACACTGAGAAACTAGGATGGCTATACATCTCCTCCTTGAATAAGTCAAGAGTCCTCTGCGCATTGATAGTTTGTTGCTCCAAATCAGCAAGGTGTTCTAACCCTTGGTTATGCAATTTACCTGATGGCATGATCCCACAAATATCAAACTGAGGTGCTGAAATAACATGGGATGAAAATGTTTGCAAACCTTGGATCAGCTGAAACTTGGGAACATCGTGCAAAGCTACAAGAGCTCCTCCAACCGGTACAATGGCTTCTCCAACTGCTGGTGATGGTGATGGTTGCTCCTCTACTACTTCACCAACACTGGTATCTGCCTCCTCCTCCTCATGCATCTCATGAATCATGCATGGGACTCTCAATGTCAAGTGCTCAAGACCACCTTGCAAATATGCAAGTGCTCCTTCATTTGATGCAAGTACTTCTGCAGCTGGTGGTGGTGGAAGTTCCTCCTCTTCCGGAGTGATAGTGTTGAAATCCTCCCTTTTTTCTTCATGTGCTATCTCATCAATGTTGGTAAATGTCGCTATGGAAATTACCTTCGGTTTCCTTTTATCAAACTTCTTAATTAGCCTTTGAGTGAAGTCTGCATAAGCAGTCACTCTTGCATGTTTTATATTACTGAACCACCAATCCTTTTCTTTACCCTCAAGGTGCAATGTTGCAATCTCAACAATATCTCTTTCCATTACTGGGTGTAGCTAGAAGAAATGACATAAATCCTTCATCCAAGATTTTACTGTGCTTGTGGATGATCCATTGAATGTAGGCGAGAAGAATCTATTCTGTATATGCCTTCTTCTTCTATTGTTGTTACAGGATCTTTGGTTTTATTTGATTTGGATAAAATGTTGGAGAGTTATATTCTCCTTGAATGCTCTTGATTGAGATTTTTACTCTACAAGACAATTACTCAAAGTCTCATGCTATAAGTATCCCCCATATCCATGTCATTCATCTCCTTTTGCAAGGAAAGTGGACATAGAAGAGTGTTGTGGAGCTCTTTGCAATGTCATTTGTTTATGTTGCTGATAGGAAGTTCTTGAACCTTCCTCATTCTGAAACCCTCGTGAGGTTTCTCTTTGCCTTCCCCTTCTCATTTATTTAACCTCTGTGGAGAGATCCTGCATAGATCTAAAGAGAAGTGTAGAAAAACTTAATCCTTCCACCAATGAAGACTTCTTCTTTTTTTGTTCTTCTTCTTATTCTTCTGATGTCATGAAGTGCCCACAAGCTAAGCTAAAGATCATGCTCTGATACCACTATAATATCCCAAAATGGGAAAGACAGGAATATAGAAACATAATAAATGAAACTGCAGTAATGTAAACATAAAATTAATACACCATACAAATACACATAATAGCTAAGCCATTTTATTATATGGATGTGGATAAACAATCACAACAATGCTCAAAATATGAGACACTCAAGCCAAACAAGTAGGCTAGAATGAACCTTAAGTCCTCCCACAAGAGGGATTGCGTAACTGTTGGACTATTGGAGGTAATAGTGTGTTGTCCTTGCTGTAAATGTTGCGGTTGCAACCAACAGCTGAAAATAGAAATGTATAACTAGTAGTTCCAGATCTCAGATGATGTCAGGATTTCAGATCCGGGCACTAGTATGAATACCCAAGATAACCCAGAAAGGATTTCCATATCTGACAATCTTGGAAAATCACCCTCTTAGGGCCTGCAACATACGATTGTTGGGTATGCAGATCTGAAGCATGAACTGAAGATATGATGGTTGCAATAATGTACAATTAGATCAATGCTTGAAGGGTTGATCCCTTCTCTAGATCCTCAAGCTAGAAGCTCAAGATCTAGCTCCTCCTTCCTCCTCCACTAGATGCAGTTGTTGAATACACAACAAATAGAATAAACTGCGTTATCAGGGAGGCTGAAGCTATATCTTGATTATAGATGCTGCAATAAATCTCAACGATGATGGAAATAATGTGCCCAAAGTGAGGAGATGATCCCTCATAGGATTTCCAGCTGAAATACTGGAAACTTCCTTCTTCAAATCGACAAGACTGGACTGTGCAATTCCTGAGGGAACTATAGTTACATGGAGGTATAAATTGATGGCTTGATTGCTGGATATGAATATTATGCTCCTGGAAGATTGATCTTGAAGCACAAGGTGAAAGGATGAATCCTCCATCGGTTTCCTAGCTGAAATGCTAGAAACAACCTCCTCCTCTCAAACCCTCAAGTAGGAGTGCGTAATTCCTGAGACTGAATGTGTTGTAGAGAGGGGCTGAATGTGGCACCAATTCCTGATGATGTATGACAACTCAAAGAAACCTTCCTAGAGTAGGCACTCTAATTTCCCCGTGGGTAAGGGTGGTATTTCCGCTTGGACACACCCATGTGCTAAAAAACATTTTAGACTTATATAAATAGCTGAAGCGTGCATATAAATGTCAAATGAAAAATCTAGATATAAATATATCAATAATAAAAATCTAAAGTTTGACTTCTATTGTTGCCTTCATCTTCCTTTTAGGCTTTGTGAGTCTTCCATAGCCCTAGCCCACCTCATAACTGCGCTGAACATGTGGCCACTAGCCTCCATGAAGACTACGATGTCTCTTTATGTTCTCCACCATCTCTTCATTTAATTCCAACTCTCTCCATCATGTGTGCATTAGATGCACCACTTCCTCCACTATTTCATCCTTAGTGGTCTATGATCTTACTTTTATTGCACCATGATCTCATTTGAATTCCTCCATGATCTCCATGATCCTCTCATTAATTATTCATGATCTCCACTCTTCCTTCATTAAGAAGTTTCTCCAATACTCCATAATGCATATCTACTTCTAAATTATCCAAATACACACATAAAAAGTGGATTTTATTCATATTTTGGGTTTATGGTCCCTCCACCCTTTTATTTACTTAATTAATTGAGAAAAGTAAGAACTCTAATATTCCAATTAACTGATGGAAAATTGGGAATATTACATGGACGTATCTTATTTCTTTGACATAGTCCTTCAATGTCTGCACTTAAGGTTCCCAATACCACCTACTTGTTTCCCTTCAATAACCTTAAGATGACTTTGTCCTAAACTAGGACCTCCAACTTGCACTCATCTCCTCTTAAGGACGTCCAACTAGACCTATGAAATATTTGGATCTAAACATACTCATCTGAGGTTTTCGGTCCTAACTAGGGCATCCTATAACACCTTCAGTCTACATCTAAAATCTCCCATAATCCCTCTTTTGATGTGTTTTTTTCCATAAAAGGATGTGGCCCATTATAAGAAGCCTCCTATACTACTTGGCTTTCCCAAAACGATGCTTCCTCTTACTTGCAATTACAAAAAAAATCATCCTTCATAAATGTTAATTTTTCATGTTGTTCTATGTTGTGTCAATTACTTTAGCCCAAATTACTTCTTCATAAACAATGCATTCAAATATAAGTAGTGTAAATGATAATAAATTTTAACTGAAGATAGAACAGTGCATGTAGCGACAAAGAAGCCAATAGAACAATCATAAGAGACAGTAGATTGGTCCAATACCAGGGGAAAACCCCACTATGGGGGAAAACCTTCCAAATCTTCTTCTTCAGTAGATCGTCATAAAAAAATTTCAGCAGAGTACAATGAGCCAAATACATATATGTAACGAAAATAAATAGATCTGATCTATAGATCTAAAGATCTACAACATCAATAACATGGATTTGATGGATCACCAAAACCAAGTGATCTCAGCTGCCAAGTCCTAGATCTGAGTCTAGTATGTTTTTGAAGATTGATCTGAAGCGACTGTGACTGAGCGACAGATGAATGAATGCACTATGCAAGCAACTGACTATGACCCAACTGAGATCTGCCCAGAAAATCTCTTAGCCATGACCTTAAAACACTCATCCAACAGTTGAAGCCTCCTTGTCCGTGACCTAAACACTGTGTGCTCGTGGCCCAAGTCTATATCAACCCGATCTAACTCAGAAACCCTAGTCGCGACCTGAACATTTTCTGCTCGTAGCTATACCAACTTAGTCGCTACCATAACACGATTTTCCTACATCCTTGGCCTGAAAAATTTAGTACTATTCCTGTACCCTGGGTCAGAAGGCCCAGATCAGAGCGAGCCTCTCGCCTATGATATTTAACCCTTGTGTGAACTTCTCCTGATAAACTTGTGTGAGCAAAAAACAAAAAATATGATCCAAGGAAAAAATTACAAGATGTAAATATCACGAGCGAATGTGTGAGAATGATCTTGAGGTTTCTTCTATTTATAGCTTTGTGAGGGACCGCTTGGGGCTTTGGCAAAATCGACATGTGTTGAGGCTGACCCATAAACAAATAAAATAATTCATAACTTAACTTATGCTTAATCGATTGGGGTAATCTATAGGTCAATTTTGGTCCTCTCAAAAAGAGGAATCTAATTAAATTATAATCTTAACCATATGAGATGTCCAAACTGGAATTTGAATTTATTTGAAAAAATTAACACTCTGATCCAGGTGGATATTGGTGGCCACCCAATTATTCCACTTGAGGCCCCGCCATTGTTTCTTTCATTTTTTCAGTTTCCTTAATTATAGCATAGTTTACTATTTTTAGCAGTTTTTTGGCTCCTGAACTTTCAGAGCCGTTTTGATGTCCTAAACGAATTTTTTTGGAAAAATGGGAGTAACATGGGTCCTAGACCAATGTTTCTCACTCAAAATTTGTATTCCTTAGGTATATCTTTCTAACGAGATATTGAGCGCGTCAAACGAAGATCGTATGCCAAAGTTACGTCCCCGGGAAGTTGATGTACCAATTTATCCAAATGGGGCCCATAGTTTTGGCGCTTCATCTCCTAGGGTTAGGTTTTTGGATGTTTAGGGTTTTAAATTGTTTCTCAATAATAAATATGCCCTAGAGCCTCATTTTAACATAGTTCAGAGGCCTGTAGCCACCACATCTCTTCTCAAATATAAGCTACCAGTGCCCTAGCTAGTTTATTTCCATTCTGTCTGTAAAAGAAATTCAGTTCTTTGATATTAATGAAATGAAGTGTTATTTCCATTGCATTTTTGTATTTAGGGTTACATTGTATTCTTTTGCATTCCTTCATAAATCCAGATCAGTGGTATCAGAGCGATATTCTCTTTCTCGATCCTTCTTTGCATGTACCCAATGAGGTCAGGGTATAAGGATTTAGGGCTCGATCTGGTTGAACCTTTGCAAGATCAACCCTGCAATCCCCAATAACCACCCATGGGGGATGAAAAGAAAGATGAGGGAGTAGGAGATCCTATCAAAATATTGCTCGAGGAGGCCCTCGAAAAACAAAGGAACGCGATAATGGATAACTTTGCCCAGATCCTTCAACAACTACCCACCGGCGACGCATCTGCATCCAACAGCCACTCTGGAGGCATAAAAGTAAACTTTGAAATTACCATATTTGAGGGCCAAATAGATGCAGATGCCATAGATAGATGGTTGAATCTATTAGAAGGATATTTCTTGGTTCATGACTTTTCCGACTGGGAGAAGATTATGTTTGCACTCCTCAAAGCTACCTCCCATGTCAAGGACTGGTGGAAAACATACTGTGAGGAAAAGGACGAGGGGGAACCCTTTCTTTTCTCTATCGTACCCACTTGGAATTATTTCTAATATTCCATCAAGGAGAAATATTATCTCGTGGGGAGATATGATGACAAGTACATACAATGGACTACGTTGCCGCAGCAAAGGGATCAAGATGTACATGAGCTGATGAATCTGTTCCATACCCTGCGCAAAAAGTTGGGTATCAAATATTTAGAGAAACATTTGGTGCTGAAGTATTGCAGTTTTCTAAATAGATACATTCAAGAGGAAATGGAATTCCTCGACATCTCCTCGCTTGGTACGACATACCGGTATGCTACCAAGATTGCGAAGAAATTCAAACAGAAGAAGCGAGACTTTGGATCTGTGAATCAAAAGAAAGTTAAAGGTGCCCCCAAACCTCAGAAAAAAGGACAAAGCTAAACCATGGCAGCCAAAGATAACCTATCAAAGCCGCAAGAAAAGAACAACACCACGAAGCTGAAGAAGGACATGGGAAAGCTGTGTGAGTTCCATAAGAGCTCAACTTAGAACACAAGTGAGTGTTGGGCCAAGAAGTCACTGGTGGCCAAGATGAGGGATTTTGAATTAGATGCATGATTCGACTCTAAATCAGAACCTGACAAGGGGAATGACAAAGGGAAGAAGATTATTGATGCAGAGCCCAACGCCACTTTTTCCACTGCAAAGATCCGAAAGGAGGAACTGAAAGATCCAGAGGAGGTGAAACGTCTCTTCCACTACTAGATGTGGGTAAAGGGTTCCCTGCTATAGTTCATTGTCGACAGCGGGAGCTAAAAGAACCTCATTTCAGTAGGGGTTATGAAGTGGTTGGGATTTCTGACCACAGCACATCCACAACCTAAACCATCAGGTGGCTCCACCAAGGACGGGATATCTATGCCATCTAGTAGTGTCGCCTTCCCTACAACATCAAGCCCTTCACACATGAGTTATTATGTGGCATTTCTCCTATTGTAGTTTGTGATGTATTATTAGGCCACCCATACTTGTGGAAGTGACATGATATGTATGAGTCCCAGCCTCGAGCTGTTATTTTTAATTTGGGAAATAAGTTGTACAAGATACCAAAGGTACCACTGCCTGTGGCTATCTCTTTGGTTACTGCAAAACAATGCAGTAAGCTCATTTCCAAAACTGGGAAATTTTTTTTACTAATGATCTGCCCCGAGGGAAAGAAGAAGACTATGGCCACGACCTCCTGACAGGGCTCCTCTGCATGACAAGAAAAAATGGACAAGGTCATGGAAGAGTACGGGGACATATTCACCTCACCCACAGGGGTGCCTTTGCTCTCTCAGGTTAAGCACCCCATCGATCTAACCCCAGGTGTGTCGTTGCCCAATGGACCGATATATCAGTGCTCTATTATGGAGATTTATGAAATCAAGAAGTATATCTAGGAGCTACTGCAGAAAGGTCACATCCAGCCAAGTGCATCACCCTGTGGGAGCCCGATGGTGTTGGTGCAGAAGAAGGATGGGACTTGGAGACTCTGTATTGACTATCGGGTGCTAAACAAGATCATTGTTTGGAATAGGTACCTAATCCCATGAATTGATGACCTTCTAGATCAACTCAAAGGGGAGAAATATTTCATCAAGATCGACTTGAAGTCCGGGAATCACCAGGTACCAATCGAACCCTATGATGTGTGGAATACTACCTTCAAAGCCAAGGAGGGCCTTTTCGAATGGTTGGTCATGCCTTTCGGGTTGACGAATTCTCCCGCAACCTTCATGAGTCTAATGGATGACATCTTGCGGCCATTCACCAACTCATTTGTAGTAGTGTTCTTGGATGACATCCTGATCTTCAGCCAGACTTGCGAAGAGCACCTCCACCACATCCGACAGGTCCTCCAAACACTTTAGCAAAACACGTTGTGTGCCAATTTGGAGAAGTGCACTTTTTGCATGACCCAGGTTTAGTATATGGGATAAAATATTGATGAACAGGGGGTGAATTTGGATCCAACCAAGATCCAAGTAATTCAGGATTGGTTGGCCCCAAATGCTCTAACAGAGCTTCGCATATTTCTAGGTCTTTCTAATTTCTATTGTAGGTTCGTGTTGGGATTATCTCATATCACTTGGCCCTTAAGTCAAGTGACCAACGGAGGAGCGAAAGAAAATTTCTTTTGGTCGGAATCTCAACAGAAGGCATTCATAGAATTGAAACATCACCTCTGCTCTGCCCTAGTGCTCACATAACCAAACTTGCAACAACCATGTTATATCAAAACATATGCCTTTGACTATGATATTGGAGCAGTTCTTACTCAACAGGTGCATCTAGTGGCATATCACAGTGAGACATTGTCTGACACAGTCCGCAAGTATCCCACTTATGAAAAATAAATGTATTCCAATGTGTAGGACTGCTACCAATGGAAGCATTACATTTTGGGGAAGGAAACGGTCATACACACAGACCACCGACCCCTGCAGTTCATATAGACTCAACGGAAGTTGCAGAACGGTCACCATCAGAAGTGGTCCACATATCTGCAAAAAATTCATTTTAACATCAAGTATAAGAAGGGTAGCACCAATAATGTTGTAAAATACCTTAGCCGACCACCGATCGTGGCGCTAACCACCATTCTCAACTCTTATGGGCATGAGACTTCTGATTGGCCACTTCTCTATAAGAGCGATCCAGAATTTGGCAACACATACAAGACACTCTTGGATGGTATGCAAGTTCTAAATTTTCACCTCTAGGATGCATTTCTATGTCACTTGGGACACCTTTGTGTTCCTTCAAGTGAGAGTGCCAAGATGATTTGGGAAGCACACTACAGTCTAGTCATTGGGAATTTCAGGGTCAAGAAAACAGTGGCAGTACTGCAGAAGTATTTCTATTGGCCAAACCTTCAACAATATGTTGGTAAGTACATCAGATCTTTCACTGCTTACGCCATTTCCAAACCGACCATGAAGAAGCAAGGCCTTTATACTCCACTACCTACCCCTAGTTGACCTTGGGAATCCATCTCCATGGATTACATGTCAGGCCTTCCTTATACTAAGCATGGAAATGACTGTGTTTTCATGGTCATCGACAGATTATCGAAGATGGCCATTATGTCGGCCTACAAGAAGAATATCACAGCAGAAGCCATTGCTAAAATCTTCTTTGAACGATAGTGGTTACACTTTGGGATCTCACAGTCTATCATCTCAGATCGGGATCGCAATTTCCTCATCACATTTTGGTCTAGCCTCTGGTCAATGCTAGACACCAAGCTCGCCAAGTCCACATCTTTCCATCCCCAAACTGATGACCAGACATAGGTCTTCAACATGATGATTGTACATTCTACGCATGTACAATTAAAATAATCCACGCACATGGGATGATGGCCTTCCCTATGTACAACATAGTTATAATCGGGCTCTCCACAACTAAATTGACCACAACCCCTTTCAGGTGGGCCTAGGGCTCCAACCACTATGTCCCATTGACGTATCCATGCCATTTGTGACTACTAAGGATGATTCGGATCATGTTTAGTTTGAAGCTGATAAAGTGAAAAAATTCATTGAGAACATTTAGCGCATCTTCCAATACGTTCATGAAATATTTGACATAACCAATGCTAATTAAAAAAAATGACATGATTAACATCGGGTGCCACACAACTTCTAGGTGGGCAGCAAAGTGTGGCTATATTTGCAGAAGGAGCACCTCACTGGACCCCACCACAAGCTTCGCCCTCTCTGATATGGGTCATACACCATCACCAAGTCTATATTTAACAATGCCTTCGAGCTTAGTATTACACCATTCCTTGGTCTGCACCCAGTATTCAATGTGGAATGCCTTCGGCCCTACTTCCCATCTTTATTGGACACTTCTGACATTGCAGAATAGCTCACACCAGCATAGTTAAAATCGAACTGCATGTAACATGCCACCACGGATTGTATCATGGACATGCAAATCAAGAACACTCGCTAGTAAAATATCCAACTATATCGGTTTGTTAAATCCGGCCAACTCCTGCACCAAGGCAAGTGGTTCACGAGGGACCAAGTTTAGCAGAAGTTTATGCATCTCATGGAGGAAATCAACACAATGGGTACCATTGCTTCCTAAGAGGGGAGGAATGATCCAGGTGGATATTGGTAGCCACCCACCTATTCCACTTGGTTCCCCACCATTGTTTCTTTCATTTTTTCAGTTTTCTTAATTATAGCATAGTTTACTATTTTTAGCAATTTTTCGGGTCCTGAAATTCTAGAGCCATTTTGAGGCCCTTAATGACGTTTTTTGGGAAACCAGGAGCCACATGGGTCATAAACCAATGTTTCTTGATCAAAAGTTGTAGTCCTTGGATAGATCTTTCTAACGAGGTATTGAGCACGTCAAACGAAGATCGTATGCCAAAGTTACTTCCCCGAGAAGTTGATGTAACAATTTACCTAAATGGGGGCCATAGTTTTGGCACTTCATCTCCTAGGGTTAGGTTTTTGGATGTTTAGGGTTTTCCATTATTTATTAATAATAAATAGTTCCTCGAGCCTCATTGTAACATAGTTTAGATGCTTGTAGCCACCACATAAATTCTCTGAGATAAGCTACCAATGCCCTAGCTAGTTTATTTCCATTCTGTCTGTAAACAAATATCAGTTCTTTGATATTAATGAAATGAAGTGTTATTTCCTCTACATTTTTTTATTTATGGTTATATGTATATTCTGTTACTTTCCTGCATAAATCCAGATCAGTGGTATCAGAGCGGTCTGCTCTTTCTCGATCCTTCTTTGCATGTCCCCAACGAGGTCGTGGTATAAGGAGTTAGGGATCGATCTGGTTGAACCTTTGCAAGATCAACCTTGCAAACCTCGACAACCGCCCATGGGGGAAAAAAGAAAGATGAGGGAGCAGGAGATCCTATCAAAATATTGAGTGAGTAGGCCCTCAAAAAACAAAGGAACGCAATGATGGATAACTTTTCCCAGATCCTTCAATGATTGCCCATCGGCGGTGCATCTACATCCAACAGCCACTCTGGAGGCGTAACTCATTTTAAGATACAAGTAAAATTTCACATTCCCATATTTGAGGGCCAAATAGAAGCAGACGCTATATATAGATGGTTGAATCTATTAGAAATATATTTCTCGGTTCATGAATTTTCTGACTATGATAAGATTATGTTTGCACTCCTCAAAGCTACCCCCCATGTCAAGGACTGGTGGGAAACCTACTATGAGGAAATGGATGAGGGGGAGCCCTCTTTGTTCTCTATCGTACCCACTTGGAATTCTTTTCGAGACGCCATCAAGGAACAATATTATCCCATGGGGAGCTATGAGGACAAGTACATACAATGGACTACGTTGCGGCAGCAAAGGGATCAAGCACTACAAGGAAAAGACCCTCTAGCGGAGGTTATAAAGGAGGTTTTTAGTGTTATAAAATTGGTCAAAATTGTCAAAAAACATTTTCTACAACATCCGTTTATGGTTACGAAGGTTTTGGCGGAGCTTTTAATGGAAATTCAACACAACTAAAAACAAATGGGCAGCTGAAGGTTATTACAGATGTTTTTTTCATCGGTGCGCTACTCTGGATTCAATGCACCAACGTGTATATGTAGAAGGAACCTTGGGGTGGTCGAAGGAGAATGCACTGGGCCGTTAAGGTATAAAACGACACTGGGCGTAGTGTTGGTGATACAACGCACGGGGCCGTTCTAATTGGTCTTGGGATTTGTGTGATGCCCATAGGTCGTATCAATGCATCGGTGCGTATACTTATAAAAATGCACTGGTGCGCAGTATCACATAAATGCACCGAGATTTATAATTGGTATCAGTATTCGTGTGGTGCCCATAGGTCGTACAAATGCACCAGTGCGCATAGACACATAAACGCCTCGGTGCATAGTATCACACAAATGCACCGAGATTTATAATTGGTATTGGTATTTGTGTGGTGCCCATAGGTCGTACAAATGCATCGGTGCGTATAGACACATAAATGCCCTGGTGCGTAGTATCACACAAACGCACTGAGATTTGTAATTGGTATCGATATTCATGTGGTGCCCATAGGTCGTACAACAACACTAGTGTGTATAGACACATAAACGCACCAGTGTGTCGTACCGCACAAATGCCTCGATATTTTTAATTGGTTTTGGTATTTGTGCAGTGCCCATAGGTCATAGAAACACACTGGTGCTCTTAATAATACAAACGCACTGGTGTATAGTAACTGACACACACCGATTTTCATTTTGTATTTTTTAGAAACATCGACTCGTGATAGTGAAATTATTGTGATTGCTTTAAATTAGTTATTCATCAAAAGTTGACACATATTATAACAATATTCATATTAATTAATTTTTTATTGATGCATTTGAATGTGATGTTTGGATTAATTTGTTATATCATATCATAATTATTGTTTTTTTTAAATTCATTATTCATCAAAAGTCGACACATATAGATCTTATAACAATATTCATATGAATTAAATTTGTATTATTGCATTTGAGAATGACAATGGAGAACACAATAGCGACAATGGAGAACACAATAGAATAAATTAAAACATATTTTATTATATATATATGAATAAGACATTCTTTGTCATACAAATGGGACAGTTATTGGTATCCCTTTGTCTTTCAATTGGGACACTATGTCCATTACTTTAAAGAAAATGTCTAATTTCATAAACATATTTCAAAAAATACAATGCCTTGCTTTGATATCCAAACATAGTGATCATCATTCTTTGCTTGAACTGTTGTCACTGCTAGAGCTACTTCCATGACTTGGGGATATTTTTAGGAATGTTTTGTTCATGGTGTTGAATTTTTTCTTCTTCTTCACCTTCCATCCACAAACATAAAAATAAAGTGTAATGAGTGTATATACATTGGTGAGAATAATGAAAATTTCAATATTAAATAATATACATCAATGTAAATCGAAAAGAAATGACGTACCATTGCAACAATTGACCTATAAACTATACACATTGTTTCAAAACCATGTAACATGCCATATTTCAAGATTTCATCTGTTGGCACAGTTCCATACTTTCTTTCCTGCAAGTTTTATACCCCATAACAAATCATATATTTAATATAAAAGGTCTTTTTTCTATTAATTATAGATGGAGCTAAGTAAAATAAGATCGATAGATGCTTACAAATTCCACAATTAAGTTCTGATATGCCAACATATACTCACAACCCATATTTAACCCAATTTCAATCAATTCCTCTGATGGTTCTTCTTTGTATGTTAGCACCTGTTTGAACAAATTCAATGATGATTTTTGTAAAACAACTAAAAAAAAACAAAAATGAAGTCTAGTAAGGAAGTAACAATTACTCACAAACTTAGATGTCAACCCTTTTCTTCCTTGTTGTCCTGTTTTATGTGTTGAATGGGTTCCATTTTCTTTTCTTTTCTGCAAGAAAATACTTGAAAATTAATATTTAATGTTAAATTGTTTATTTATTGTACTTAGTGATCGAAAAATTCAATGATTACATATTACATTTGAAGCACGTTGTTGTTGATATGGCTCCTCCTGCGATGCAATTTTGTCCATTTCTTTGACCATCTCCTTGTACACCTTTTTGGACATTCCTACTGGCATATTTTTGATATTAGCTCGTTCATCTTTTGAGATTTTCGTAATGTTCCTGAAAATGTAACATGACAATAAACTATTTAATTTATATATTTATATATGAAAAGTAAATATAAAAAAAATGATATTTATAAATAATTCTAGACAAACATTTAAAGGAATATTACTTTTTCATTCCTTCTTTTTTGTTGTTGTACGTTTTTGCTATTAAAAGTCTGACATGTCTCATTGACCAATTCTCTGGAAACTCTTCCTGTAGTTTAGATAAAATTTGGTTCTTGGAATCATTGGATTGGTTTTTGTATTATAAGTGGAAAGAACGTCTATACATTCGTTCCACTAGATCCCTCAAACTTTTGTAAAATATTTTCCCCCTTTCGTTAACCTCCCGCACCACTCCAGATGAGCTAAGGAGCAATTCATTTTCATTTGCATGTTCTATTTTTTTTCTTTTCTTAGAACAACATTTCTTTTTTGAGTTGTTGGTCCCTGTAGAACATTAAAAAGATGTGAATTAATAGATAGTTTGACACATGTTATCTAATAATTTTAATTATATTACTAATGAAAATTAAAAAAAGAAACTCATATTGGATCGATAGTATTTTTTCATTCACCTTATTCATCCTTTTGCAATTTTTCCATCAAGCTTTTATGCTCTTCTAGTCCTAGATCAGAAATAATCTTATCGAGATTCGTCATTTTGTGGCTTTGCATGATACACAGTAAACAATACATATTAGTTAAACTTACATATAGTTCAAAAATAATAATTTTTGTAAATAATTTACAAAGAACTTGCCTTTTTTTCTTTTCTTGATGTGTTATCAGTATTTTTGTTACTTGATCTCTTGTCAGTAATTTATTTATCAATCTCAAACCTGTATCATATCATTCATTAATATATTTATAAATAAATTGTCAACTTTTCAAGTAAAAATAAATCTCAAGAAACTAGTGCGCCATTCATGGTGTACGCACCGACGCCGGTGCGTGGGTGTCTTAGAAATGCACCGCACAAACAATATAATAGACCGTACAATGCTCTATGTCAACAAGGAGCACCAGTGTGTTACATGTCAATCACCACACTGATTAACCATAATAAAATAATAAAAATCGTCCAGTGTTAGTTTTTGTAGAATAAATCGATGCTATATTTTACATATGGCACACCGATAAAAAAAATTTGTTTTTTAATTTTTTATCACATTACTTTCATAGTGCGCTTATATAATATAGAGCACCGGTGCACTAGGTTACGCCAAGGGCACTGAAGAAAAAAAAATATTTTTGTTTTTAATTCACGCAAGGGCCAACATGGATTGGGATCCAACTATGAAAATCGTCCCGTCGGTTGGATGTCTTAGGTCTATATTTAGCAATACAAACCCTATAAAACTAAATTGAAAAGCCCTAATTCTGAAATCACAGAAAGAGGGAGAAGAAAGTGCAGAAGAAAAAAAGAATGTAGGGTTTATATTTTTTGAAAGTGTTTTTTTCGAAACATTACATTTGCGGTGCGCCATAATGAAATAGCGCACCGACTGCATATTTTACAAATGGCGCACTGAGAAAATATATATATATATATATATATATATATATATATATATATATATATATATATATATATATATTAATTTTAATTACGTACTTTCATACACAGGTTAGGATACAGAGCCGCGCACTAGTTCGCTCGAAAATATGTACACCATAAATTTTTTTTTTTTTTAAAATTTACTCAAGGGATGACATGGATTGGGATCTGACTATGCAAGTCATCCCATGGGTTGGATGTCCTAGGCTTATATTTAGCAATACAAACCCTATAAATATAAATTGAAAATTCCTAATTCTAAAATCATAGAAAGAGGGAGAAGAAAAGGCAGAAACAAAAAGAATGTAGGGTTTGTTTCTAAAATGGATTTTTTTTGGCGAAACAACGTGTTCGTGGTGCGGCATAATGAAATAGTGCACCAATGCCATATGTTACATATGATGCACTGATAAAAACATATTTTATTTATTTATTTGTTTTTTATCATCAGACATGGCACTAGTATAACAGACTACACCGGTGTGCTATGTTATGCATGGCGCACCAAGGAATTTTTTTTTTATTTTTTTTAAAATTCACGCAAGGGCCGACATGGATTGGGATCCGACTATACAAGTAGTCTCATGGGTTGGATGTCATATGACTGTACAAGCCCTATAAATCTAAATTGAAAAGCCCTAATTCTGAAATTATAGAAAGAGGGAGAAGAAAGGGCAGAAACAAAAAGAATCTAGGGTTTTTGTTTCTAAAAATGGATTTTTTAAATTTTTTTTCCGAAAACTACAGAAAGAGTAAAAAAACTGCAGAAAAGGTAAAAAAAACAATAAATTTTGATTTTATTCTTTTACTACATAACGAAACTGCAGAAAAAGTAAAAAAAACAATAAACTTTGATTTTTTTCTTTTACTCCATAAAAAATTGCAGAAAAAGTAAAAAAAAACAATAAAATTTATTCACATCCTTTGAAATTCTATGCTACAGGGTTTGAATCACCATAGGTTTGGAATTCTGATTTTTTGAATACTTCTGTTCCAATGTATTTCCCTGCTCCATAGTGCTCTCGTGCTCTGTTTGCTCCAGATATGTATCCTGCAAATCTCTCCCTGAAATTTTTTGCAAAAATAGTGAAATAATGAAAAGTGTTTAGTATTTAAATAAATGTTTTATGAAATTAGATTTTCGAAAATATTTTTCCACCCATTTTTCAATTTACCAATTTTTTTTCACTTAAAGAAAATAGAGTTGCACTTTTTTTATTTGTGGTTATTCGTCATCGATGTGTCCCTTAATAGAACTGCACCAGTGTGCATTACCAAAAATGCACCGGTGCGTTGATATGTACATTAGGCACCGAAATTACATTTAGGTGTGTGCACCAAATTTTTTTGCTGTTTTGCTCAAATGCAGGGAGAAAATATCATAATTATATGGAATGGAAAATTCTTCAAAATCCAGCTCATTCCATAATGTTTCTCAAAGTCCATTATGGAGTTCTCCCTATCCATCTCGAGACGTAATATTTACTTCAGATTTTATTTATATTTTCACTATATAATTGAATTTATGTTTTTTATCCATGCAGTCAATCATGCATAGCTTAATTAAATTTATAATGTATACAAATTTGCAGGTTCATGTAGATTCAACATTGAGTTCATATGCACAAAATATTCAAACTGCTCCAAAACGTCGGAAGTTCTTATCAGGAGATGCATACCGCAAGGTGCATTTGGTAGATGAAAATGGACAGCCCCTTCACCCTGCCAATTGTAACAATATTGCATCTTCAAGCCACAATCCAGGGACAATGATGGTAATAATTATAATTGTTTGGTTTATATATTTATTAATATGTAATTATTTCAATGTCAAACCAATTTATAATCATGCAATATTCTCAATGTGGTTACTAATTGATATCATATATTTTGTACTAATCATGTTCAACTTTTTTTTTAAATTATTAGGATTCTACTAATGATGAAAAACCTACCTACCATCTTCCGTTGCACCCCAAGACAATTTAAAATTGAGAGAAGACTGAATTAAGAGAAAAAATCGGAGAGGAACGATACCAAGGATGGTTGAATCAACCACTGATCCAATTTCTGCTACGTCCAGATTCACCAATTAGGAATGACTACAGAAATAGTAGTTCTTCACAAGCTGGAAATGGGGGCAATCAAATAAAGGTTGGTATGGATGATTACTTAAGGGATACCACTACCATGGATACAATGTTGTTAGATGCATTCCAAAATGATGATCAGCTAGGGGATGATGCTCATATCGCTGACACATTTTTCGAAAGCCTTAAATTTTCTTCTATCACCCCTCTCTTTGGACCTGGTGGCCAGTCAAAGTCTACCTAGTTGGGGAAAAAAATGTTAGTGTACAACTTGAAAGAAAATTTTGGCTTGTCGAATGCATGTTTCTCAGAACTTTTGAGGAAAGTTCCCGTAAAGTACTCCCTTATATAAATTTGCAATATAATCAGTACACTGCATTGAACATTACAAATGGTAAATTTTATGAACGTTAATAATTATATCGACATAATTAATGTACATTTATTAATATATTTTTCCATGATCACCAACTAGAGGTTATTCAAAGATAAGGTTCTTCCGAGTGATAATGTCTTTCCTGGTAGCTACGAAGAGGCAAAGAAATTGTTGAAAATGTTGGGTGTTCAGTACATATCATATCATGCATGTCCAAATGATTATATTCTATATAGAGGAGAATATGCAAACAAAGAGATGTGTCTAAAATATGGGCATGACAGGCATGATAAATACAAAAAAGAAGGGTAAATAATGTATTGGTCCTCCTTTTAAGATATTGAGGCACATGCCTATAATCCAAAGGATTCAAAGGCTCTTTCATTGCAAAAAATTAGCTATGTTGCAGGGATGGAATGCCTCACACAGAAGTGAGCTGGGAGTTATGTGAATCCCAACTGATTCAATAGCCATGAAGCATATAGAGGAAACATGGACCGAAAAATTCAAGAATGAAGTAAGAAGTCCACAACTCAGCATAGCCATGGATGGCATCAACCCATATTCCCTCTAGAACACCAAATATTCTATTTGGCCTGTAGTAGTGGTCAATAACAACATCCCCCCATGGTTTTCCATGAAGAATGAACATATTATGTTGGCTCTCATAGTCTCTGGTAGAAGGAAAGTGAAGAATATGGATGTCTACTTACAACCATTGGTAAATTAATTGAAGGAATTATGGGATGGGATAAATGTAGACGATGTATCAAGACCCATCACAGTAGAGAGGAGTTTTATGTTGTATGGAATATTTGCTTACATGACACATGATTATCCAGGCTTAGGAGTTTTCTGTGGTAAATTACATGTTTAATTTATTGATTTGTTTATATACGTAACAATGTTTTTTCACATATTAGTTATTTAATTCGTTGTAATATTTGTTCTGATCTTCATGATATTCTTTAACGTGGCATGCATATTAATTGTACACAATAATCTAGCAGGTCTTGTAACAAAAGGGTGTTTTGGATGTAAATGTTGTAAACCTTCTCTGAAAGCTATATGGCCTAAGGACCTACAAAATCTAGTGTATGATTGCTCTAGGGTATTCCGCTCAAAATAACACCCTTACAGAAGAGCAACATCTGCTTTCAATTGTAAATGAGAGATAACCCAAAGGCCTCCGATGACGACACTAGCTGAATGGCTTAGAGTATATGAGAGAGAGAAGGAGAAGGAGTTCATAGAAATGTTCGACTCAATTGGGGAGCCTATGTTCGATGATCCAGAATTCTTCGACACCTATGTTGAGAAATTTCCTATCGATGAAAGAAATCTCATATTTTATATTCTGCTATTGTTTGGCATCTAAGATTATCATTCACCTCTATTAGATTTCCATTGCATATATTTAAAAATATTTCATCTTCTTTATGGAGGCACATATCATCGAAAAAAAGTGAGACAATGGATGTTCGGAAATATCTTATTACTTCAAAAACTAAAAAGAAATATTGGCCAAGACAATTAGAAAGTACGGGATCAGAGCTAGGCGCTGGTCCCTATAATTTGTTGTTTTCAAAGAAGGTGATTTCCCATGGATTTTTAAAAAATATGATATATATTTGGCAAAGGAGGTTATAATGGATGTGAGGGTGCCAACTTCATACGGGTCTTCACTACGACGCTGCTTCACCGTGGATGACCATTTGTCAAGGTTGAAATCGCATGACCATTTGAATCTTCTAAGAGCATGTATAATGTCAAAATCATGATTTTATTATTTGTTATATTAATAAATTTTATCCCATGCGGGGATCATAAAACATAAATAATTTTGTATATTATTGCACTTGTTTATAACTTTGCAGTGTCAGTATCCTTTGTTTGTGCATGGGTGTGTGAAACATGAATTCCCTCAAGACCTAGGATGTGCCATATCTAAATTATCTGAATTTGTACGTTGGATCACGTCAAATGAGATTCATGTGGCTAGCATTCCACGGTGGCGTCAAGAGATAGTTGAGATTGTTTGTATGTCCGAGAAGGAACTACCGCCGACGCCCAGTTTCATGGACTTGCTGTGTTCATCTTCTAATCCACCTTAGTAGATGAGGTTTCATTAGTTGGGGGGAGCTTGTGCATGTCGTTGGATGTTCTTCTTAGAGAAGTACTTGAAGAAATTGAAGGGTTTTGTTTGACAAAGGGAAAAACCCGAGGGGTCTATTGCAGAGGGGTACATATCGTATCAGCCTTTCTATTATGCCAGCGAGTACATCAAGCAGATCGACAACATACCAGGTGCGGTGATTTGGGACGATGAAAGGTATGAAGACAAAAGAGAAGGGGAGTTGCTCCAAACGAGTGGAAAAAGAGTAAGCGACTTATAATTTTTCAAATTTAAAAAAAGTAATTAATATTCATGTTGAACTTCGATATAATGTATATTTTTATATCTAAGTACTATATAATGTTGGTTTGATTTCATCAGCGAATGCAGAAATTGAAGCAATCAATAAATTTGTTCTTTACAATTCTGAAGCAACACAACTGTCGGTCACATTGTACGAACGAAAGAGGATGAAATGGGATAGTGACATGAAAGAATTTAGATAGTTGAATGGTAGAAGTGTGCCTTATCCCAATCACTTAAAAGAAAATAAGCCAAAAATATGCCCCAACAATTGGGTTGTTGACCAAGTCAGCGAGAAATGTGGTGCAACCGGTCATTACCCGCGTGCTGAAGAGGATGTGCTAAACGTAGGGATTGGGTGAAGCAATTCGGTAATAATATTTTTAATTTATATGTAAATCTAAAACTTATAAGACATCTATATTTCATATTTTAACCGTTGGGTTATTATAAGACACATGGCGCTATGATTTTTTTAACATTTTTATAATAGGTGCATTTTTTTCCATCTATGTGGGCATATGGACACCATTTTCGCATAGAAAATGTCAATGCTGGAAACATCACACAAGAATGTGGAGTGGAAGTTGAGTTTGATCAATCTAGTCAATCTAGCCACCATGATCAAAACCTAGTACGAGGGATGTTAGGTTACGTCAGAAAGATACAAGAGATCATGGAAGTGAATTTCTCTTCTTTCCAATGTGTTATTTTTAGGTGCAAGTGGTGGGACACCTTTGATCGGAATAATGTAAAGGAATATCATGATAGTAGGTTGATATGTATCAACTCTAGAAAGATGTGGGATGAAGCTAAGGAGCCCTATGTTTTCCCTAAACACTGCAACCAAGTGTTTTTTTACCCAGATGTGTTGGATAGGGATTGGTGGTTCGTATTGACACATGATCCTAGATCAAAACATATTTTTGAGAACAATAGTGTTATCATGCCATGCGAGCTGGAAGATAATGAGGGTGATCATGAGAACTGAGAGTGATATGGTACATGTGTTATTTCATCAATATTTATACTTTTTAAGATGGGTTTTTCGAAACATTATAATATGTATTTTGAATTAATTGGTAATTTGCATTTTGTTAATGTTAAAATCAATAATTCACTTGATAATTTGCAATTATGTTGATCTCAAAAACAATGGCGTACTATATAGATTATTTCTTTTTTTTGTATCTAAGATCATAATAAAAAATGATAATTCTAAAGTACATGAATTTATTTTCATTATTTTCTAAACTTTATTATGTTACAATAAATCATATTATTCTAGATTTATTATTTTACAATTATTTAAAATTTACAAAGTTACAAATTTAAAAATTTTAATAAATTCATTTCACATTAATATAATTAAAATTTTACAAATATTTTACATACAATTAGAATTAGAATTAGAATTAGAATTAGAATTACAATTTTACAATTTCACATACAATTACAATTACAATTTTAGAATTTTACATACAATTACAATCAATTCACAGTAATATAATTAAAATTTTACAAATATTTTACATACAATTAGAATTACAATTACAATTAGAATTACAATTTTACAATTTCACATACAATTACAATTACAAGTTTAGAATTTTACATATATACAATTACAATTTTACAAATTAAAAAATTACAATTACAATTATAATTTTACAAATTTACATATTACCATTACAATTACAATTTTAGAATTTACATACAATTAGAATTACAAATATTAAAATTTTACAGTATCATGATCATTTAGTATTAAATTAATTAATAAACATCATGTTCATGATAACCATCGTACAAACATCATATTTGACTAAAAAACACATTCAAAATTGCTAACATCTTCGTGATCATGATCATCTAACAAAACACAATTAACATTATATATTAACATCATCACAACACATACATCAAATATACATCTCATGTCAAATAACTCATGCTATCACATACACATCTATCTGCAAGCTGCACATTAAATGAACATATCTAACATGACCTAACAATATACACATCATGATGATCACCAACATGTAAATTAAGTACAACTACAACATGAACATAAAATACATGGACCATATATATATATATATATATATAACGTTAAAAATATACAACTATAAATATAAATGTCATGGATCATTTGGTGGTAGTACAACATCAATATCAGTACTAGTGGAGGCCTGCTCAATCAATGGTGCAGCCTTGACGGTCAATGGTCTAGCCTGTTCATGATCATGAGTACTAATGGACTGCAGCCTGCTGACTGGACGTTGTCGATGGTCCAACCTCATCTCCATGATGACTGTTGTTGGATGCTAGTGGAGGCTCATGCTCATTTGGCGCGGCATGCGGTGAACGATCATGAGATGATGAGTTGTTGCTCATGGATTGTCCATCATGTGCTGCGGCTCGACCATGCCTATAACGATCAAAAGTCCTTGTCAGTCGTGTAATAGCTGTCGTAACTCCTATGCCATGCTGCATCAGGCTATACATGTCACGCGACATGCCTCTCCACATATGTAATATCCTATCATCAACCTCTATATCTCTGTAATGATCGGGCAAGATGCCCGCCTCGACAATCAATGCACTGAGTTGGTCGCTCAACTCCATCTGGTATCTAGCATCAAGTTGATCGTGCCTAGCACCGGTCTCCTGATGATCCTCAGCATATGGCATGCCTTGATTGTCATAAGGATCCACACCTAGATCATGTGGTGGTGTCGACATCTCCTCGCCATCAAAAGAGCCAATGTATGAAAAATATATACAAGTACACAACAATAATTAGACAATTTCATTACAAAATTTAATAAAAACAAGTTAAAGAACATGCTAGAATAAATTTAAATATATAAAACAATAATATTACCTCTATCATCTAGCGGCTCATCAGCTGTGAAGAGGATGTTGGCACACCCTCTCCAATCCAAACCCGCATAAGGACATGGGACCATAACGAAGGGATGCTCATCAACACTGGCTAGCAACTCCAGTGCATCATGCTAAATCCTTACTGGAAACAGAGTCTCATCCCTCTTGGGCATCATCTGCCCCCGCATTTGCATATGTGCCTTAAACGTCGTCCTACGATGCTAACAAAGAAAAGTAGGCCTCATCTCTTGAAACCTCTAAAAAAATAAACAAAAAAGCCCTGAAGCAAAAGGGAAGTTCACCCTTCCTTGTGCATGAGCATGACATCTATCTAAGGTTGTACAGAAATACAGCAAAAAAATAGCAGACCACCTGACAAGTCATGGCTCCTGTACTAAAGAATCAACATAATATAGAAGTGAGCAACTAATGCATTGCCCGTCACTGGTGTTGTGCGAAATGGTTGAAATGATAAGTGAGAGACACTGCACGTCCTTCCTACCAAATGCACCAATACGTAACTGACCTCCAGCAACCTAAAACTCTGCAAGAGACAGTACATTTTTTCCAATGTATCTCTGGGATTAAACTAACTGACTCCCTACTACATAGCTAGCAGAAACCTCTCAAAACGAGGGAAAATCCACCCCTCTCCTCGATAGCCCTGTAATGAATTATATATCCTCCTCAGTGGGTGTGTACCATTGGTCGATACCAACCCGGAAAGCCTATTGCTGGGCATTCCACCTTCGAATAAGATGTCTCAAAAAAAAACTATGGCTCTTTAGGGAAGTAGCCTCATCATAGAACTTGAGGAGGCCTACCTGCCTTAGGAGCCCTTGTGTAGTGCTGTAATAGGGCGAGGGTACGGATCACTCTCCCTCTCTCGTGCCTCCCACAAGCAAACCATGTTATACTACTCCGCCTGTTGTTGTTGTTGTTCCCCCTCTTCTCTCCTTTCATGTCTATGAATGAATGACATATTAAACATAATTTTTTTATTAAATGAGACATGTACTTAGAAATATACATATATAATTTTCTTTTGAAAAAAAAAAAAAAACAGTCGGTGCGCCAAAAACACAGTCACGCACTGGTCCCGGTGTGTCTTTCTATGGAACGCACCGGCCTCGGTGCACCTAATAATATTAAGTGCCCCGAGGACGATGCTCTAGAAAAATTTATAGCACACCATTGACTATATACGGTGTCAGGAGGGTGGTGCGCTGAAAGAAATCTATGCCCCGGGGCATATAGTTAAGTCAGCAGACCGACCTCCTACCATCGTGACATAGTGAACAGTGCGTCCTTTTACAAGGCTGCACCGTTGACGCAGGTGAAATATGGAAAGCCATGCGCTGAAAAAAATATTCATCCTAGGGCTGCTATTTTGGTCAACATACTACATCGCAACTATTCTACTAGGTCAACGGTGCGGCTGAATAACCGACCGCACCGCACTTTTAAAAAAAAAATTAAAATAACATGTTGTGCCTTTGGTAACGCCCCGGAACCGGTGCAGATACCATTAGCACCGGTTTAATAGGCCACACCATTGACAATGTGTAATAGTGGCAACACGGTGTGTTGACAACATTTCCCACCTCGGGGCGGATAATTCAGTCAACGCACCGTGTTTCCGCTATTCCACATTGTCAACGGTGCGGCTTGGTAAACGACCGTACCGCACTTTTTAAATTTTTTTAAAAATAACACGGTGCGCTTATCGGTACCGCCCCAGAACCAGTGTGGATACCATTAGCACCAACTGCGGTGCAGCTTGTAAATTTACAGGCAACACCACAAACCGGTGCGACCCGAACGGCTCGAGCGCACCGCGCAACAATTTTTTGTTTTCCTTTTAAAAGTTTAATTTTAAGGTTATTTGAAATTATAATCCGCTAAAAGGATTAATTATGGGAAAACAAGAAAAATACCTGTACATTTGCTTGTCGAGGAGGCATATTGGCTGTAGAATTTGCAAAAGAAAATTTGTCCACCGTTTTGCAAAATTCATGTTGGAGATTGGTGGGCAATGCATAACAGCAGTGTGTGCAATGAGTGCAATGGGAGTACCGATGTCAGGGCAGCTCATACATGGATAAATTGTATCGGTGCTTGAGAGCTTTGTAGCACTGACAAAAGTGAAAAATGTGGTTTTTTGGTCTTAATTTTTTTTTTATTTAACCTTGTTCTGATGCGCGGGATTTTATACGCACATCGGTGCATTTGCTTCATTCCGCATCGAGCGGTTTCTGTTTTCACGCAATTTTTATGAGGCACCACTGCAGACGCTTTGTAAAGCACTGGTGCACTACAATAATACAACGCACGAGGAGGGTGTGTATGGAGCACACGGTGTTTGGTGTGCCAATGTTTTGTGTGGTTTTTTGGCCGTAATTTTTTTTATTTAACCTCGTTCTGGTGCGCAAGGTTTTATGAACGCACCAGTGCATTTTCGTTATTTAGCGCCGAGCGGTTTCTGTTTTCACGCTCTTGTTATGAGGCACCGGTGCAGATGCTCTATAAAGCACCAGGGCACTACAGTAATAAAATGCACCAGGCGGGTGTGTACGGAGCGCACAGTATCCGGTGTGCCAATGTTTTGTGCAGTTTTTTGGCCATAATTTTTTTTTATTTAACCTCGTTCTGGTGCGCGGGGTTTATGGGCACACCGGTGAGTTTTCTTCATTCTGTCCTGGGCGGTTTCTTTTTTCATGCGATTTTTATGAGGCACCGGTGTGAATTCTCTGTAAAGCACCGGGGTGCTACAGTAATAAAATGCACCGGGCGGGTGAGTACAGAGCGCACCGTGTCTGGTGTGCCAATGTTTTGTGCAGTTTTTTTGCTGTAATTTTTTTTATTTAACCTTGTTCCGGTGCACGGGGTTTATGGGCGCACCGGTGCGGAAGTGTTGTAAAGGACCGGTGCGATACAGAAATGAAATGCACTAGGCGAGTGTGTACGGAGCACACGGTATCCGGTGTGCCAATGTTTTGTGCACACTAGTGCTTTCTCGTGTTGAACGCATCGATGCGTTTTATGGTGATAAGTGCACTGGATGAAATACATCTGCAAACACCTCCACCCGCCAAGCTCCTCTAGTAACCTCCACTAGAAACGGGTGTCTAGGGTATTTTTATAAGGGGTTCCTCAAAAACATATGCTAGAGGGTCTTTTCCTTGTAGTGAAGATGTGCATGAGCTGACAAATTTGTTCCATACCCTGCGCACAGAGATGGGTATCAAAGATTTGGAGAAAAAGTTGGTGTTGAATTACCACAATTGTCTGCACAGATACATTCAAGAGTAAATGGAGTTCCTCGACATCTCCTCGCTTGGTATGAAATACCGATATGCTACCAATATTTAGCATAAATTCAAACAAAACAAGTGAAACCTTGGATTTGCAAATCAAAAGCAAGGGAAAGGTGCCCCCAAACTGCAGAACAAATGACAAAGCTAAGGCATGGCTACCCAAGATAACCTACCAAAGCCACAAGCAAAGAACAACACCTCGAAGCCAAAGAAGGACACAGGAAAGTTGTGTGAGTTCCATAAGAGCTCCATTCACAACACAACTATGTCGGGCCAAGCAGTCACTGGTGGTCGAGATGAGGGCTTTTGAATCAGATGCATGCTCCGACTCTGAATCGAAACCTGACAAGGGGAATGAAAAAGGGAAGAAGATTATTGATGTGAAGCCCAATGCCACTGTTTCGACTGCAAAGATCCATAAGGAGGAACCGAAAGATCCAGAGGAGGAGGAGTGTCTCTTCCACTCCCAAATGTGGGTAAAGGGTTCCCTGCTACAGTTCATTATCAACGGTGGGAGTTAAAATAACCTCATTTTAGCAGAGGTCATGAAGTAGTTGGGCTTGCCGACCACAACACACCCATAGTCGTACACCATCAGGTGGCTTTACCAAGGACAGGATCTCTGCGTCAGTCAGCAGTGTCGCCTTCCCTACAACATCAAGCCCTTCATGGATGAGGTATTATGTGACATTGCTCCTCTTGATATTTGTGATGTATTACTAGGCCAACCATACTTGTGGAAGCGACATGTTGTGTATGAGTCTCGACCTCGTGTTGTTATTGTTACTTTAGGAAATAAGTTTTATAGGATACTAGAGGTACCACCACTTGCGTCTATCTCTTTGGTTATTGAAAAACAATGCAGTAAGCTCATTTCCAAAACCATGAAATTTGTTTTCCTGATTATCTGCCCCCAGGGCTAGAATAAGACTATGGCCACAACCTCCAGATAGGGCTCCTTCGCACAACAAGAACAATTGGACAAGGTCATGGAGGAGTACAGAGACATCTTCACCTCACCCACAGGGGTGCCTTTGTACTATCAGGTCAAGCACCGCATCGATCTGACCCCAGGTGCGAATTTTCCCAATGGACCCATATATCGGTGCTCTGTTATGGAGAACGATGAAATCAAGAGGCAGATTCAGGAGCTGCTACAGAAAGGTCACATCTGGCCAAGTTCATCACCCTGTGGGAGCCCGATCGTGTTGGTGCAGAAGAAGGATGGGACTTGGAGACTCTGTGTTGACTATCGGGCACTGAACAAGATCATTTTCTGGAATAGGTACACGATCCCACAGATTGATGACATTTTGGATCAACTCAAAGGGGTGAAATATTTCAGCAAGATCGAGTTTAAGTTCGGGTATCACCAGGTACCAACCAAACCCTTCGATGTGTGGAAGACTACCTTCAAAGCCAAGTAGGGAATTTTCAAATGGTTGGTCATGCCTTTTGGGTTGAAAAATACTCCTGCAACCTTCATGAGGCTAATGGATGACATCTTGCAGCCATTCATCAATGGGGGGTGCATGTGGATCCAACCAAGATCCAAGTAATTCGAGATTGGCCAACCCCAACCACTCTAACAGAGCTTCACATATTTATGGGTCTTGCTAATTTCTACCATAGGTTCATGTTGGGATTCTCTCATATCACTTTTCCCTTGAGTCAAGTCACCAAGGGAGGAGCGAAAGAAAATTTCTTTTGGTCATAATCTCAAAAAAAGGTGTTCGTAGAATTGAAACATCGCCTCTAATCTTCCCCAATGCTCACATTAACAGACTTGCAACAACCATTCGAGATCGAGACAGATGCCTCTCACTATGATATTGGGGCAGTTCTTACTCAACAAGGGCATCTGGTGGCATATCACAGTGAGACACTATTTGACACAGTCTCTAAGTATCCCACTTATGACAAATAAATGTTTTCCATTGTGTAGGCTTGCTGCCAATGGAAGCATTAAAATATGGGGAAGGAAATGGTCATCCACATAGACCACTGACCCCTGCAGTTCATACAGACACAAGGGAAGTTGCAAAATGATCTCCATTAGAAGTGGTCCACATATCTGCAAAAATTTCATTCTAACATCAAGTATAAGAAGGGAAGCACCAATAATGTTGCATACTACCTTAGCCAACCACCGATTGTGGCGCTAACCACCGTTCTCAACTCTTGTGGGCACGATACTTCTGATTGGTCGCTTCTCTACAAGAGTGATCTAGAATTCGACCACACATACAAGACACTCTTGGAGGGTATGCAAGTTCTAAATTTTCACCTCCATGATGCACTTATATTTCACCTGGGACACCTTTGTGTTCCTTCAATAGAGAGTTCAATATTATTTGGGAAGCACACCGCTGTTGATTCGTTGGGAATTTCAGGGTCGAGAAAACAGTGGCAGTAATGCAGAATTATTTCTATTGGCCAAACCTTTGATAGGATGTTGGGAAGTACATCAGATCCTGCACTTCTTGCACCATTTCCAAACCAACGATCAAGAAGCAAGACCTTTATACTCAGCTAACTACCCCTAGTCGACCTTGGGAATCCATCTCCATGTATTACATGTCGGGCCTTCCTTCTACCAAGCATGGAAATGACTATGTTTTAGTGGTCATCGACAGATTCTCGAAGATGGCCATTATGTCGGCCTACAAGAAGAATATCATAGCATAAGCCACTGCTAAAATCTTCTTTAAACGAGTGTGGGTGCACTTTGGGATCCCACAGTCTATCATCTCATATCGGGACAACATTTTCCTCTGCACATTTTGGTCTAGCCTCTGGACAATGCTAGACACCAATCTAACCAAGTCCACATATTTCCATCCCCAATTTGATGGCCAGACAAAGGTTGTCAACAAGATGATTTTACATATTCTGTGCATGTACAATTCAAATCATCCACGCACATGGGATGAGAGCCTTCCCTATGTACAACACAGTTATAATCGGGCTCTCCACAGCTCAACCAGCCACATCCCCTTTCAGGTGGGCCTGGGATTCTAGCCACTATGTCCCATTGACATAGCCATGCCATTTGTAGCTACTCAGGCCAATTTGGCTCATGTCTAGTCTAAAGCTGACAAAGAAAACAACTTCATTGAGCACATTCAAAAAATATTTCAACAGGTTCATGACATATTGGACAGAACCAATGCTAAGTACAAGAAATGACATAATCAACATCGAGTGCCACAGAACTTACAGGTGGGTGATAAAGTGTGGCTACATTTGCAAAATGAGTGCCTCATTGTGTAATATTCCAAAATTAGCTTGTAGCTAATTGGAATATTAATTTTTTCTTTTGTAATTTTGATAGATGAATAAGTGGGTAGGGAGACCCATAAATCTATTTAGTAGGAATAAAACCACTTCTCATGTGAATGTGGATCATTGTATTAGCTAAATAAATCACTTGGAGGTATGAACAAGGGCTAAAGCATGTCGACAAGGTCAATGTTGACCAAATCAACAATTTTGTTATAGAGATAGTGGAGGATTAATGGAGGACATCACAATCAATTAGGAGGAGTGTATGCATGAGAGTAACTCCTTTAATGAGTGGGACCTAGGGTGAGGAAGCTCACCAAGCATAAAAGGAAGAGGATGGCAGCCATATAACACATGAATTGGATTATTGATTTTGTGGTATTATATGACTATTTGCACTCTTCAGCTGTTTAGCTAAGTTTGTTGTGTTGTTTAGCACAAGGGTGTTCCCGAGTGGGAATCCCACCCTCATCCTTGGGGGACTTAGAGTGCCTACTCAGGAGATGTACCTTGAGAATCATTTCCACTATCCATCTATTGGCCAAGCTTCAGCCTTCATTCACAGTGTAGTCCCTTCCAGGACTGTGTTGATTTGCAGGGTAGCAGCAGTGGGGGGTTGGTAGACCCAATTTCTGAGCTTGTTTTCCAGTGGAGGGTGTTGACAATGCAGCAAGATGATGGAGCTTAGTGAAATGAAGTCGCCTTCACTAAGTGGGCCCGCAGGCAAATTCTGGCGCAAAGTCTATTTTTAGACTATGTCTATTTTTAGACATACGGAGCATAATTTGGGAATTCTACTTGGAGATTCTTGATGGATGCGACATGTCGGTAAAAATAGATGAGACCCTATTTTTTAGGACCCAGGCTATTTTTAGATTGATCTCCTAAAAATATGGAAGTCAAATATTATTTACCCTTAATAATATTTTGACTATAAACAGCAGTTTACTCTCTTGGCGCACTTCAGTTTGAGTCATGGAGGTGGCTCATGCAACCGACACAAGGAATCACGTGGTTCCTAGGGTTTGATGGCATCTTGCATGGTTGGCTTCAGTTAGACTTCAGTGGCAGGAGTTTTGGAGGAGTTAACTGGACAAGTAGTGGAGTTGTGTTCTGTTTGTTTTAGTTGAACTAGTTGGGATTAGTTAACTAACTAATCAACTAGATATGAGTGGAGTAAATTAAATAATATTTAATTTACTAAATATTAACTCATTATTCAACTCAAGAACACTTCAGTTCACTACAATGCATGATCAGTTCAGTGGAGACCAGTGGAAGAGGTAGATGAAAGGGTGAGTAAAGCTATCAGTTGGAGGATCAGTTTTGCATGGGATTTGCATTACACTTGGAGGAATTGTCCATGACAATTGCGCAGCCAAGCCAAGGGGATTCGAACCTTGGATCTCTTCATATACAGGCCATGATTGCGCAATAGAGGCAAGGCAATTGGCGGGGAGTTTTGAACCAGTGACTTGTTCAAAACTGAGTCAGATTGTGTGTGACTTTATGAGAAAGTACTGAGTACTTGTGAGAAGTATTGTACTTGTTTGGTTACATGATTTCTCCATTATAATATACACAATAGCTGCGGGGTTTTCAGCTATAGGCTTTCCCCATACATACTGAGTTAAATGTGTGATTGATTTGATGTGAGATCGCTTCTATTATTTCCGCATGTGAAAATTAATTGTAGATGAGATTATGTGTTATGCATGCAATTCGAAATTGATGTGTAATCGGGTTAATCTCCATTGAATAAGTGATTTATTCAGCTAATTTCTACATGGTATCAGAGCGAGATTAATTGTCGAGATCTATTACGGTGATTGCAAACTTATTTCCTCGGACAGAGTCTGCATACGGGCCAGGAAGCCTCCGGATTCATCTTTCTTCGGAAAGTGAAAGGTCTGGTAAAAGCCCCTTGCAGTCAATCTCTGATTTGGAAATAATTTTTTCTCAAGTGTAGATCGGAAGTGATAAGAGCTTGGAGTTTGGAATTCGAATTTTGCAGCAGCTTTGTTTTCTTGGTGCCGGTGTTGAAAATGTCTTCTTTCAACGGTTTGTGACTCGAATATGCTCTTGAAGGCAGTTCGAATTATGTTGCATGGAAGGATCGCATGGAAGCAATGTTAGAAGATAATGGTCTGAAGGAGTTCGTAGATACGGATGTCCCAAAGCCCACTGATGCAGCTTTAGTCGATGCATGGCAAAAGAAGATAGCGAAATGTCGAAGGATCTTGTTGGAGGGCGTCAAGGATCATATTGTATCCAGCCTGCATGGAAAGGCTACTCCATATTTAATGTGGAAAGCTTTGACGGATCTATTCCTGAGTAAGAGTGACCAAAGGAAGCTGGCGCTCAAAGACAAGCTCAGGAACATCAAGATGGAGAAGGGCGACAGTATCGCTAAATACCTCACG
This sequence comes from Pinus albicaulis, assembly GCA_034641835.2. NCBI lineage: Eukaryota > Viridiplantae > Streptophyta > Pinopsida > Pinales > Pinaceae > Pinus > Pinus albicaulis. Next base: position 441,272,577 of record CM076578.1, read on the forward strand.
AAGTTCACTCACTGCAGAGATGAACTGGGAAGTGTGGGAGTTACTGTCGATGAAGAGGATATGGTCGACCTGGCTCTCCTTGGTCTTCCGAAGGCTTGGCACTCATATCAAGATAGTGTCAATGGTCGGGAGAAGCTGCCGGGATGGGAGCGCCTTTGGGCGGATCTCATGCAGGAGGAGATAAGGAGGACTACTCGAGATGGATCTTCATCAAAGGGAGATGATGAAGAAAAATGCGCTTTGGTGTCCAAAGCTAAGAAAGGGAAGGGTAAGAAAACCTCTCATTCTGGAGCTAAGGGCAAGAAGCAGGATATGGCGAAAGTGAAATGTTTTCACTGCCATGATCACGGACATTATGCTACCAATTGTCCAAGGAAGAAGAAGAACAAGCAAGCGGGAAGATCTGCAGATGGAGAAGCTTTGGCTTCACAGTTCGAGCTTGACTTTTCACTGATTGCATGCTTGGTTTCAAGTGTGATGGGATCGGTGTGGTTCTTGGACAGCGGTGCGTCATTTCATATGACGGGAGATCGGGAGTTGTTCTCAGATCTGGAGAACAAAGATTTGGGTGTGCACATCGAGATGGGCGATGATGGTAGATATAGTGCGATTGGTATCGGTACCGTATCCTTTCAGAGGGAGTCTGGTAGACCCTTTGTCTTAAAGGATGTCATGCATGTACCTGGATTGAAGAAGAACCTGATTTCAGTAGCAATGTTGGAGGATAAGGGGTATGATGTGGTCTTCAGCGAAGGAAAAGCCTTCCTGCGCAGTAAGACTACTGGAGAGACCTGGAAGATAGGGGTTCGAACTTAGAACCTTTATCAGTTGCAGGTAGATGACTGCGCAGCTATGGCATGCAAGGCAAGAGAAGTGGTGAGCCGGGATGATGAGGGGGAACTATGGCACAGGAGATTGAGCCATCTTCACCATGGAGCTTTGAAGATTCTGCAGCAGATTTCTACTGGACTTCCTAAGGGCACTCTTGCGTAGTCAGATCAGTGCAAGGGGTGTACTTTAGGGAAGTATGTGAAAGCCACCTTTCACGAGAAGGATAGTCGCGCCACGACGATCCTTGAGAGAGTTCACACATACGTGTGTGGTCCTTTCTCAGTTGCTTCGATAGAAAATCACAAGTATTATGTGATCTTTGTTGATGATTTCTCTCGAAAGTGCTGGATCTTCTTCATGCAGAAGAAGAGCGATACATTCGCGAAGTTCTGTGAGTTTAAAGCACTGGTCGAGAAGGAGTCGGGGAAGAAGGTGATTGCTCTAAGGAGTGATAACGGTGGTGAATTCATCTCGGCTGAATTCAAGGAGTTCTGCAGCGCAGAAGGGATTCGGAGAGAGCCCATCGCACCCCATAACCCACAGCAGAACGGGGTGGCTGAGCGGAAGAACAGAACGATCGTGGGTGCTGCACGGGCGATGTTGCATGATCAGGGCCTACCCCTTCACTTGTGGGCCGAGGCATGCAATACAACAGTGTATGTGCAGAACCGTTGTCCTCACAAGGTTCTTGGCATGAGTACACCAGAGGAGGCTTATTCTGGCAAGAGGCCTGATATTTTCCATTTGCGGATTTTTGGTTCTCCTGTCTACATGCATGTGACGAAGGATGCGAGAAGGAAGCTGGATCCAACTGCTGAGGTTGGAATATTTGTGGGGTACACCGATACACCTCACAACTGTCAGGTGTATTTGTCAGACAGTCACAAGACTGTTGTGCGACGGGATATAAAATTTCAGGAGGAGAAAGCCATGCAGTGTTCGCTTGAGAGGGAGCTACACTTGCATGCAGATGAGGAGCTGTTAGTTCCTAAGGAGGAGCTTCCGGATGTGGATCAGCCACAAGAGGAGGTTCAGGAGGTGGAAGAAACCACTCAGGCAGCGCCAACCATCAGAGGGCGCATGCGCACTACAGAAGCTGAGCGACTGGCTCGGGATGCAGAGAAGGTTGTAGGACCACCTACAGCACAGCGCAGACAGAGATAGTCACCGGATCGGTACACTGGATACATGGCTCTTGTGAGTCAATGTGTTGTGACGGAGCCATCCTCTTTTGAGGAAGCTGTGGAGGAACCCGCATGGGTTGATGCCATGATCAAAGAATATGATTCGATCATCAGGAACAGTGCATGGGAGATTGTCCCAAGACTGGTGGGGAAATCAGTGGTGGGTTCGCGATGGATCTACAAGGTGAAGCAGGCGGCTGACGGGAGTGTGGAGAAGTACAAGGCGAGATTTGTCGCCCGTGGCTTCTCACAGATCGAGGGGATTGACTATGAGGAGACTTTTGCACCTGTCGCAAGGTACTCTTCCATACGTACGATCCTTGCTCTCTCAGCGCAGATGGGGTGGCACATTCATCAGATGGATGTGAAGACTGTGTTCCTCAATGGAGTTATTGAGGAGGAGGTGTACATAGAGCAGCCTGAAGGTTTTGAGATCTTCAGCAGTGAGTCGCATGTGTGCCAACTCAAGAGAGCACTGTACGGGCTGAAGCAAGCACCTCGTGCTTGGTACACTCGAATAGACAGCTACTTCACCGGGCTTGGATTCTCCAAGAGTGAGGCGGATCCAAACCTGTACCAGATTGTGGTGGAGGGGAAGCTGTTGATCATTGTACTATATGTAGATGATCTGATTTTGACTGGCGATGAGCAGTTGATACTTTCATGCAAGGAGGATCTTGCACGAGAGTTTGAGATGAAGGACTTGGGCATCCTTCATTATTTCCCGGGATTGGAGATTTGGCAGCGCAGCGGAGGACTGTTTGTTTCTCAGGGCAAGTATGCCCGAGAGATTCTGGAGAGGTTCAACATGCAAGGCTGCAAGCTTGTTGACACTCCTCTTCCTGGTGGTTGGAGGAAGGAGGATGCTACTTCAGCGGAGGTAGTGGATGCCACTGTCTATCGACAGCTGGTGGGGTCGCTTATGTATCTGGTCAATACACGACCCGATATATGCTATGCTGTTAACCAGCTTTCGCAAGCTATGGTTAAGCCTACCAAGCTCTTTTGGAAGGCAGGCAAGCATGTATTGCGTTATATCAGAGGCACATCGGGATATGGTCTATGGTACAGACAGGAGGATGGAGCGAAGCTTTCTGGCTTCACTGATGCAGATTGGGCAGGGAGCCCAACGGACCGGAAGAGCACATCCGGAGGAGTTTTCAGCATTGGGTCGACAGCAGTTTCCTGGTACAGCAGGAAGCAGAGATCCGTGGCACTCAGTTCAGCAGAGGCCGAGTACATGGCAGCTAGCTTGGCTGCATGCGAGGCTATTTGGATGAGGAAGATCCTCGCAGGATTGTTCAAGTTGCATTTGGAGCCTACAATGATCTACTGTGATAACCAGAGTTGCATTAAACTCTCGGCTAATCCAGTATTTCATGATAGGTCCAAACACATCGACATCAGGTACCATCATATCAGAGATTGTGTTCAGCGGAGAATCATGATGCTTTCATATGTTCCCACGGAGGATCAGGATGCCGACATCCCGACGAAGGCGCTCACCAGGAGCAAGTTCGAATTCCACAGAGGCAGGATAGGGATTGCAGATAATCCATATCTTGCTGAGAGGGAGTGTTGAGAATGCAGCAAGATGATGGAGCTTAGTGAAATGAAGTCGCCTTCACTAAGTGGGCCCGCAGGCAAATTCTGGCGCAAAGTCTATTTTTAGACTATGTCTATTTTTAGACATACGGAGCATAATTTGGGAATTCTACTTGGAGATTCTTAAAGTATGCGACATGTCGGTAAAAATAGATGAGACCCTTATTTTTTAGGACCCAGGCTATTTTTAGACTGATCTCCTAAAAATATGGAAGTCAAATATTATTTACCCTTAATAATATTTTGACTATAAACAGCAGTTTACTCTCTTGGCGCACTTCAGCTTGAGTCATGGAGGTGGCTCATGCAACTGACACAAGGAATCACGTGGTTCCTAGGGTTTGATGGCATCTTGCATGGTTGGCTTCAGTTAGACTTCAGTGGCAGGAGTGTTGGAGGAGTTAACGGGACAGATAGTGGAGTTGTGTTCTGTTTGTTTTAGTTGAACTAGTTGGGATTAGTTAACTAACTAATCAACTAGATATGAGTGGAGTAAATTAAATAATATTTAATTTACTAAATATTAACTCATTAGTCAACTCAAGAACACTTCACTTCACTACAGTGCATGATCAGTTCAGTGGAGACCAGTGGAAGAGGTAGATGAAAGGGTGAGTAAAGCTATCAGTTGGTAGATTGGTTTTGCATGAGATTTGCATTACACTTGGAGGAATTGTCCATGACAATTGCGCAGTCAAGCCAAGGGGATTCGAACCTTGGATCTCTTCATATACATGCCATGATTGCGCAATAGAGGCAAGGCAATTGGCGGGGAGTTTTGAACCTCAGACTTGTTCAAAACTGAGTCAGATTGTGAGTAACTTCATGAGAGAGTACTGAGTACTTGTGAGGAGTATTGTACTTGTTTGGTTACTTGATTTCTCCATTATAATATACACAATAGCTGCGGGGTTTTCAGCTATAGGCTTTCCCCATACATACCGAGTTAATGTGTGATTGATTTGATGTGAGATTGCTTCTATTATTTCCGCATGTGACAATTAATTGTAGATGAGATTATGTGTTATGCATGCAATTCGAAATTGATGTGTAATCGGGTTAATCTCCATTGAATAAGTGATTTATTCAGCTAATTTCTACAGAGGGCGCATCCCTTCATTCAAGAAGCTTGTTAGGAAGTTCTTAGAGCTTCGTTCCACCATATAGCATCAAGCCAAGCAACATCATTCACCCATAGCGCAGTCTCCTCTAGAAATTATGTTATTTTGTAGTGCAGTTGCAGTGGGAGGTCAAGTACCCAAGTTCTTGACCATATTTTCCAGTAAAGGGTTCAACCCTTTATCTATAAATATTGGAAGGAGGGGAATCAACCATTTCTACATCAGATCAGCCACCTCTTATCAGTTTCCAGTTGTAGAACATTATTCAGCCCTAGGGCCACATTTTGTATTTTCTACATTTTGAGTAATTTTGGGAACCCTTTCTTGGTATCTTGGAATAGTGCTAGAAAGCCTAGATCTCTGATCTCGACATTTTCTAAGCACCCTATCAACGATCCATGTACTCATTTTCCAGGAGTAGTAAACCTAGCTAAAACTGCACTGTCTTAGCCTCCAACATTATTATATAGCAGTGTTCTTCATATTTCATGTACTTTGTCTATTGAGGTTTTCTTTGCCAATCTTGAGTGACTTTTTCCTCAAAATCTTGTACAAATTTTTTCTATTATAATGTTAATATGATGGATATATGATCTTCTTAAATTTTATGTGTTGATGTATCATTTCTATTTCAAGTTTTGTGTTCCATATTCCTGTCTTTTCCATTTTGGAATATTACAGTGGTATCAGAGCATGATCTCTGGCTCAGCTTGTGGGCAATACATCTTATGACACAAGAAGAAGAGATCCATAATGATGGAGGGAATGAGTTTTTCCTCATTTATTTTTAGATATATGAAGGATCTCTCCAAAGAGGTTAAGAAAATGAAAAGGGAGAGATACAATGAGACCTCAAGAAGGTTTCAAGATGAGGAAGGTCCAAGCACTTCCTATCAGGAGAAGAATAAATCGGTATTCAATAGAGCTCCAAAGAAATCTACTATGACCACTTTATTTGAAGAGGAAGGTGAAAGGCATGGAGATGGAGGAAACTTATATCATGAGACTCTATGTGGTTATCTTGAAGAGTACAAATCTCAATCAAGGGATTTCAAGGAGAATCTAACTCTCCAACAGTTCATTCAGATCAAATAAGAGAGGAGACCTTGCAACAACAGTATAAGAAAAAGACACAATAGATTTCTATTTTCTACATCTGATGGGTCATCCATAAGCACAAAAAGGGCTTGGAGGAATAATTTAGATGCATTCTTCCTACTACAGCCAGTAGCAGAAAGAGAAGCTATTGAGATTGAAATGCTACACCTTGAGGGCGAAGCAAATATTTGGTGGTTCATCCATTTGAAACATGCAAGAGTGACTGCTTATGCATATTTTACTCAAAGCTTGATCAAGAAGTTTGATAAGAAGAAACTAGAGGTAATTCCTATTGAGAAATTTCCTAACATATATGAGAAAGCACATGAGGAGTCAAGGGAAGATGTTAGCATTATCATTCTAGAAGGAGAGAAACTTCTACCACCACTTGTTGCAGGATTACTTGCATCAAGAGGAGGAACACTTGCATCTTTGCAAGATGGTCTTGATATCTTAACATTGACATTCCCATGCATTATTCAGGAGATGCATGAGGAGGAGGAAACATATACCAGCATTTGGTGCAGCAATAGAGGAGCATCCATCATCATCACCAATAGTTGGATGAGTCATTACACTGGTAGGAGGAACCCTTGCAGTTGTACAAGATGTTCCCAAGGATCAGCTTAACCAAGGTATGCAAAAATTTCCACCTATTATTATTTTAGCAAATCATGTGGAGAGTTGTGGGGACATGCCATCAGGGAAATTTCATGACCAAGGGTTAAAGAACATTGCTGATATGGAGCAGAAGACTATCACTGTGTAGAGGGCCCTTAACTGGTTCAAGGAGGAGATGTATAGCCATCTTGGCTTGTCATTGTTGAGCTGCACACAACACTTTTGGTTGGAGTGTATAGTTTTGGAGGAGAGGATGAGCATAATCCTAATCAATCCAATGCAGAATTGTGTGTTCAACATCGTGCATGATCACGAGACAAAAAATGCACCATCATGGAGATCAGCAGTGCTATCACGGAGCAATAGTGATGAGTTGGGGGCCCAAATATTATTGGAGCATTCCAATGACCATTCTACTTGTGTAGCATTGGATAGGAAAATGGTTGATGAGATACATCTTACGATGAATAACATCTCCCATTATTATGATAGATTCTTTTGGATGAGCACTTCACAGCTCAATGAGAAGATTTTTCCTACAACATATTTGGAACCTTATGGGTTCAACTTGGTCATTTATGAGTGTTCTTTATGTAGAGATCTCCAAGAGGTTGCACTTCAACATCTCATGAAGTGCAAATATAGTGTTAAGATTTGGGAGGATGGTATTCTCCATGAGGTGGATACCAATTTGGAGAATGATAGGAGATACCCACAGTTGGATGGATGGGTAGCAAGGGGTTGGTGAGCCACTTGTAGATATATGACACAGGGTAGCAGGAGGCATGGCTGGGTTGGCTACTCTTGAGAGAGTTTGGCCATCATGTGACATATCCTATGCTAAAGGGTGTGTTAATGGTTGGGACATGGCATGACACTTACATCATGTGGCAGCAAGGAGTTTGGTTGTATTGGGATGGTGTGATATTTTTCATGTCAATCATCATGTTTTTACTCCATGGTTTGTATGATGATGATGTGAGGAGGCAACAAGAGTTATTGTTTCTTTGGTTACTCTTGGGAGAGTATGGGCTGATTTTCTCCCATACCTTGCATGATGTTTCAAGAGTAGATGATGGCACAATCATGGTGCAAAGGGGATAATCCTTAGCCTTGGAGGATCAGGAGGTACTTCCACACAGGAAGGAGTCTCCCATATATAGTAGCATTCCAGTATGTGACTTTGGCATTAGGCATGTCAAAGAGGGGAGTTATGAGATGACATGAGCCTTATCACAAATGCCAAAAACGCTATCACTTGGGAGTATGTATCTATTGATGGAGTGTTCCAAGGGTCACTTGACATATGAGGCACTTGATGGGAAATTAGAAGATGGGAGTTATAGAGTGGTGAATGGAGTCACCTATTACCAGGACATGACCTTCTTGACTTGGATCTCCAAGTAAAAGAAGTACATGCAGCACATGGTTCATTCCTTTCCATTCACCAAGATCTCATGGAGACAAATCATACCATTATGGAGAGATTCTTATGGGAGGAATCATCCATGGATCTCATCAGCAGCTTACTCACAATACATGGTAAGAGTTGTGTTTTTGCACTTATTTATCATCTAACAAAGTATTTTCATTCTCTTGCCATTTATATATAGTGCATTTCTCCACAAGAGGGAAAGATTCTATTTGGACTTCATGGTATTCCTAAGACCAACATTAGTGATGGAGATAGCCATTTCTTGTATGGCTTTGGGAAAGTATTGTGCTATTCTTGGTATGCTCAGTTGATACACAATGCCATTTACTACTTTTCAGTAGATGAGAAAACATGCACAACTAGCAAATGGTTGGGAAACAACTTGCCACACTGTGATCAGAGACAGCGGGTAGCAAAAATATTTTGTAACCACATGGGAAACTATTGGCACCATCCAACATTTCACATAACACTCAACATATTTCTCATATTGATGCCATGTTGTGATGATGTACTATTCACTATATGTGGGATGGGTTGGGCAAGAAAGGTTCATAGAACCAAATAGTGGGTCTTTGAGGATCTAGTTGCCTTTTTGCCTCTTGAGGGCAACATTATTGCAACCCAAAATCAGCAGCAGCTCTACACATATCATAAGTGGAGAGAGAGACAACATGGGATAGAAAATTTGGCCTATTATGTTCAGCCATACAACCCATCTACATTGCAGAAGAAAGAGATGGAAGAGTTTTTCTATGAGTTACCACTTTGGAGGGTGATTCATTTTCTTTGGATGATAGCTTGGGGATTGGAGCTTCTCATGGGGATTGAAGTTTCCAACACTTTTTAGATCCCATGCCTCAATAAGGTCTCTAGACAACATATAGTTGCCTCCATGGATATCCCACTTCTTCATGATGAGAGCCATTAGGATTTGTCACCAAAGGCTAACTTGTACACTTGGGAGGAGCAACTAGGGGATAGATCAATGAGAGAGCATCTTGTTCAGTGGAGGATCTTATCAACTGAGGATGCTACAGGACAATGAGGGGAGGATTTGTAGTTTCTATCCTTTCATTTTCTTGAGTACAAGCAACATTTAAGAGGGGAGGATTGTAATATTCCAAAATTAGCTTGCAGCTAATTGGAATATTATTTTTTTATTTTGTCATTTAGATAGATGAATAAGTGGGTAGGGAGACCCATACATCTCTTTATTAGAAATAAAACAACTTCTCATGTGAATTTGGATCATTGTATTAGCTGAATAAAGAACTTGGAGGTATGAATAGGAGCTAAATCATGTGGACAAGGTCAATGTTGACCAAATCAACAACACTGTTATGGAGATAGTAGAAGATCAATGGAGGATAGTGCAGTCATTTAGGAGGAGTGTATGCATGAGAGTAACTCCTTTAATGAGTGGGACCCAGGTTGAGAAAGCTTACCAAGTATGAAAGGAAGAGGATGGCAGCCATAGAAGACATGAATTGGATTATTGATTTTGTGGTCTTGTATGACTATTTGCATGCTTCAGTTGTTTAGCTAAGTCTGTTGTGTTGTTTAGCACAAGGGTGTTCCCGAGCAGGAATCCCACCCTCATCCTCAGGGGACTTCGAGTGGCTACTCAGGAGAGGTACCTTGAGCATCATTTCCACTATCTGGCTATTGGTCAAGCTTCAGCCTTCACTCATAGTGTAGTCCCTTCTAGGATTGTGTTGATTTGTAGGGTAGCAGCAATGGAGGGTTGATAGACCCAATTTCTGAGCTTGTTTTGCAGTGGAGGGAGAAACCCTTCATTCAGGAAGCTTGTCAGGAAGTTCTTAGAGCTTCATTCGACCATCCAAAATTAGGCCAATAAACAAAATTCATCCACAGTGCATTCTCTTTCAGAAAATACGTTATTTTGCAGTGCAGTTGCAGTGGGAGGTCAAGTACCCAAGTTCTTGATCCTGTTTTCCAGTAAAGGGTCCAAACCTTTATTCGAAAATATTGGAAGGAGGGGAATTAGCAATTTATACATCATATCATCCACCTCTTATCAGTTTCCAGTTGTAGAACATTATTCAACCCTAGGGCCACCTTTTGTATTTTATGCATTTTGAGTATTTCCAGAAACCCTTTTTGGGTTATCTTGGAATAGTGATAGAAAGCATAGATCTCTGATCCCGAAATTTTATAAGCACCATATTAGAAAATACATGTACTTAAATTTTCCAGTAGCAGTAAACCCAGCGAAAACTGTGTTGTCTTAGCCTCCGACATTATTGTACAGTAGTGTTCTTCATATTTCATGTACTTGGTCTATTGAGGCTTGTTTTGCCAATATTGAGTGACTTTTTCCTCAAGATATTGTACACCTTTTTGATACTATAAAGTTAATATGATGGTTATATTATCTTCTTACATTTTATGTGTTGATGTATCACTGTTATTTCCAATTTTATGTTCCATATTCCTGTCTCATTTTGGAATATTACACACTATACCCCATCGCAAGCTTCACCTGCTATGATATGGGCCATACATCATCACCAAGGATGTAGGGAAGAATGCCTTCAAGCTCATTATTCCACCATTCCTTGGTATACATCTAGTATTCAATGTGGACTACCTTCGACCCTACTTCCCACCTCTACTAAACACCTCCGACATTGCAGAACAACTCACACCAATAGATTTAAACCCAAACTGCATGGAACAGGCCACCATAGATTGTATCATGGACATGCAAATCAATAACACTCGCCAACAGAAGATCCAAATATATCGAGTCATCAAAGCCAGCCAAATCCTGCACCAAGGCAAGTGGTTCACCAGGGACCAAGTTCAATAAAATTTTCCTCATCTCGTGGAGGAACTCAACGCAGTGGGGACCATTTCTTCATAAGGGGGAGGAGTGATCCAGGTGGATATTGGTGGCCACCCACCTATTCCACTTGGGGCCCCACCATTATTTCTTTCAGTTTTTCAGTTTCCTTAATTATAGCACAGTTTACTATTTTTAGCAGTTTTTCGGGTCTTGAACTTCCCGAGCTATTTTGAGGCCCTAAATGACGTTTTTTGGGGAAATCAGGAGCAACATGGGTTATAGATTGATGTTTCTCATTCAAAAGTTGTATTCCTTGGATATATCTTTCTAACGAGGTATTGAGCGCGTCAAATGAAGATCGTATGCCAAAGTTATGTCCCCCAGATGTTGATGCACCAATTTACCCAAATGGGGTCCATAGTTTTGGCGCTTCATCTCCTAGGGTTAGTTTTTTGGATTTTTAGGGTAATCGTTGTTTCTCAATAATAAATAGGCCCTCAATCCTCATTTTAACACAGTTCAGAGGCCTATAGCCACCACATCTCTTCTCATAGATAATCTACCAACACCATAGCTAGTTTATTTCCATTATGTCTATAAACAAATTTCAGTTCTTTGATATTAATGAAATGAATTATAATTTCCTCTGCATATTTTTATTTATGGTTATATTTCTATTATTTTTCATTCCTGCATAAATCTAGATCACACTCCCTCTCAACTAAGAAGAGTTACACTTGGTAATCTCTTATTGTAGATCTTTACATCATGGTGTCGTCACAAATCAACTTCATCTGCTAAAATTTTCTTGAATCTAGAAGAATAAGAACCAGGTAACGAACGCTTCCACCCGTACCTAGAAAAAAGATAATTCATCATACAGGGGAGAACACATCTAACCCTGGAATATCATTTGGGAGTTCATTCTCAACCCAGAATCACAAAAGGGGAGAAAATCTCAACCCAATCTTGTTTCCTACCAATATTCCCATAAATGACCCTCATCAGTCATGTGGTAGAACACCTTCATCATAATCGAATTGGGTTGTAAACCCCAAGTACACTCTCAACTCATTGGCCAAATGAGGAGTGGTATTCCCAACAAGAATTTCTTTAGGGTATGATTCCAACTTGGGTATACTCTGCATAGACCAGATAATGAGTAGCATCTCTGGCCCTATGAATATAGGAGAGCAACATCTCAACCCTGGTAACAGATAGGAAAAATCCTTACTTTCCAGAGATCCCTCAACCTTAGGAGCCCTCTATCTCAATTCCTCACCTCAAGAGCTCAAGCGAGCTAGGAATATCTTTCTTAGTGTCCTTGATCAATGCTTCCCCTTATCGGAAGGGGCTACATCCATCAATCCAAGTTATTATCTAAAGACTAAGAAATTTCCTTTTGGAAGTGCCTTGGTGAGAATATCTGCTATCTGCTCGTCAGTTGATATGTGGTTGAATCTAACAGCTCCTCTACACATCTTGTCACGAATAAAGTAATTTTGAGGCTCGATATGCTTGGACTTGTCATGAAATACATGATTATTTTCCAAACAAATCGTGCTCTTGTTGTCATAGTATATCATTGTGGTATCTATGACTTGACCAAACAACTCACCAAACAGATTCCTTAACCGCACAACTTCATAACTATTCATGCTAGAAGCAATGTATTATGCTTCTGCAGTGCTCAATGCTACTGAATTTTGCTTCCTTCCCATCCAGGATATCATGGAAAAACCAAGAATTAAAAAAATATATATGTACTACTTTTGTTAGAGACATTACCTTCCCAATCAACACCAGTGAATCCATGAAGTTGGATACCTCCAACAGAATATCTCAGACCAAGTGTGATCGATCCATGTAAGTATCTCAATAAATGTTTGGCCATAATATAATGCGCACGAAGGGGCTAGGTCATGAATTGACTCAATGTGTTAACAACATAAAATATATTTGGATGGGTGTTTACAAGGAACATCAGAGCCCCAATAAATTTTTTGTACTTGGATGGATTTTCCACATGAGGTCAAGTTTCTTTTCCACACATCGTATGAAAATTCATCTCTATCGGAGTAGTCATGGAATTTCACTTGGTCATGCCAAAAATTTCTAGGAGCTTTACCACATACTTTCCATGTGAGAGAAAGATCTCTCCAGGCATTTTCCACACGTCAGGCCAAAAAATTAGTGCATAAGACCAAGGTGTTTCATCTCGAATTCAGAGGGTAACTTCCTCTTAATTTTGATCATCAACGATTCACTTCTGTTAAGAATAGATCATCAAGATATAGAACCAGAATGAGTGGGATACCTTGGAAAACCTTAAAATAGAGGTTGGGATTAGCATTTCATCTTGTGAAACCCATTTTCAATAGATAGATGTCATTGAGTGCATACCAAGCTTGGGGAGCTTGCTTCAAACCATACAATGATTTCTTCAACATGCAAACATGTGTTATGTGATCTTCCACTTAAAATCCATGTGGTTTTTCAAAATAAACTTCTTCCTGTAACATACCATGTAGGAAGGTGGTATTTACATCCATCTAATGAAGGGTCCATCCTTGACTAGCAGCAAGGGAAACTATTATACAAAGCATCTTAGGATCAACGAAGTAGAAAAAGGAGTAGATTATATCAGGATCATAAATGGTATACATGAGCAAAAAAAGAAAAGAAAAGAGAAACAACAAGGTATGCAAGAGAAAAAACAAGGAAAAGAAGGCAAAAGAGCATCAATGCAAGGAGAAGCACAACAAGATATGGAGTAGCAAGGGACAAAGGATCAACAGATACATTGGTGGTTTGGTAGAACATTGATGTTGGCATGTTGATGGCTTGATGCCTATGCAAATGGCATTGTTGCACTGAAAATTGTCATCTTGACATTCTGCTATCTGTATGAGCTCATCATCACTCATACTTACTCCTTTGCAATTCTAACACATCATTTCCTCATGTCAACCCTTAAAAATAAGAGAAAAGTTCTCAAAAATCTCTTTAACTCTGGTATCACACTTTCTCTTTGTCTTGTCTGTGGTCCCGCACCTAATGTTCATGACTCTTGCGTACCTGAACGCACTTTCTTTGTGTTAAGGGTGCGGACCCCTGTAAAAGATTAAAAGGGCACAAGTAAACTCAAGAAGCTCACTTTCAATCATTTCTAGAAGCCTCTGGAGGGAATCTTGTGGTGGCAGAACCACTCTTTTGAGGTTCATGTATCCCTTGCCTTAAGGATCTAACCCCTTGATGTGAGGAGCTTATCCCTTTAAAGGAGGATTCTATCCCTTGATAGTTGGAACTGAAACCTCCTATTTTGAACTATAAAAGGAGGCCTTGGGTAGCCTCAAGGAGAGTGGAAGCTTTAGAATTATTTGAGGTAAAGTGTTGTTGGGATTCAGACTTATTTAACTGAGATTTTGTGAGGAATAATCACATACCTCTATCTGTCTCGGTTGGAAGAGTGCAAGGCTTGTCAAAGTAGAGGAAATTCCTACTTTCGAACCCCAGGAAGGCTTGTTCAACATCAAGGCTAAGGTTGTAAGGTTTTATTTTATTCAAAATTAATACAAATGAATTCATTTTTCTCAATAAGCTGTTAATTAACTGTTTATTTCATGGATTCCTTGATCACCATGATAGGAATGATTTATAATATTTACTATACAGGTGCTATTTAATGTTTTCTTGTTTGTGACTACAGGTCTTTAAAGATAACTCCTTCAAGTGACCGAAGGACAACTACTTCGAACAAGCATTGGATCTACGATAAGACCTTAACACCTTTATAGTATTCTTTTGTAAATCGCATATGTCTAGAGAAAGATAGGTTTATTTGGCTGTTTGTTGCTAGATTACCTTTTGGTACTAGGGAGATCAATCTTTTCCACAAGATTGATTTATCCGGTCAACAAATTGGTGACTCCACTGGGGAAGAATTCTTGTTTTTTGGTTTTCCTTTGTTTTGACTTGAGAAAATGATTTTTCTGGTTTTTGATTGATGGATACTTGCCTGGGTAGCTTAGGTTTACTTTGATTTGAAAAGTTTTGAAGTCTTTTGTGTTTTTCTTGAACTTTTTTGGGGACCGCACTTTGTTTTCCTACACAGTGCGAGCAGTTTCGCACTTTCCTTGAGTAACCAGTGCGGGACCACACTTGTTACTTCTGGGGCCTATGGACCCTGTTAAATTTTTTGAAAAAATTCATATTTATTCTTCCAATTTATGTTTAATTTTATTTAGGATTTCTATTATCTACCCAGATCTGTATTGTTCCTGTCAAAAACCTCTTGTGAGTGAGTTCCAACAATATTTGTGTTTTGAGTGATTTTCTAGAAGTTTTGCATGCTTGGACTGGTTTTCACTTGGTCTTTGTAGTGACTCAAAGATTGGAAGCTTGAAATACCTCAGATCACACTGGTATTTTTTTCTTCTTGATGAGTCTCACTTGGTTGCGAAATCAATCCTTTCTTGAGAAATAGATCTAGTTGTCTCTTTGCAAATCTTTGAACAAACTTTGTTATAAGTTCCGAATTTCATTTTTACAAAAGGAAACATATCTGGATGTTTTTTGATTTGTTTGTTATTCTAGGCAAATGAATCCTTAGTTTACTGAACAACTAAGTAAAACATTCTCCAAAAAAAAAAAATTAAAGCTTTTATTCAATTAGATTTTCAAAGTTTGTAGATCTCAAAATTAGTTTTTGTATTTTTGAGTGCTTTTTAGAACTTGTAGATCTCTTTTGAAGGAAAGTTGTTTTTGTAGTTTTGAGTTTTGAAAGTGAAAGGGATTTATTGTGAGCATTGATTATTTGTCTTGTTTTGAGTTCTTATTGAAAAAACAAAAATATTTTCTTCTATTTATTCTTGATGTTCAAAGAAAGAATTGTCTCTTAAAAGAAATTGCATTCTCAAACTCTTTCTTTAGCTAGAATTTTGTTGAAAGAAAAATGAATTGTTTATCATTTTCGGTGCATTTTTTAGTGTTTGGAAGTCGAGTCTTCACACCATAAAATTTTCATTTCCATACCTATTGACTTAAAGAACAACCCATAAAAACAATGCTTAATTAAAATTGATCTAGTAATATTTTTTATTTCTAGGGCTCTTATCACTAATATAGCTTAGGCTAGTATCTTGGAGTAGGGAGTAATTAACTCTCCAAGATAGTAAAAACAAACAAGTAGATAAATCTTGTGGTAGGAAATAAATCCAATTGTAATTGGTACAATCTGGGAAGCTTCTCTTAAAGGATTTAATCACGAGATCATGTCCGAACCTTTGAGACAATCAATTCTGTTTCATTGGGAAAGATAGAAGATTTGCGCGCATTCCAAATGGTAAACCTCATATTAACCGTTGTCGAGGTGCCTGGGGTCACTTGTCGGTAAACCTCGGATTGACCATGTCGAGGAGCCTTCAAGGGGATTGATCTTTGTTACTCTGCCCTTGTGCATGGAATCGGATCATAGATTGTTCCCCTAGTTGTATTTGTTACTGTTGGTAACCTTAGTGTCCATAAGCTTAAGATTATTTCCTAAGGTGACAGTGAAGGAAAGATCTCACTGTACCTAGAGTAGACGTCGACTAAACTCACTTGGACTCTCTGGGGGGTTCTCTTCACTCGAGATGGTTTTGTGAAGAAAATTGTGCCAGTCTGTTTCATTAAGCAGGTTGTCGGGGTAACTGTTCCAACTGCCCTTTCTGTATTAAACTTCTACTAAGTTGGATTTCATCACCAACTAGTGTTTTTAGTACGGGAAGTTACTATTTGTGTGTGGTTTGAACTCTTAGATTTTTAGGCGTGTGATTTAGCTGTTTGTTTCTTTAGAGACTTTAGGTGTTTTTATTGAAATTTTCTTTGTTTGCATGTGATTGATTAATATTTAATCGTGGCAGAATTACCGAGACAATCCCGAAGACTTCAGGGGAAGCCCACTAAGTATACACCAAGTCATCTTGAAGGGCTGTGTGCTCTAGTATCATCTAGTAGTGGTAGAATTAGATCAACAGAAGTCAGAAGTTCATCTATAGTTGTTCATCCTGATCATCAAATACCCACGACAGAACATATTCAAGAGCCGATTTCAGTTTCTGAAGTTACTGGTAGTATTTCTCCTTCCAGTGAAATAGCTGAAGAACCTAAAATTTCTGAACCTGACACTGAACCTTCTGTTTTGGAAACATCCTCAGGATTTATTACTCCAACTTCTAGTGATCCTGTTTCACCTAGGGTAAGAAATATTGTTACTGAAGATCTTCCATCTGGCTTCATTTCCATTGAAGAACTTGCCAGTCCAGACGAAGAGGTATCTCTTCCCGAATCCCCTCAGTATTTGAATCTTAGGGAGCATGAATCCATTTTCTATAGCCCTACTAGGAGTGACGCTTGGTATTTATCTTTGACAAACTTTTTAGAAAACCCGATTTTTTATTTTTCACCACCTCGAATTGTTTTTCATCCTGCGCCCAAAGGTTACTATCCTTCATCGATCATGTCAGGAGAGTCATCTATGTTTTCCCAAACACCAGAAACATTTTTATACGATGGTCCTTCTATTCCTTCAGGGTACTAGGCTCTCTCTGGTACTTTCTCAGGAGCAATTCCTCGACCGACTGAACAAGTATTATCATCTGGTCTTAATCGAATTAAAACTGAAACGTCGAACGCATAGCAAATCTTTATGATGTCTGGTAATAATCCAAATCCTCAACCTTAAGGTAGTTAGTTACCGCCTGGAGGGAAACCTCAAGGTAGTCAGTTACCGCCTGGGGGGCAACCTCAAGGCAGTCAGTTATCACCTGGGGGGCAACCTCAAGGCAATCAATTACCGCCTAGGGGGAAATTTTAGGGTAATCTTTTCCCAGGAAAAACTGTAGGACAATATTATTTTGGAGAACAACCTCAATGATAGTACATACCTCAAGGTTATCAACCTTCAGGATAGTACATACCTCAAGGTCAACCCCAAACTCAGTATATTCCTCAAGGTCCTTATCAACCCCAGATTTAGTATGCGCCTCAGGGTTATCAACCTCAAGGTCAGTACCCAAATCAAGGTTTTCAACCACCTTCTGGTCGATCATTTGTACAAGGAGTTGGAAATTTACCACTTAGTTATCAACCCTACGTTCAACTAGGCTGTGGTCCTTCATATGTACAACCTTCTACGGGACAATACCCCTGAATGAACATGGTGTGGGATCCTTCCCAAATTCAACAGACTATGCAACCTAATGTGCAGTTAACTACCTAGTCAACCTGGAAAACTTTTGGTTTATGGTCCAACCCAGCAACCTGTCCAGCCTACTGTCCAAATCCCTGCACCTAGTTCTGTTTAGCAGTCTGGGCCTAGTACACCTTAGACTCTGCCTCAAACTACTGCAACTACTGCAACATATATTCAACCTATAACACCTATTTCTGGAGTATCTGTAGCTCCGGTTTATTCTATCCCTGCATCCGTGAAAATCCCTCAAGTCTCTGTACCCCAGTCAGGACCTACAGTTTAGACTTTGGTCCAAATACCTATAGGACAAGCTAGTACAAGTATGATTGTCACGAGTCAACCACAATTCACATATCAACTGTACCAAGGATAGTATCAATTCGGTCTCGTTTCACAAAACCCAGTTTATCAGTATCAATCGTACCCTGGCTATACTTATCAACAGCCTCAACAACCACAGTTTGGTCCGGTTAATCCTAGTTTCCTGAGAGGTTATACCATTCCTAATGCAAATCCAATTCCCAGTTATTTTGGGTATCCTCCTCCTGGAACTGCTCTTGTTACTCAAGGTTTTCACGACCCTAACTGTCAGTTACCATTTATTGCAACTTTGTATTTACCTTATTTGTCACCCCTTACGAATGATCCAATTTACTATCATCCATATTGGTCGCCAATGCCACATAAGTTGCCCAGTGATATATCGAAATTCAAGGGTAAGTCAGGAGTGGATTCGTCAAATCACGTTATGACTTATCACCTCTGGTGTGCATCTAATTCGATAATTGATGATTCAATTTTCTTACGTCTTTTTCAACAAACTCTTATTGGTATTGCCGCCAAATGGTACATTGAGTTAACACGAGGCTCTTTTAATAATTTCAGTCAGTTAGCAACTTCTTTATTAACTCATTTTCAGTTTCCTGTTAGATACGACAATGGCACGGAACTATTGAATTCACTAAACCAATCCACGTCCACATATATTTCTGATCATATTCACGAATGGTGACGTAGAAGGCATTTAGTGAAAGTTTTCATTCCGGATCAAATTTTTGCAGAATGGTTTGTTAAGTCATTCTTACCCAAAATAACTGAAGATGTAGCTAAGGGAGGAGTTGTTGCTGAGGAGAAATTCATTGCTCAAGCTCAATACCTTGACCTCGTCTATACGCATTCAGGTACTTTACATGAAAAAATCCCCGATCTTCCAAAACAAGGTCAAATAACTACAGCTCCTTCAAGGTCTTATGCCACTGATCATATGATTGGTTTAGTTAATACTACAAGCAAGAATAAATCTTCAAATAATTCTTCTCCTATAATAACTTTACATGATTCCCCGAAAGGAGAGTCTTCCGCTGAAGTTTCTACCGACATTCATGTCGTAGAGACATCTACGACCAAATCTAAATTTTGTGGTAAAAATAAGGGGAAGAATAAAAACAAACAGAATTCAAAAGATAAAACAGATAAAAATGAATCTAATGACGAAAAATGCAAGCCTCGCTATCCTTGTTTCATTTGCGATGAGGATCATTTTACTAAAGAATGCCCACATCGAGCAGAGGTTTCGATGTTCGTTAAAGGTTCTCAACAACCTGAGTCTTGAAGGATCCTTTTCCTACTCAAGATAGTAAGATGATTGGTTCCACCTCGAATGCCTTAGAAGAACCTGTTATGATTATGTCTCATATCAGGATTGCGACGCGATCGCAAGATTATGGTAGTAAAAGTCCTGTTGGTGGTAAAGAAGCAGAATCTTCTAATTCAAACACATCAACTACACCTCCTCCTATTTTTGATCTGCTACAGATCGAGAAACCTAATTCAGACTTAGTAATCAAACTGCCTGCTAAAGGTGTACTTCGTAAATCAGCTTTCAATCCACATGCGAGAGCTGCTTTGAATTACAACATTGTTGAGGACTTAGCTATTTCCCCTTCAACAATTTCGTCTTTGGAAGTGTTGCAATCGTGCCTAGCACAGCGTAAATTACTTTTGTCTGCTATAGGAGCTGTTGATATTTAGGATTCGAACCTAATAATCTTCGATTTAGAGAATAGTACACCACGCCTACCTCATCAAATGGCTTTCCAGATTCCAGTCTTAGTAAAAAATAGACCCGTTTTTTGGATTATGATTGATGAAGGGGCTTCTACGTGTATTATGTCGATCCAATGTTGGAAATCACTTGGTTCTCCTACACTCAATCAGTCTCCAACAATTCTAAAGGCTTTTGATGGCTGAGGGTTCCATCCTTTCGGAATTTTGCAGGATTTACCTATAGGGGCCGAAGGCAAAACCGTAAATCTAGATGTGGAGGTGGTTGATGCGCCTCTAGATTACAACCTTCTCCTGGGTCATAGAAGGTCTTATACTATGACTGTTGTTGTTTCATCGGTCTTTTGGCTTATCAAGTTTCCACATCAAGGAAATATCGTTACGATAGACCAGCTCACTTATTTCTCATCTGATCCAACCTCTACAGAAACTATCCAGCACGTCGGTAAAACAATTATCCCTTACAAGGATGTTGGCGTAGGTTTGATTAAATATTCTGGTTTAATAGGAACTTTTTCCTTTCCTGCTCCTAACTTATCGCCTCCTATCGCAAATATTCATATGATTTCATTAAATACTGTTACTTTTGATGATCCTTGGATCGTACCTTCCAATTCCGAGTTGGATTCATTTGATGGAGCAATGCCTTTGAGTCCATTTGAAATTGCATATCAGGTTGTACAGTCACTTTCTGATCCTTCTTCAAAACAAACTGATCCAATTAATGTGATCCATGAGGAATCACTTTCTATATCTAGCTCAGCCACAACGAATTTTCCTGATCTTGTTCATACTGATGAGCAGATTCGTGAACTATTTTTTGTTGACGATTTACCATGGGAAGATCTACATCACCGATCTTCATTTTTACCTGAGATGGATCATTTTGAAAATGATTTCTCTTCTATTTTTACTACTGAATATGTCAAAGAACCATAGAATCCATTGCAAAATCCTAAGTCTGAGTTAAATTTGGAAAATATCTCTCGAACAATTCCTATTGACATTTCAGTTAAGCCAGGAATAATTGAAAACATTCATATAGGTGCTTGTTGTACGGATGATGAAATCCAAACTTATAAAGCCCTATTTCAATAATTTCGTGATGTGTTTGCCTGGTCATATGAAGAAATGCCAGGAATTGATCCGTCAATTATCATACATGAAATTAAGACTTACCCGGATGCAAAACCTATCCGACAATGCTTACACCAAATACATCCGAGAAAGGCTGCTGCTATCAAAGCCGAAGTCGAGAAATTACTCCGTGCAGGTTTCATTTATCCATTTCCTTTAATCGATTGGGTATCGAATATTGTTCCTGTTAACAAAAAACAAGGAACGATAAGAGTATGTATCGACCATAGGGATATTAATCGAGCTTTTCCTAAAGACAATTATCCAACCCCCTATATTGATAAAATCATTGACGATTGTGCCTGCAGTGAAATGTTATCCTTTCTGGATGGTTTTTCCAGTTACAATCAAATAAACAAACTCCCTACTGATCAGCCTAAAACAACTTTGATTTGTCCGTGGGGAACATTTTCTTATTGCAAACTACCCTTTGGATTGAATAATGCTGGGGCAATTTTTCAAAGGGCTATGTCTTACGCATTTCATGACATTAATCAAATTGTGTAGCCTTATCTCAATTATTTACCTGCCCATTCATCATGTAGGGCCGATCATCTCACTCATTTACGAGCTATCTTTATGAGATGTAGGCATTATCGAATTTGGCTGAATCCACACAAATGTGTTTTCTGTGTAGAATCAGGTCGCTTACTGGGATTTATCGTTTCGAAAGCAGGCATTCGCGTTGATCCATCAAAAGTCGAAGCTCTTGTCAATCTACCTCTTCCTTCAACTCTGCACCAACTCCAAAGTTTGCAGGGGAAAGCAAACTTTTTACGTTGTTTCATTCCTAACTACGCCGAGTTAACAAAGGGTTTTACTAGGTTGTTAAAATAGAATGTTCCATTCTTTTGGGATGAGATCGCTGACCGATCTTTTGATGCACTCAAACACGCGTTGACCCATGCACCGTTACTGCATCCTCCCAATTACAACTAGGACTATTTTTTGTACCTCACCACCTCTCATTCCACCATTGGGATGGTTTTAGTTCAGGAAGATGAATTGAACAATGAACATGTGATTTATTATCTTAGTCAAAATCTGCATCCGACTAAGATCAAATACACGCATGTGGATAAATTGGCCTTGGCAGCTGTTCAAGCTATCCAAATATTTTGTCACTACATATTATTACGCAAAACCACAGTAATTTCTGACTGTAACCCTATGATGTACATCTTAACCAAACAATTGCTAGGGGGCAAGTATTCCAAATAGATAGTTATCCTGCAGGAATTTGACTTGGAATTTTAAAAATCTAATGCAAAGAAATCTTTGGTTTTTTCCAAACTGATGTGTGATTTCCCGTCTACTGATACTGAAACTATGGCAGAACAGCCCATTGCGGACGAATCCTTGTTTCTTATCAGTACTATAGATCCTTGGTATGGGGATATTATTGTTTATCTCCAAACCCAATCTTTTCGGCCTGAAATATCATGATCTCAATGACGGAAAATACGTTTTCAATCCCAACAATACAATATTATTGGTGATACACTCTATCGTCGTGGAGCGGATTCTATTTTCTGACGTTGTCTTACTCATGAAGAAGCTGAGAAGGTTCTAAATGACTGCCATTCTGGAGCATGTGGTGATCATATGTCTGGGTATGCCGCAGCCAAAAATATATTGCGCGCTAGTTATTTCTGGCCGTCCTTATTCAAAGATTGTATCTATGCAGTTAGAAAATTCCACAATTGTCAGGTCTTTGATCGTAAAATGCATGCACCACCCGCACCTCTTCACCCTATAATTTCTATCGGTCCTTTCGCAAAATGGGGTATTGAATTTATTACATGCAACCCTCACTCGGTCGGGGGGCATGCGTATATTATCCTAGTTGTATATTATTTTACTAAGTGGGTCGAGGCGATGCCTACATTTTCGGCAGACGGCAAGACTGCTGCAACTTTTGTGTTCAATCATATAATTGCTAGATTCGGTGTTCCTCAAGCCATAATTACGGATCATGGAAGTCATTTTCAAAATATCATGATGACTGAACTGACAGATCAACTTGGCCTGCACCACGATAGTTCTAATCCATATTACCCGTAGGCTAATGGTCTGGTTGAAGCTATCAATAAAGTTTTAGTCACTATGATTAAATGAATCATTGGTATTCATAAGTCGAATTGGCATTCCATGTTATTTTCAGCACTTTGGGGATATCGGACCTCAGTAAAAACATCAACTGGTTTCACTCCCTTTCAACTGGTTTATGGTTTGGAAGCTGTGTTACCTATTGAATGTGAAATTCCGTCATTGAAATTAGCCATAGAATTACTCTCAGCTACGTTTGAAGAGAAGTGTTTTTTGTACTTGGCTCAGCTAGATGAGAATCGACGAAATGCTGCATTAGCAAACGAAGCTCACATTAAATGAATAAAGGCTCAGTATGATAGAAATGTTACACCTCATAATTTTTCAGAAGGAGACCTATTTTTAGTGTACGATCAAGCCAACGATAAGCTAGGGGCTGGAAAATTTGTGCCTATGTGGCATGGTCCTTTCATTATTAAGCGAAAGCTGGCAAAAGGGGCCTATGAGCTAATAGATTTCGATGGTGTCCCTTTAGATAAACCCAGAAATGGGCTTTATCTGAAGAGATATTATGCTTAATGCTGGTGTGGAGATTTTTTGTTAGATTAGTTTCTTTACTGTTGGTGTGTCTTAGATTATAAAAGCGTGCCTAGTTTAGAGTGTGTTCTTATCACTATTCCTGCTTATCTGAGTTTTACTCTTGATATTGTAGAAGATGACGTCTCTTCAAACCTAAATTGGTTTTGCTGATGGTGCTTGTCGTAGTACACAGAACATTTCTTCCGTAGCTTGGGTTATCTATTCACCCTCTGACGAGTTAGTATCCATGCATGGGGTAAGCCTCGGTCAAACAATGAACAACATTGAAGAGTATAGTGCAGTGATTGAGTTATTATCTGAATCCATATCGTTTGGAATTCGGAGTTTTATTGTTAGGTTGGATTCTGAACTTGTTGTATTACAGCTTAACAGGGTTTATGCCATTAGAAATCTAGTGTTATTACGGTTATTTTTGAAATTTCGTCTCTTGGAACATGAATTTGATTACATTGAATATCAGCATATTCCAAGACATTTAAATACATTATCAGATGCAGTTGCTTCTAGTATGATAAATAGACATTTGCAATAATCAAAACAGTAAATTAAACAACATTCAATAACATGTACACAGATAGTCGGTAATAATGATATATCATAGCATAGAAGTTTGTTTCAAAATATACATCATCTTCGATCATAGGTTGAAAAACACCTTATGATTGGAAAAAATGATAATACAAAAGGTCAAAAATGTTATGAGTCTACAAAACGATCATCCTATCCCTGATGATGATCACGATAAGAAACCATTGCTCGGGCTACCCTACACAGGAACCTCCTAAAAGGTCATGAGACACCAATCACATATCTCTGTAATCTAAAAGGAATATCATCTATATCGGTCTCTAGAATGTCTAGAGTCAAGCGCTCTAGGTGATGCTCCAAATCAGACAGGATCTCTGCTGATTGGCCCTATGGGGCTGGTGCTGCTACAGTTGGAAGCCTCCTCTCATAAGGCTGGAGATTGGCTGGTCATCGTGGGCCCACATATACATTTAAACTTTTGATTATTAGTTTTGGGACAATTAAAATACAAAAAAAAAAATTTAGAACTTAGAAATTGTTGAAAATGATTTTTACTTGAATCATCCCACTGTTCTCTTGCTGGGAGAGCCATGTCTCTGTCACTGCGATAGTCCATCCCGGCGTATGGAAAGTCCTCTATAACAAAAATTTTGCATTCTAGCCAACGAAAATATGTAGAAGGAAATCGAACAACCTCAATGCCCTTAGCATGACGGGCCATCAAAGCAACCCAACGAACCATCCTAGGTTCTCGAGGTCGAGTAGCATCGACGGGAATGTGCTGTGGAGCTAACATGGGGATCCTCTCTAGAGCAAAGGTGACTACAAGGGATCCATATCCAAAGTTGTTTAGTTTTCCATTCTTTTCTCTGGTTAGTTGGCCTTTCACATTGGCCAACACAGCTTCGCACCAGTTGAAAATGGTGCGTCGGAAACAGTCTACTACAATGCGCATCTGGGAACCGGTAGCCACATGCAATGCTGCACTCCCACACAGTTTGGTAATAGTAAATGCAATAACTTTAAGCTCAGGATGGATGATAGTTTTTATGTCAATCCGTTTGTCCCTGGGGTCTGCCCGATCATCGCAGAACTCTAGTCGAAGACTAGCGACAGACTGGCCACCTAGCCTAGTCCCAAACAGAGAAATTTTTTTGCCCCTCTTGGAAAAACCAGTTAAAAAATATATATCCTCCAGCTCAATTTTGAGCCGGTGGCCTCCAATAACAAAGCACTGGTCCTGTACATTCCATCTGTTCACTAGCCACATCAGGAGGTCTACTTGTGCCCTCATGCCCTGAATGGCCCAGAATTTGTATAAACCACATGCTCTCAATGCATGCATTGTAGGAAAATGATTCATTGCGACTTCATCTACGTCTTCATGCTTGCGTTCTCTCCAAACAAGCATCTTGAATGTCCTACAATGCATAAAAAGACATATTAGAACAAGTTTGTTTGAAAAATTTTGGGCGGAAATTGAGAAATTTGAGTTTGAAATTTCATTGCGCGGGGTCCACACCCTATCTTCATAAACAGTGCGTAGGTACACATGGGTGCTGTGAAACAGGTGCAAACCCAGGACTTTTTTCTATATAGAAAAAAGTCGAGGTCCGCAGGGCCCGCGTGTTGCGCCCGTGGACCCCCGCAAGCGATTTTTTCAACCTATTTTTCCTTAAAAAATGAAATTTAAAGCCTTAAAATGAGATGTAAATGAATGAAATGCAAGATAAGGAGGACGTGGATTACCTGAAGCTGACGGTTCTCGATTTCACTGGATGGATTTTCCAGAATCTTCGCAGGAAATTTTTTACCCAAAAGCTCTCACTTTTCACTCTGAACTCAAATGGTAAAAATGAAGTTAGAAAAGCCCTTTTTATAAGTTGTTTCGAATAAATGAATTTTTAATTTGTTTATTTTTCACTTTAAAAAGGTAATTTTTGAAAACATTTTTATTTATCTTAAACAGGTATGTGTAATGTTTCGAGTTTTTGTGCAGAAAATTGGATTTTTCAGGAAAATTGATCATTTTCAACAAAGAGCATACTTTTATCACTTTTTCGGACTCTTTCAAAAATTTATGAAAAATAAAAAACCTGGAGTCCTCTTTTAAGCTCTTTTCAGACTCTCAAAAATTGAAAATATTTTCGAGCACTTGATTATTCGAACTCGACAAAATAAATGAATGATCATCCTTTTAGTATAAGTTTACCCCTTTTACGGACTGATTTGTACTATTTACGAAAAAGGTATACGTTGACTAATTATAGTCAACAAAGTTCTCTCCCTTATTATTTTATCCCTTTTCGGGCTCGAGAGACTAAATTTACGAAAAATTTCACCCATGGAGTCTTCTTAAGTTTTTTTCTTCTGACTCCCTAAAATTGAAAAAACACTGAGTTTCTCCTATACTGGACTCGTTAAAATTTAACAGTAAAGAACTTGTTCAATTTTAAACAGGAACAAACAACTCCTTCTTAGGGTTCGAATCTTAAACTAAGTTGGACTCATTCGAAGGATGAGCTTATAAACAAGCAAATGTTATCCTCCTCAAGCTTATCAAAAATAAAGAGGTACTTGCTAGAAATTGTGGGGAAAAAGAGAGAAAAATGAACCTATTTGTTGTATTTTGATTATTTGAAATGTCGTTAACCACTCTTGAACACGACACTTTTGTTCACCTGGGTTGGGAAATCCTTTGCCTAACAGTTAATCAAACCATATTTAAAGTCTTCAGCCGGTTTCTGGGTATTAGCTTGGGTCAATTGTCACCAAGCCATCTGCAGTGTTGTTACGTGTTCAAGAGGACAGTTCAAACAAACCATTCATTTGAAAAATATTTGTCTTCCATTTTTTACCATCCCTGAGTCAGTCCTTGCCAATATATTTCTTCAAAACTTTATCTATGATTTCATGTTGTGGGTTTGCCTACGATGGATCACTTCCTATCGACGATAGCTCATTATCTAGGAAGTTGATCTAGAAATCATCAATACCTTGAAATCTGCATGCCTCAATGGTAGGTTTCTCGCCTTCGACGATAGGTTGCATCATTGAACTTCGATCGAATGATTCCATGACATGTTCGACTTCGGCTCATTTATTCACATTTCATGGATTGTACTGAGTACTTTGAGAGCCATTGACATTACCGGTGGTTACTCTCACACTTGTTAACAGTTTACATTATTGACTGGTAATCAAGTGGGTTCTACCATGTTTGACTTCGACACATTTATTCACATGGATATAATCGTACTGGTTCGAGAAACGAAAATCAAGACCCTGGATCTAGTTTCTACCATCCAAGCTGCAAGGATTTTTTTTATTCATTTATACAGTGAACTATTCATAAACAGATGGCTGTGTCCATACTGTTTCTACACATGTCTATACTGTTGATGTATTGAAAATCATTCCTGTATCAGAACAATTTAAATCAGTTTTCTAATTAGTTTTAATCTGAGTATGGGAATGCCTACCTCAGCGATGATATGTCTATATATATATATATATATATTTTTTTTTTTTTTTTTTTTTTTCATTGAATTTTTTTATAGGTTCCGACTAGGGTGTCCACAGGATGATCTTTCAAATGATAAATTACTTCACTCTTCATACATGACAGACTCTATCTTCATCTATTCCAGGCTTTTCACTTTAGGGGGAAATCTGTTGCACTGAAAATTGTCATCTTGACATTCTGCTATCTGTATGAGCTCATCATCACTCATACTTCCTCCTTTGCAAGTCTAACACATCAGTTCCTCATGTCAAGCCTTAAAAATAAGAGAAAAGTTCTCAAAAATCTCTTTAACTATGGTATCGCACTTTCTCTTTGTCTTGCCTGTGGTCCCGCACCTAATGTTCATGACTCCTGCGTACCTGAATGCACTTACTCTATGTTAAGGGTGCGGACCCCTGTAAAAGATAAAAAATGCGCAGGTAAACTCAAAAAGCTCACTTTCAGTCATTTATAGAAGCCTCTGGAAAGAATATTGCGGTGGCAGAACCGCTCTTTTGAGGTTCATGTATCCCTTGCCTTAAGGAGCTAACCCCTTGATGGGAGGAGCTTATCCCTTTGAAGGAGGATTCTATCCCTTCATAGTTGGAACTGAAACCTCCTCTTTTGCACTATAAAAAGAGGCCTTGGGTAGCCTCAAGGGGAGTGGAAGCTTTAGAATTATTTGAGGTAAAGTGCTGTTGGGATTCAAACTCATTTAACTGAGATTTTGTGAGGAAAGATCACCTACCTCTATCTGTCTCGGTTGGAAGAGTGCAAGGCTTGTTAGAGTAGAGGAAATTCTTGCTTTCGGACCCCGAGAAGGCCTGTTCAACATCAAGGCTAAGGTTGTAAGGTTTTCTTTTATTCAAAATTAATACAAATGAATTCATTTTTCTCAATAAGTTGCTAATTAACTATTTATTTCATGGATTCCTTGATCACCATGATAGGCATGATTTATAATATTTACTATACAGGTGCTATTTAATGTTTGCTTGTTTTTTACTACAGGTCTTTAAAGATAACTCCTTCAAGTGACTGAAGGACAACTACTTCGAACCGTTGGAAATATGATGCAATGTGTTGTACTTGATGGCAACCTACTTGATGAAGTTGTCCTTGATGGCAACTCTCTAACAAAGGATGCAGATATTGACTGTATGAAAAACTTAGAAAACCCTCAGCAGCTCTATACAAGCAGACTATTAGACTGAATGTGTTCAGTATGACATGAATAATGTTGACCAAATTCTATGAGAAGGAGCTTTGCTTTTAGTGAAAAACTGTGTGTGAAGGGTCGTAGAAATTCCTTGCATACAAAAGGGAATTCGGTGTTGTTGAGTAATTGTAACAAGGATGAATACCAGTGGTCAAACCAGAAGCAATTGAATATGTTGGAATTAATGTCACAATGACTCAACCTTGGAGTGAGCAAGAAAGGTCCGCGTGAGGACTGTTAAATCCTGTGTGAAAGTGTATTCCCAGAACCCTTGAGCCTGCATTTCTCGTAGACATATTGACACACATTTATATTGTAAGAAGGTGAAGTCGGTGGTTGGATAATTGTGGTGGAGTCATAGAGACACTTTAACTCTGTCGAAATATTGGGAGATGGCACATATTAATGGAATAGATGGGCGGTAAAGACTCATTGCGGGGGGGCATGCCAAAGATTGTCACCATACTACAGGTGCCCCCGCAGTTGACCTGTTTGACCACGGGATAAACACTGATCAACGGTGTAGATTCATTGCGGGAGGACATGGCAAAGTTTTCCACCATACTCTAGGAGCCTCCGCAATAACGTCATGGGGCAAGGCGGTTTATGGTTTTCATCGCACCACCTATGCGGAGTGAGAAGTATTTGAGGAGTTGGGAGCGATTCCATAGATCATTCGACACGTGGCGAGGTGGACCCACGGAAAACCGCTTGTCACTGCGTGCCATCGCGCGTTATTGTTTGACCCAGGATGCCCAGCGATATTGATACATACCGTTGATCTGGGAAGATGCCATCGGACGGTGGCCGTGGTTGGAAGGTGCGTGAAGGATAACCCAAGTACGGCGTGCCATTGCGCATTATTGCCCGTGCAAGTTTCCTGAGCGATATCCGTCAGATTGGATGTTGCGGCGCGATGAAACGTGAGCCATCTGATCGGATCGATTGTTAGCGATGGGCCCCAGTTTAATTTATATTTCTCGATTTAAAAGCCATTTGATAAAAGTGCTGGTGATTAATATAAATTTTTATTATATAATTTAAATTTCCAAAGGTTGTGGATAATGTTTATTTATCAAATTCCACGAATTTGATAAAAAAAATTCCAATAAAAGAAGGAATACCATCAGCAGTTTGGTGGTTTTGACTCATGGTTTTACTAAAGGCAAAACTATATAAGGAGAAGAGAAATAGAGTACGAGGGGTGCATAGGTCTGGGCCTCAATGAATACTTCACTCTGAAGTGTATCTGCATGGAATGGAAACAGTTTATTGATTGATCTGAATTAATAATGCACCTATGAAGAAAATGATGAAGAGGGATCTCTAGATCCGAAAATGACTATTCTAGATCTGTTTATGGAATGTTTAGATATGTGATCTGGCGAATCTTTTCTGAAGTAAAAGATGATATCAGAGTTGTTTATCTGATCTGAAGAGCTGCACAGTCCTGAAAATTTTCTGATCTATACGCAGGTTCGTTTCATGAAAATTGTGTGTATACGCGGTTCCGATTAGAGAAAAGCGCATATGGCAGCTAGGGTTTCTAAAGAAAAAAATGCATTGAAGTATACGTAGGTTTGTCTCTGTGAAAGCATGTATATACGCAATTTTAGTAAAGTAAAAGCGCGTATGGAATCTAGGGTTTTGCTAAAGTATGAGGAATGAAATGTCTGATCTGTTTTGCTGTTTTACTGCTATCTGTCAATGATGTATTCATACAGATCTGGGTTGTTTGAATGTTGATTATGCTGCTGATTATGTTGATTAAAGATCAAGTTGTTGGTTGATTGTTTGATGATTCAATGAATGAATTGATGGGGTTATAAGTTTCAGTTTGATAGATGATGATCTTAAATGTGTGGAGTGGGTCTAGTATGAAAATTGATGAAACATGGTCCATGATGATGCTGAGGGTCAAAGCCTTCAGTGAGGGGGTTGTAGCTCCCTTCTAGTGGTAGCTGGTAAATGAGAGCAGGGGGTAGTAGCTCCCTTCTAGGAGAGGCTGGTAAACGAGAGCAGGGGGTAGTAGCTCCCTTCCAGGAAAGGCTGGTAAATGAGAGCAGGGGGTAGTAGCTCCCTTCCAGGAGAGGCTGGTAAACGAGAGTAGGGGGTAGTAGCTCCCTTCCAAGAGAGGCTGGTAAACAAGAGCAAGGGGTAGTAGCTCCCTCCCAGGAGAGGCTGGTAAATGAGAGCAGGGGGTAGTAGCTCCCTTCCAGGAGAGGCTGGTAAACGAGAGAAGGGTGCATCCTTTTGCAGGTGGGTGCCTGCATGCTGGTATGAGTCTGCGCCAGTACAAAATCGTAAGAATTTTTCCTTATAATAAATATTGAAGAGAGAGACGATGACAACGGTGGTTTTCTCCCGAATTGGGTTTCCACCTTAAATCCTGTCGTTCATGTGTGTTGCTTATGTGTGATGATTTATTTTGTTCTTACTGCACATGTTTACTGCTTACTAAACATCTAATGAATGAATGATGCAATGATCTAAGTAAAGAATTATCTGCATAATAAGATCTCTGGTAATACGCAAGTTTTATAAAGTATATCCGTGTATATACGCGAGTTGGGTTCAGTAAAGTAGCGTATGGGTTTTAGAGAAAGAAAAAGTAAAAAAAAAATCAGTCAGCCCTAAATACTGATTCACCCCCCCTCTCAGTATTTTTCCCAACAATTGGTATCAGAGCAGGTCCTTCTGCAGAAGCTTGATCGCTTGAAGGAGATCCGTCACAATGGGAAAGAAGCAAAAGAAGAAGGCTACTCAAAGAAAGGAGATATCTCAGAAAACATGTGCAGCAGAAAATGAAGAAGATGGAACAAGTATTGATTGTTGTTCTTGTGATTCACTTTCTTGTGCATGCAATAGTGAAGATAGTGAAAGTAATGTTATGGATCTAGAAGAGGTTCTCAAGATTAAAGTAGAAGATCGACTAAGATTATTTAATGAGAGAGAATATATCTACAAAGATATGATCTCTAGAATGAATGGACAGATAAACAAGTATCAAAAGTTGTATGATGAAGTAACCAATCACAGTGAAGGACTTGAAGCAGAAATCATCTCTCTGAAAGCAGATCTCGAAGAATAAAATAAGAAGAATGAATAACTCTTACAAAATTTTGAAGAACAAGAAAATGGGTTGAAAGAAGAGATTTTAAAATTGAATGATCAAGTAGAATAAGGAAGAAGGGTCGAAGAAAGTATGAAGAAGCAATGCCAAAGATTGGAGGTTGAGGTAAACATTTTAAAAGGTAAATTAGAAGAAAAAGATAAACTCTTGAGGTTTCAAGATAGTACTAAGATTCTGGACAATATTCTTAGTATTCAAAGGTCTCCTTTTGTTAAATTTGGTCTTGGTTTTCATGAAACTGTTAAAGGAGAATCTAGTTCACAAGAAAGTGCTAAAGATTCAAAGGATATCAATGCAAAACCTGAAATATTGAAAGAGACAAAATATCAACCTACAATCATGAACTCTCAAAGGAAATCATTCAATAATGTTGAATGCTTTAAGTGTCATAATTATGGGCATGTTGCAGCCAATTGCAGAAGCAGATTGGTTCAGTCACAAACAAACAGATTCCACATAGAAAGGTACTCAGGTCTCTTTAAGGGATATTGTTTTTCATGCAGCAAGTTTGGTCATAAAGCAGCTGATTGCAATAGAAGAAAGAATAGAAAAACACATTATGATCCCTATGCTTACTTCTCTAGTCACACAAAATGTTATGCTTGTGACAAGTATGGACATGTAGAAAAATAATGCAGGATGAATAGATCTGAGAAATTGGATAATTTCCAGCACACAATAAGAGATTTCAAGCAAAGATGGAAAAAGAAGGAGGACCGGTCAGAAACGTAGGGAATATTTATCCTACTGCAGTCATACGCTTCTAAAGCTTACTTCGTGACTGCAAGAGTAATATAAGATACATTATAGGAATCATTAATGTATCATCACAGGGGGAGCAATGTATGATGATTCCCATGGTTGGTTTGATAATTCTAGTTGTGTTTATTTCTAACAGTGCATTAGATGTGAAGAAGATAGGTACAGGTGGCATAAGTTCAGGGGGAGCATTCGCCCTGCTGGGAGTAATGCATTGTAGGCATTATGATGGTTCTGAAATATGATCTCTCTCTCTCTTGAGGTCTTTTTGATATTGGTATTACCATTTGCTGAGAGTAAATTTTGAATAGAACAGGTCAAAAAATGGCTAGAGCTATGCTTGATGATTCCAGAACACCTGACTCATTTGTTGAAATATTAAAGTCACCTGCCAGCCTTGGGCAGGAAGAAAAGAGTACAAAGGCAGCAGCAGGAGAAGTTTTTTTTGAGTGCACAACACTATATATTAAAGAAGGTTGGAAGAACAGTAAGGGTAAATTAAATTTTTGATGGGCCGCAGCCACAAAATGCAAGAGGAGAATTAACTGGTGATGGGCGTAGCCGTCTTGCAGTGGAACGAAGATTTTCCCGTAGATCTGAACTATGGAGTAGCAGAACTAATAGTCATTTTGGGCGTTTAAATCCCTCAACAACCAAAATGGAGAAAATGTGTTTAAATAGTGGAAAGACTTAAAGTTTTCTAAAAAGGGAGGACAAGTGGTCCCTATCACTTATGCGCTAATCACAAATTGCAAGTTTCCTTGGCAGTGTCTTGTTGATATGAAGTTTCGTGATGCGATGCGATCACAATCGCAATCGCAAATCGCAAACAACAGAAGTTAAATGTCGTGTAGATGTGGTAGAGTTCCGATGCGATGCGATCATCGCAATCACAAAGGAATGGAGCATTATATATATATGTGTGTGTGTGTGTGTGTGTGTGTGTGTGTGTGTGTGTGTGTGATCATTGTTGAAAGCCGCGATGCGATCGCGCGATCGCGCCATTGCACAATCGCAACATCGCAAGTCATTGTTATTCCGCCCTTTTTGTTTGATCGCCGATTTGCGATTGTCACACCATCAAAAATTGCAAATCGCAACGTCGCCAACTGCACTTTTGTTTGTACCGCCGATGGCCGATGGCCGACTGCGATGTGGTCC
This sequence comes from Pinus albicaulis, assembly GCA_034641835.2. Taxonomy (NCBI): domain Eukaryota; kingdom Viridiplantae; phylum Streptophyta; class Pinopsida; order Pinales; family Pinaceae; genus Pinus; species Pinus albicaulis. The sequence continues at coordinate 441,306,673 of CM076578.1, forward strand.
CCACTCAGGGGAGTGTATTTTGGAATTATAAATATTCCAACATCATTTTGGGGAGAAGCAACACATATAGTGATAAAACTCCATATGAACTATGGTATGGTAATCCTCCCACTATGAAGCATTTTAGAGTTATTGGAGCAAATGCTTTATCAAAAATAATGATGAAAAACTTAGCAAGTTTGAACCCAGAGTAGATGAAGGAATACTTCTTGGAGTAAACCATATAAATGTTATAATAAAATACTTCAAAATATTGTTGAATGTATTGATATGGTTATTGATGAGTCTCCTGCAGCTCCAAAAGAAGAAAAACAAACAACAGATGAAGATGACGATGACATATATCCTTCTACTTCAAATAGAAATGATATGGACTGTGAACCCAATGAAGAACCCGAAGATGATTTATCTGGAAAAATCTCCATCTAGATATGTTCAAAAGATTCATCCAGAATCTCAAATTTTAGGAGAAAAGGGATCAGGTGTACAAATAAGAAGGACTCTTGTAGGATCTTCTAGCTATCTGGAATTTCTATCTACTATTGAACCTCATAATGTCAATCAAGCTAGCAAAGATGAATGATTGGATTCAAGCCATAAATTAAGAGCTTGATCAAATTGAAAAAATCACACTTGGAATTAGTATCAAGAACTCATGACAAAAAATTTCATTGGCACTAAATGGATATTCAAAAACAAATTAAATGAGAAAGGGGTATGCTGATAGCAATTTATACACAGAAAACCGCGTATGGGTTTTTGCTGACAAATTTTTCTGGGTCAGCATTCTTCAGCACAGATGTGGTGCTGATTGGTATCTCTGGTGATGTCTCAGCTCTCATATTTCTATATCATTCTTTGATGTTCTTGATGAATATGCCTTGATGATTTGATGGTGAAATTTTTTAGGATGAACAAGCTAAGGGGGAGCTTTAGTCTTATGAAAAGGATGCATTGTTGGCATTCTAATTATTTGCTGTGGTCTGATCTCATGCTTGTGATTCTTTGGTCTTGATTGTATAAGTTATAATGTGATGAAAAGGTCATGTTGAGACCTATGATGTAAAATTGTAATATTCAGTCATGTAAGGACTTGATCAAATTTGTAAACCCACTTGGTTGGGCACTTGTGTCACATATGTAAATCCACTTGGTTGGATCATTGATGTAAGTTTGAGTCCTTGGTGATAGGAAAGGTCATAGAGTCATGTAATTCATTGAATATTATGTTTGAAGATTCAGCATGAACTCAGGGGGAGCATGGTAACTTCAGTACACATCAGATCTACAGAGCTCTTCTTTCTACAAGAGAAGAAAAACCTTGTTTTGGTTTTGATCCACCCTTTGCCCTTGATGTCCAAGGGGGAGAGTATCATGGTGTTTGAATAATGGTTATAATCAATGTATCTATCTGCTGTGGTGATAAAACACCATCATGGTTGCCATCAAGTCCAAAGGGGGATATTGTTGGAAATATGATGCAATGTGTTGTACTTGATGGCAACCTACTTGATGAAGTTGTCCTTGATGGCAACTCTCTGACAAAGGATGCAGATATTGACTATATGAAGAACTCAGAAAACCCTCAGCAGCTCTATATAAGCAGACTATTAGAATGAATGTGTTCAGTATGACATGAATAATGTTGACCAAATTCTATGAGAAGGAGCTTTGATTTGAGTGAGAAACTGTGTGTGAAGGGTCGTAGAAATCCCTTGCATACAAGAAGGAATTCGGTGTTGTTGAGTAATTGTAACAAGGCTGAATACCAGTGGTCGAACCAGAAGCAATTGAATATGTTGGAATTAATATCACAATGACTTGACCTTGGAGTGAGCAAGAAAGGTCCACGTGAGGACTGTTAAATCCTGTGTGAAAGTGTATTCCCGGAACCCTTGAGCCTGCATTTCCCACAGACAGATTGACACACATTTATCTTGTAAGAAGGTGAATTTGATGGTTGGAGAATCGTGGTGGAGTCACAGAGACACTTTAACTCTGTCGAAATATTGGGAGATGGCATAGATTAATGGAATAGATGAGCAGTAAAGACTCATTGCAGGGGGGCATGCCAAAGATTTCCGCCGTACTATAGGTGCCCTCGCAGTTGACCTGTTTGACCATGGGATAAACACCGATCAACAGTGTAGATTCATTGTAGGAGGGCATGGCAAAGTTTGCCACCATACTCCAGGAGCCTCCGCAATAACGTCATGCGGCAAGGCGGTTTATGGTTTTCATCACACCACCTATGCGGATTGAGCGGTATTTGAGGAGTTGGGAGCGATTCCATAGATCATTCGACACATGGCAAGGTGGACCCACGGAAAATCGCTTGTCACTGCGCGCCATCGCGCGTTATTGTTTGACCCAGGATGCCCAACGATATTGATACATACCGTTGATCTGGGAAGATGCCATCGGACGGTGGCCGTGGTTGGAAGGTGCGCGAAGGATAACCCAAGTACGGCGCGCCATCGCGCATTATTTCCCGTGCAAGTTGCCCAAGAGATATCTGTCGGATTGGATGTTGCGGCGCGATGAAACGTGAGCCCTCCGATCGGATCGATTGTTAGCGATGGGCCCCAGTTTAATTTATATTTCTCGATTTAAAAGCCATTTGATAAAAGCGCTGGTGATTAATATAAAGTTCTATTATATAATTTAAATTGCCAAAGGTTGTGGATAATTTTTATTTATCAAATTCCACGAATTTGATAAATAAAATTCCAATAAAAGAAGGAATACCATCAGCAGTTTGGTGGTTTTGACTCATGGTTTTACTAAAGGAAAAAATATATAAGGAGAAGAGAAATAGAGTACGAGGGGTGCATAGGTCTGGGCTTTAATTAATACTTCACTCTGAAGTATATCTGCATGGAATGGAAGTAGTTTATTGATTGATCTGAATTAATAATGCACCTATGAAGAAAATGATGAAGAGGGATATCTAGATCCGAAAATGAATATTCTAGATCTGTTTATGGAATGTTTAGATCTGTGATCTGGCGAATCTTTGCTGAAGTAAAAGATGATATTTGAGTTGTTTATCTGATCTTAAGAGCTACACAGTCCTGAAAAGTTTCTGATCTATACGCAGGTTCGTTTCATGAAAAGCGTGTGTATACGCAGGTCCGATTAAAGAAAAGCGCGTATGGTAGTTAGGGTTTCTGAAGAACAAAATGCATTGAAGTATATGCAGGTTTGTCTCTATGAAAGCGCGTATATACGCAAGTTCAGTGAAGTAAAAGCGCGTATGGAATCTAGGGTTTTGCTGAAGTATGAGGAATGAAATTTCTGAACTATTTTTCTGTTTTACTGCTATCTGTCAATGATGTATTCATACAGATCTGGGTTGTTTGAATGTTGATTATGTTGATTAAAGATCAAGTTGTTGGTTGATTGGTTGATGATTCAATGAATGAATTGATGGGGTTATAAGTTTCAGTTTGATAGATGATGGGCTTAAATGTGTGGAGTGGGTCCAGTATGAAAATTGATGAAACGTGGTCCATGATGATGCTGAGGGTCGAAGCCTTCAGTGAGGGGGTTGTATCTCCCTTCTAGTGGTAGCTGGTAAACGAGAGCAGGGGGTAGTAGCTCCCTTCCAGGAGAGGCTGGTAAACGAGAGCAGGGGGTAGTATCTCCCTTCCAGGAAAGGCTGGTAAACGAGAGCAGGGGGTAGTAGCTCCCTTCCAGGAGAGGTTGGTAAACGAGAGCAGGGGGTAGTAGCTCCCTTCCAGGAGAGGCTGGTAAATGAGAGCAGGGGGTAGTAGCTCCCTCCCAGGAGAGGTTGGTAAACGAGAGCAGGGGGTAGTAACTCCCTTCCAAGAGAGGCTGGTAAACGAGAGAAGGGTGCAGCCTTCTGCAGGTGGGTGCCTGCGTGATGGTATGAGTCTGCGCCAGTACAAAATTGTAAGAAGTTTTCCTTATAATAAATATTGAAGACAGAGACGACGGCAGCGGTGGTTTTCTCCCGAATTGGGTTTCCACCTTAAATCCTGGTGTTCATGTGTGTTGCTTATGTGTGATGATTTATTCTGTTCTTACTGCACATGTTTACTACTTACTAAACATCTAATGAATGAATGATGCAATGATCTAAGTAAAGAATTATCTGCATAATAGTATCTCTAGTAATACGCAAGTTTTATAAAGTATATCCGCATATATATGCGAGTTGGGTTCAGTAAAGTAGCGTATGGGTTTTAGAGAAAGAAAAGTAAAAAAAAATTCAGTTAGCCCTAAATACTGATTCACCCCCCCTCTCAGTATTTTTCCCAACACGAACAAGCATTGGATCTACGATAATACCTTAACACCTTTATAGTATTCTTTTGTAAATGGCATATGTCTAGAGAAAGATAGGTTTATTTGGTTGTTTGTTTCTAGATTACCTTTTGGTACTAGGGAGATCGATCTTGTCTGCAAGATTGATTTATCCGGTCAACAGGCATATTGATGGCTTGATGCCTATGTAAATGACATTTTGATGGCTTGATGCTTGGATAATGTTGTAGAGACTGCTATATTGAAGAATTTGTTGTGATGTGAAATTGTTGATTGAGTTGAATTATTATGATGCAAAGGAAATTATCCAAGGCAAAGACAAATATTGTTGTGATTCATTAATGATAAATATTGTTATTTTATGTTGGCATTAATTTGTTGCATTTAATCAGTACATGTGGCCGAAATTAATAGTGTATTATTTATTTATTTTGTGGTCTAATATTACAGATATGAATATTTTGGAAACAAATGAGTGTAAGGTAAAGAGTCAAGCCTATTCACTTCATATTCCTATGTGGAATACAAACAACCAAAAAACTATCTTTATAAAATATGTGATTTTGGAAGGCATTCAAGATTAGAGAGTTGGATAATCTGAGAGAGTTGAATGAGATGTTATGAATTAATTACATGGAACATATGGAGCTTATGTGAAGCAGATTTGAAGGGAAGAAGAGGTAGAAATAAATATGGAGAGATGTATAATTTATGTCCAGGTAAACCAACACATTGTTGTTTCTTATTTGGATCAAGGGATTGTAGTCTCATTTCAAGTTGTGGCTTGATAAATATTCATTTGGAGCTGGTTGAGGTAGGAGCCTCCTATGGGTTATAGCCTACAGAAATCATATGGGAGTTGGAGCTTCCTTGCATGTTGTAGCTTGCAGAAAATTGAGGTAGAAACCTCCTGTAGGTTGGAGCCTACAGAAAATCAGATGTAATAAGGAGTAAGAGTTTTCCTTTGCATCACACCAATAATAAAATCATGTTTTTTTCCCTTATGTATTTTCACTTATATCTAGTGTCCATATGCATGGTTATTATGTGTTGATGTGATATATTGGTCTACTTATTACTTTTTGTTCACATATTAAATTTGTTGGTCATTGTTTGTTAAGCTGCTCATGTAATGTTTCATTTTATGAGTTTAATGAAAATAATTTTAATGTCCATGAATGGACTAAATTGATTAACCCCTGCCCCCTTTAGTTTAGTCAATTTTTCATCAATTTGTATCAGAGTCGGTTCTTATGGTGTAAGCCTAATAGCTTGAAGGAGATCTGGTTGAGTTATGGACTATCAAAGTGTACCTTTTTTTAGCACAAAAAATTTTCATGAATGGAGAGATAAGGTCAAAATAGATTTATTGGCTTATGGACATGGTGTATCGAAGCTTGTATGCGATGGTTACTACAAAGACTCTCTCTCTCTCTGCAAGAACAATAGTGGAATGCTAAGGAAAAATGTGTTATGTATAACAATCTTTATAACAATGATCTTGATACAGTAATATATTTAACTTCTGCAAAAAAAAAAAATATGGAATAGATTGCATCTCAAGCGTGAAGGAGACACCAGTAGTTGCACTGTCAAGAAGGATAATATAAACTTTAAAAATAAAAGGTTCAATCAAATGGGGTCTTTAATAGTGTGAATGTACATGATTTCCATGAATATAAGATAGATAAACATCAATCTAGGTTTGAATTAGCATTGGATGAAATAGAAAAATTAAGGAATGAGAGTAGAGACCTGAGGAAAATTGTGCATAAATGTGATGAGAGAGAGCATCAGTACAAGGAAAAAAATTTAAATCTAAATACCGAGCTTAAAGAGGCAAGGATAATAGAAGAGATGATGAATAGTTGGCTAAGGGAGAGAGAGGTATAGTGTAAAATATTAGAATCTAAGATTATTTCAGCTTGAAGAGAATTATATGGAAAAAACATGTTGTGTAAGCAATTAGAAGAGGAGTTTGTATTCTTAAATAATGCGAAAAAAATATACATAAAAGATAATCAATAAACTCTAAAAATTCCTACTGAATAAGAATACAATAGCAACATGTCTTGTAAATAAAAAAATAAAAACAATCAACAATATCAAAAGACAATGAATGAGATGAAGAAAGGGTTCATTGCAAGAAGATCTCAAAGGAGATTTTTATCTCCTAGGAAAACCATCACATGTTTTTCTTGCCATGAATATGGTCATGTGGAAGAAGATTTTAAGAACAAACATGTCAATACTAATTAACATAACATGAAGCAAGCAAGAATACATCCTCAAACAAACAATCAAGGAAAGTTCCCTCAAGCAAGTAAGCAGAGAAAACAAGCATCCACCAGGTACAATAATTATTTTTATGGTTATTTTTATTTTTGCAATGGATTTGGACACAAAGCGATTGAATGCAATCTAGATGCAAAGAAAAATATATGCACAAGAAAATACACACCTTAATCTCTAGTTATTTTCCACACAAGACGTTATGAGTGTAATAACTTTGACCACAAGTCCAAAGACTACAAGCTAATACCTTAAAGAGAAATGAAGACAAAATAAGGAAAACCCCTCAAATATGGAAGAAAAAAAGGGGTCGTATGCCTCTTCAATGATAAATTGAAGTTGTACTAATCTCAGGGGGAGGTGCTCTAAGTAGAAAGGAAGTCATCCATTCAATATTATAATAGAAACAACAACATCCCAGGGGGATAGCGGCTCGTAAAATGTCTTGAAAAGATAATGGATACGGTGAGATCAAAGTCGACATGGAGAATGTGAAGCAGGAGTAATTTGAACATTTGATTGCTTTAATAGAAGCTAAAAGTGCGAGGAAAGAAAACAAAAAAAAATTGACAAATGATACTGTTAGAGAAACACCATATGAGGGGTAGAGAAACCCCGAAAATGTCTTAAGAATACATAACCATTAAAAATAAATAAGTAAAATGATGATTTCAATCTTGACTGAAATTTAAAAGCTATGCCAAGTGCCAATTCGAATATAAAACATGTACACAAATCCTTTCCTTTTGTATCAGGATAGAATAATGAAAAGCGCATAATATAAGAAAATGGAAAGTGATGGAGGATGGTTACTTTTACCACTTAATATGTAGTTTATGAAGAAATGGTAGAAATTACAAGTTTTAGACATGACAAAGTTACGTTGCACTTAAGGGTGATGATTGAATATTATACTGATATCTCGTCACTCAATGTATTTTTTTAACAAGATGGAGGCTATGACAAACTTTCGCGATTTCGATCACAATAGCGTATATATCAATACCATTGGAACCGAGGAATAAAATTCTTGTTCATTGAGAATGTGTTAGAAAGCTCCAAACTTCATTTACTCAAATATTGATGCCCATATTAGTTACTCGGTACTATGGCAAGCTCAATCATATTTTTTAAATGGGCATAAACAATATAAAAATGTGGAGTGGGGAAATAGGATGAGGGACAACCATAGTCGAGCAATTAAAGTTGAATACTCTAATGAGTAGCAAGATTCATCTTGTTAGCATTGGAATCGGCAGTTGGATTGTGACAAGCGCCTAACCAAACACATCTTAAGCTCAAGGGATTTTCTTACAGTTGGATTAGGTTTTTTGGAAACTGGTTGGAACTTACACTGAAAGGGGTTTTGAACAAATAATAATCTCTTCACACATATGAGGACGTTGGTGTATGATGTGGTAGCAAGATTGAGTTTGTATCCTAATGGTTAGAAGAATGGAAGATAAACAATATATATGTAAAACAAAAGCCCACTACTAAAAGGAAAGGGTGACACAAATTCTATTCTGAAATGTATAGTGAAAGAATGCTTTAAAAGACTTACAACAGTCTCACTCTACATTTTAGGAATCCAATTACAAAGAATTATTCCAACTAACATGACCTCATGAATCAGGAACGCTTAATGAATCAAGACATAAAAAAACAGATTTACATGCATGTCAGATCAAAATATTTATAAGAACATGAAATAGGATTTAATTCAACCCCAAGGAATGCTTATGAAAAATCTTCAATTCATATTGAATCAGGAAAGCTTGAAACAAGACTTACAAAAACAGATCAATATGTCTTGGAGGTTCAAAAGACTAATAAAAGCACGATATAGAACTTTTATAATAAATCTGAAAATATAGATAAGCTTTGTAAAAATAGTAGGGAAAACAATACACACACCATACAATTTATGAGTCCTCAAGAGTGCATTTGGATATATTATAAACTCAAAATATACAACAAAGTATACAATAATATGAATAAACAACGAATCCTTTCTTCATTCCTTTACATAGCATATATACAAGAAGAAGTTCTGTTAAAGCCTCCAAAAAAAGTGCAATTATGTTTTAGAGACTTTATTACAATCCTCTACATATAGTAGAGTTTATCTTACACGTGACAAAAAAGTAGTCTGAAATACAAAGTGAAGATAAAACATGATATTATGGAGCTCGAATTGGCTGAGTTGAGGTGGCTGAGTGCTCCTTGTTTCCTGGAAAACTACCTCCACAAAAAGTGCAACTGCCAGATGAAAAGGACACCTGGACCTTTATCTACAAAATTGTAGGAGTAACCAATAGGAAATGACATCTGGAAGATGTCTTGACTGGATGAAACTTGGAAAAATATTATTAACATTGAGGTTGCATTCACTTTATCACCACTTAGTGTCATTCTTTCGAAACCAGAACCAAAAAGCAACATTTTCACCTTCTTATCCAAATTCTGAAAATAATAGCTACTTTTATGAAAAAGGTAGCTATTTCTGAAAATATTGTGTATAAGCCAAAAATGATATGATTCTTCAGATTTTCATGGTTTTGTACATTCAATCATTAGAGATCTAGTATAGAATCAAAAATCCTAATAGCTTCTACCTTGGTGGTCCTCTTGTTTGGCTTTCTCTTATGTACTTTCTTTTTCTTCTGAGTCTTCTGCTTCCCTAGATCATTTTCTGGGCTTTCATCTATGTTTATTATTTCATCTCTGAGAGCAGGTTTGGCTATGAGTTTTCTTTCTAGTTTGGATTTTTCTTTGGTCTGGTATGATGCCTTTGAATGTATGGATTAGGAATGTAAGAAGGCCTCCTTCTTCCATGGAAAACTCTGCTTGACGACCCTTATTCAAACTCTGATTCATTAAACCCTGTTTCAGTGCTATCTTCTTCAAAAGATGAGTATGATTGGATTATATATTTCTTCTTCCCTTTGGCTGAAGAAATGATAGATGAAAACAGTTTAAATATAGTTAGTTCTTCTATTTTAGTGGTCTCTGAAACTTTTATTTTCCCTTATATGATGTTTTAAGAGAGGAAAAGACTTGTGCAAGTGTAGGCTCCTCTGGTGCTGGAGTGGCATTGTCTTCTCTATTTTCATATCTAGCCTCTAGAACAGGGCTTGGTGTTAAGGTTTCAGGGCTGACTTCCACTAAATATCCCTCTGTCAAAATAAATTCTCTCCTGTGCTTAGCCTTTGAAGAGGAGGATACCTCTTCCTTTCCTTTAGACATAGAATTATTGTCAGGTAGGGTAGCTTTTTGTTTGAGTTTTCTTGCATGATTCTTCTTGAAAAACCCCAAGGTATGTGGCTCTTTAGGTAGTCTTATAGTGTAAAATTATTTGGTTGGTTGCACTATAGGTATAGGAGTGATGGTTGGTATAGGAATGATGATTTGAACTCTAGCTCTCCAAGCTGATTTCCTTGTCTGCCTGCTAGATGGTGTAGAAGATTGACTAGTTTGTGAAGGGGTCAATGTAGGTGTAGGGCTTGACTGCTTCTCTTTTTCCTTTTGACTTATAGGCCTTCCTACCCTTCTCCTTGAGTTAACATTGTTGAAACTTTCATCTGCTAAAAAATTTTCCCATGTGTTTCTATTCTTTTTCAGAAGATAAACCACCAACATTTTGATTAAACCCCCATGATAAATATTGTGAAGAGAATAGTGTGGGGTTATATGTATTTTTTGGGACATTTTCAACAGAGGTTTATAAAGGAAATATGGTAATTTCATAGGTTTGGAGCCTGAGATGTGAGCTAGAAACCTCATCTGGTATTGATGGCCAGTGAAAACCTACCCTCATAGGTAATATAACATTGCATGGTGGTAATTACATCTTGATACTCAGGCCTAAAATAAGAAATGTGAACAGTAGGGGTCCAATCAATATTTTCATGTTCAGGTTTTAGATATGGATTCAAATCATCTTTAAGCAGAGTTTTCCTCTTGTACCAGGACTCACCTGTAGTTGATGTTTGGGTATCCCTTGCAATGATATTCTCTATGATCCTGAAGGTCTGAGACCCTAGCTTAACATGCTCTCCATCAAAAGTCTGCAAATGCTTGAGCCATTGCAACATTTTATTCTGAAAAATTCTTTAGAAACTGATACCACCCTACTACTTGGAACTGAGGCTTAACACGGTGATCAATGAAACGGGTATTGGTTGGTTATGAACGATTCACCTTACCACCCTTACCCATATTGTTAACAGTTAACTTAACTACTAATGCACACTTGTAAAACAAGGAACAAAAACCCTCCACAAATCCCTAACTACTGGCACAAGGTAACAAACTATTTTTTTGGAAGATAAGAAACAGTTTTTTGTAGCTTTCACAAGGGTAAATGGAAACAGAACTTTGCATGCCCTAAATCACAGTGAGAGAGAGTGACATGAAATCAAAATGATTTAAATTCTGGTGCTAACTCATTCCACTCCATCGCATTATTAACTAATAGCTACTCATACCTCAACCTTAATATATTTCACTTTAATGAGTAGTACTATATTTGACTAGAATTAGAAAATAAAATAGCCAACTCCTTTTAATGAATCCTTCAATTAGAAATAGCCACCTTTTAGAAGAGTAACACCTCATATTTTAGTAGACCTTCAATATTCAAAGAGCAGTGTATTTTCACCTATGTAATGCCTCTTTTCCCTCCTTGTACAAATTCTGCAGGAAATAGCTACTTTTTTAAAAAGGTATCTATTTTTTGTGTTGATTGTAAAACCAAATTTTCTGAAGAAAATAGCTGCCATTCTAGGAAAGGTAGCTATTCCTGTGTTATTCCTGAAAAAACTGATGACTCTGACACTTTGTCATTAGCCTTGGATAAAAAATATCATGGTGAATAAATAAGACTTCTCAAACTAAACCCATGATCTTAACTACTCAAAGCAATTAAAATACTTATTAAAAGGAAATCTACCCTAATAACTCTAAGACACAAACAAACTATTGGACTAAATTTTTTTTTGGATTTTTTTAAAAAAATGATAAAAAATAACGCATTTTAACCCTCCATGGTCTTCAACCATAGGTTAGGAGACAAGAGAGGATAAAAGACACAAATTAGAATGATGACCTGACTTTGAAAAATTGCAGTGCTAAAAGTGGCTCCTATTGGGGATGAAGTCCTCCTTGTGAGGCTTTAGGGACTTTTTGTGGCCAGCAACAACCCCCCTTCTTATTTAATATTATCACTAATACTAAATAAGTGGGGACCCTTAGTCAGAAATTTAAAAAATCGATTAGTGCTAGTATTTCCTTTTTCAATAAAACTTACTATCATAGACTTAGGAGAATATCCCTTGAAAAATCTCTAAAAAAGCTTAAGTTTTATGATAGGATAGAATAAAATCATTCTTTAAGAAATATCGCATCGCAAAAAGATAATGAATATCTCCTTATGAGCGGAATTCTAAAGATTGTGAGATTGCGATGCGAAACTACACACTAAAAGAACATTCATCGCATCACATGCTTCAAATGTCATATGTTACGTTGAAAAACCTCAAACCACCGATATGTGATGGCACATATCGCAAATCGCGTTTCACAGAAAAACACATTAACGGAGATTTGTCATTTGCTACGCTCTAGCGATTTTGTGATAATGTGATCCAGCGATTTTGCGATTCTGCGATATTGCGGTATTGGGATATTATAATTTCATGAGATTGCGATCTGCGATATTGCGATTTTGCGATATTGCGAAGCAAATCGTAGATCGCCTTATCACAGATCTCTAGGGCTCATTGTACGAAATTTTTTTCCATAAATCGAGACTTGGTTATGCGCTTTAAATGTTAATCAATGAATTGGTTGTCACTCAATAATGTAATATGGTTTCATTCTGATCGAAGAGCCGTAAGGTGATATATTTTATACGTCTTTAGCATTTAAAGCTTTCCCGTCACCTTTTTCCTATCATTATTCTCACTTCATTCGTAAACTGCAGGAACGAAGAACAGATAACTATACAAAGCAGTATTAAGGATATTATGGGAAAGAAAGACAAGGTTTCGAGTTCTGAAGACAAAGAAATGACACCCTTGTATACAGACACCGCCTGTAACAAAGATGCTAGTATTACTACTTGTGAGGGCATGTACAATCTACTTGAGGAAGAGAACCCCAGAGTAATGGAGGCTACAGCTACTGCAGGCTCACATGGGTCTTTTGAGGCATCTATTACAGAGCTAGCTTGCTCATTCTTGCACCGGATAGTGGTGAGGCCTAGAATTCTTCCATACACGGACATGGTTAAATGGGTACTGGACAACACTGATATTACAAACAGACAATTTAAGACTCAGGGTCAAGAACTCATTGGTTCATTCACTCCACAATATTTGAGACTCATGTATCATTTACCGGAGCCACAAGCAACTTATAACAAACAGTTCATGGAGAAGTTTGCTAAAGAAAATGAAAACCTAGCAGAATGCACTAAGGACTGGTCAAGGAGGGACGAACCACTAAAAAAGGATAAACATGGTATGTATAGTACTGGTTCTCTCACTTCCCAGTATTGCTTTGCTGCTGTTATGCTCTGTAGGCTTTTTGGAAAGCCAGACATTAATAAATTTTCATTTGAATGGCTACCATTATTGAATGCTGCTGTTAATGCTATTGTTGTGGATTGGGCTAAGATATTATCTGACAACTTAGCCACGGCCATTTTGAATTACCGGTTTAAAAGAACTGTTTCTCAGAGGATTTATCCCCCTTTTTACTTATCTGCATATGTGATGGATTCAATTTGTTATATTTCCAAATTTCCTTTAATGGGTTGGAAATGGACGACTCAAGACCCCTTACCCATTCATGTTTATCACAAATAATTGTGGGATTCCAAGTTCATTCCCTATTTTTACAAGATATGTCATGGAGTCATGTTGCTCCTGTACAAAATGTTATATGATAAAGATACTCCTAGGTTTTCTCCTGAAGCAGAGGTAGACATATTGCCTGTTGCGAGATGGTTTTGAGAAGAATTGTTTACATATATAAGGGTATTTGGAAGTTTCGTTTCCCCTCATGTCTTACCTTTGTATGTTCCTAATAAACTCATGGCATGAGAAATTGCTTATCAAACCTGCGGAGAAGGAGGTTTGACAAAAGATTTGAAGGAAAAAAAGAAGGCTATTTGGCCACAATTTCCTGTGGCTTGTGGAGCCTTTTCACTATTGGATGTAGGCCATGCATTCAAAGAAGTAAACAACATTACATGTTTACGTTTGTTCAAATTTCCAAGAAGACCGTTCGATCCTTATGATGTTGCTAAAAATTTCACTACTGCAGTCAAAATAAGAGTGTTTTCTAAAGACGATGATATTTTTGATGACATGTTCCAATAAAAATGCACACTTAAAGAAATTATACATTCATCCCAAATGCGGTTTCCTCCAGCAGAATTTCAAGAGTTCACTATATATAGAGAAAGGAGGTTAGCTAGTATCCCTTTCGATAAATTACGCTTGGAACCCATAAGGGAACCAACTCCCAGTATTAGTCTCAGTGGAAGTTCAAGTACAAACAAATCTAAATCTAAGTCCAGGAGAGAAACGCCAGAACACTCTAAGTGGTCGGACAATGACCATGATAAAAGTGAAGGGTCAGTAAGGGATACTGCCCAGTCAAAGGAACTCTCACAGCAACATGTTTTGACCCCTCCACAGCTAAATATTCCTCCTCTCATCGTACAACAATAATTAGTCAGAACTGAGTTAGATAAACAATTGCAGACAGACTGGAGACAGAAGGCTCAAGAAAAGGCAGAATCAATTAAAAGGTTAACTAAGTTGAATTGGGATTCTTACTGGGCGTGTTTGGTAAAACCACACAGCTAGTGCATGACTCTCAAATGTATCATCGATTCTGCCGAGAAGATAGCACCAGCTCTTGCCGCTTCCGTATTCACAGGACAGTTAAAGTTAGAAGTCGACCAGCCTACTCTTCTCAAACAAATGCTGAACACTTGCAATTTCAAAGAACATATTCACAAGTAGTTAGTTGTTAGTTTTAATTTTATATTTAGTATTAATTTTGATTTATTTTTTCCTAAAAAGAGGATGGTCATTTAAACCGTATCCTACATTTTTGTAATAAATTATTTTTAGATTTAGTTAGTAGTATTTAAACCCTTCTCATGCATTTAGAGAAGGGTCCTGAAATTTGTCAAAAACTTGTCCTCGGAACATGCACTTTGGCACCCTCGGAGGAGGTTTTGATGAATGAATGGAATAGGATTTATTGATATCTACATTTAATATCTACTACTGATGTTTCACTTTTGTACTCTTAGTGGATGTTGGATTAAGAAGAGATAAGTCATTATTGATTGAAGCTCATGAGTAGAACTAGTTATAAATGGTACTTTTTATCTCTTAACTATTTATGCCTTTGTGTTAAAGTGATATTTATGTTCAGTTGTTTATCTATTGATCCTGGAATGCTTGAGTTATCATTTGGCACTTTTGTACGGTGATAGCTATTTATTTATACTTAATATATGAGTAGCTTATTATGCGATATGTTTTTCACAACTGCTTCGTCTAACTTTTTATACGAAGTGGTTTATCTTTATTGAATTCTTTTCTTATAATAGTTGAATGATATTTATTACCAATTTTTATTTGAAATCATTTTAGATCGTATAACAGAAAGATTACATCCTGGGTTAGTTTAGAATTATATATTTCTGTTTAAATAGAATACAATTGCATGTTATTAGATTAGAGTTAGAATAAAAGCATTTCACTTAGGAACTTTTAGAAAGGAAGTATCAATTCTAAACACACACACACATATTGGGAAACTGGTCCCATTATCCCCAATCAGACCCACTATACCAAACGGAAAAGGAGCTGCCAACCAAGGTCTGGACCAGGTGGGTATCCCCCTTGTTGTAGACCCGATTTTCGGGGCTTCAACATATTTGGCACTAGAAGGATGGGCCCGAACTATGAATGGAAAGTAAGTCAAAATATAAATACCATTCTGAGAGTAAATCGCCCTCACCATCTCCCTCGACTTCCCCATCGCACTTATAATTTTTAAATCTAGAGCCAGAAGTCGAAAGAACAACAGTCACTGCCAAAAACCCTAAATTTTTAGAAGAATATGCTATTGAACCTCCTGAAGTTGAATCTTTGATCCATAAACTTCAGCGATTTTCAATATCACCTCAAAGATCTGATAAATCTCAAGGTAGTGTGACTTTGCAATATAACCCTGCTCATCCTCTTACCATATTACAGAGCGAAAAGTTTGGTATTCAGCCAACTGAGTTACCTCTACCTACAAGGAAGAGAGCAAGGAAATTACCTAAAGAGTATGATAGCGAGACTATTTCATCATCATCATCCATCTCAACCTCTTCACCGTGAAGTCAACCATCCACCCCTCCACTTCAGACTATTGTCCGTCAGTCCACTGGAACTTCTACATCTCCTTCTCAAACATCTGGAATCATAATATCCTCATCTTCCCAATCGTGGGGATCATCTTCTGCGCTTTCCTCTGTTATTAGTTCAGCGATGGCCCATCCATGGAATAACCCAGGGGTAGTCTTAATGCCTGCACCCTTGAGTCAAATACCGACCCATCCTGAAAAATGGCTGCCTAAGTTTAATCCTGAAGCAGGCATGCTAGTGGAAGAGCATATAAATAACTTTATGTTGTCCATAAATCTCAATGGAGTTACTAATGAAGACGCTGTCATCCGAATTTTTCCCTATAATCTACAAGGAGTAGCCGGATCATGGTATTTCTCATTACCGTCTGGATCTATCACTAGTTGGGATATCTTCCAAGATCAATTTTTGACTAAGTTCGGTGATGATAGGTCTATAGCTACACTGATCAATGACCTGTCCTATCTTAGAGCTGAGTCAAAAGAACCTATCAAGTATTTTAATTCACGTTTCAATAAACTGTTAAATAAAATTCCTACTGCTTCCAAGCCTAGTGAAAAAGTGCGAAGTGAATGGTACATATCTGATTTACCATCAAACATAACAATCTTCGTTGATAGGGCTAACAAAGCAACTTTAGCTGAAAATATGAAGGAAGCAATAGCAGTAGAGAAATGTATCATTTCTCTAGAAAAGAAAAATGTGATAGAGGAACGAAAATCCAAGAAGGTTACTTTTAAGGAAGACCCCAAGAAAAAACAATCGAAAGATCCATTCGATTTAGAAGGATTGCAGAAAGTTCTGAAAACCATGTCCAATGAAATGGTTGACATTAAGAAACAAGTGGCAGAAACATCTTCTAAAAATTCTTTCAAGCCTTATATAAGAAACCCTTCAACTGATTCAAAGCCGCCAAATGCTATTACAAGTGTTGAATCAGAAGAAGAAGAAGAGGAGATTGCTATTGAAGAAACTACCGATGATGAAGAAGTTGTAGAGGTACAAGGTATGTGGGATTTCATCCTCACAGATGAAGAAGATCAAGAAGCATCCCCGATTAGCACTCGAAGTAGAAATCAACTTTATCCTCCTCAACCTACTCCTAAGCCAAAGAGCGCAAGTTCAATGACTAAGGAAAAAGTTGCAGTCAAGAAAACAACATCTAAAGCGACTCAAACCAGCCCAATCCAAACAGATTCATCAACTCCATCAAAAAAACTGATTGTCTCGGATGAAATAGAGTATAATGTCATAGAAGACATGAAGAAGACTAGGGCTAACATCACTTTTTATGAATTGAGCAAGTTAAAACACCAGTAAAAGGTACTTTTGAAAGAATTACATGCTATACCAGAAAAACCTTTTCCCGCTCCTGTAATCTCTCAAGCTTCCCATGAGATGGGAAGACCTCCAACTAATGTGATTAGTAAAGTTGATCTAGAAAATATCGCTTTAATTGGAGGAAGATCGAGATCTCATACTCCCCCATTTCTTCTTACTTATGAAGTTTTCAATAAAAATTTGCATAATTGTTTAGTGGATTCTGGAGCTTCATCTAATATTTTACCAAAATCAATATGTGCAAAGTTGAACATTCAACCGCAAAAATCTGTTGTGCGCATAGTCCAGCTAGATCGATCGCAAGTTGAAGTGATTGGAAAATTAAATCAGGTTACCATAAGGCTGTCGTCTAATCCAAAGGTATGTCAAGTTATCGACATTTTAGTTGCAGATATTCCAAAATTTTATGGCTTAATTATTAGTAGAGATTGGTCAGAAAAACTTCATGGATACTTTGCAACTAATTGGTCACACATGTGGCTTCCTTACAATGGTAAACCAAATCAGATAAAGGTTGAGCGAGAAAAACATCAGAAATACATAGTAACAGAACTGGAAGGAGAAAATGAACCGGTAGCATACAACAATAATATCATTGGCAATTATTCAATTGATTCTTTCTTAGGAAATTTTAATGCTCATACTTCACCTTACTTAGAACATTCTGTTTTATCTCAAATAGAAATTTTTTCTCAAATAGATAGTTCTAGATGTATTAATTTTTTAGATGCTCCTGTAAATAAATATTTATTTTAGAAGTTATTTTTTGACGGTTCTAAGTCTAATGAAGGAGCAGGAGCAGGATGTGTGTTGATTAGTCCAGAGGGAAACAAAATTATGCTAACTTGCAGACTCGAGTTCGATTGCACCAATAATACCGCAGAATATGAGGCTTTAGTCCAAGGATTATACAAAGCAATCGGATTAGACATCAAATATATACAAGTTTTCGAAGATTCTGAAATTGTAATTAGACAGGTATGCAATACTATACATTTTTTATCAGGTCATTTAAAACATTATCAATCTTTAGTTCAAGATCTGACTGAACACTTTATAGAATTTAATATTTCATCAATTCCCAGACTCCAGAATGCTAGTGCAGACCTCCTAGCTAACATAGCTTCCAAGCTCATTCCTTCAGAAGACTATAGCCCTGATCGATTTTCAATCGAATTAATCTTTAGACCCTCGATTCCTGATAACATTACCAATTGGAGGATTTTCAACGATGATCCTGATATTGTAAGCTTCCTCACATATGAAGGATCTTACACCAATCAGATAATTGATGAGGACCAACATGACAAACAATTGCAACAAGATAGCACTAATAATGCTATGCCAAAGTCAGTAGTCAAGTTAGAAGACGTTTATGATTTGAAAGATCGATTCAAAAGATCTACCAATTCAAAACTGCAAAGTTCAACTTTGAATTGTGAATTAGTAAATCTAGGAACTGATACCAAACCACAGAATATCAACCTAGGCCTTGGTCTAGCTCCTGAAGAAAAATTAGCATATGTTCGTCTTTTGAAACAATACAAAAGTGTCTTTGCTTGGAACTACGATGAACTCAAAACTTATGACACTTCTATCATCCAACATACTATCCCAATGATAAACGATGAAAAACCTATCCAACAAAAGCTGAGAAAGATCCATCCTAATTTATAAAACCAGATCAAATCTGAACTCAATAAGTTATTAAAAGCCAAGATTATTTTTCCAGTTCGACATTCTAAATGGGTTTCCAATATGGTTCCCGTTAGAAAAAAGAATGGAGACATTAGAATTTGCATTGAATTTCGAAATCTTAACAAAGCTTGCCAAAAATATAATTTTCCTTTTCCTCCTATGGAGAAAATATTGCAGGCAGTTGCAGGATCAGAATTAATGTCCTTCTTAGATGGTTTCTCTGGTTACAGCCAAGTGTTGGTCCATCCCGATGATCAATTGAAAACCACATTCAGAACTAAATGGGGCACTTATGCATATCAAAAGATGCCTTTTGGTCTGATCAACACTGGTGCCACATTTCAAAGAGCCATGGACATCGCTTTCAAGGGATTAGTTAACAAATCGGTGCTAATTTAATTGGATGATATAACTGTATATTCCAAGAAACGAAGCAATCATCTTAGAGATTTAAAACAGATCTTCCAACGTTGTCAAAGGTATGGAATTTCACTTAACCCAAAAAAATCCTTTTTTGCATTAAGTGAAGGAAAAATTCTTGGATTCATAGTGTCAAAATCTGGAATTCATATTGATCCTGACAGAATCAAGGAGATTTCCGAAATACCCCTACCTCACAACAAGAAAGCTATGCAATATTTCCTTGGCCAGATTAATTTTGTCAAGAGATTTGTGCCAGATTTTTCAAGGATTATATCTCCTTTACAAGCAATGATTAAAAAGAATTCAAACTTCAAATGGGGCCAAGACGAATATGAAGCATTTAATCTGATCAAAAAAGCGATTGTTAATGCTCCATCTTTAGCAACTCCAAATTTTTCCGATCCTTTTATTCTATATACATTTGCCTCTGATAAATCATATGCTGCGATACTCACTCAAGAAAATCAAGACAAGACATAAGCCCCAATTTATTTTTTCAGTTCAAATTTACAGGGGGCTGAATTGAATTATTCAGATGTAGAGAAACAAGCTTATGTTGTTTTCAAAGCAATTAAATATTTCAGACCCTTTCTATTTAAAACCCATACAAAAATCATAGTACCATTTCTAGTGGTAAGAAATCTCTTAGTACAGAAAGATGTGGGTGAGAAAAGAGCCAATTGGGTTATTGCCTTACAATAACACGACGTAGAAATCAAACCAGTGAGTATTGTAAGAGGTCAAGGCTTTTGCAAAATACTAGCTGGAGTATCGCTTATTTCTGAAAAGCCATCTGCAGAGACACAAATGTATGAGTTAAGCCTAAACGATGTTGAATCATTATATGCTGATATCATATTTTATCTAAAGAATGGATATGCTTCTCCAAATCTCGATTACACCAAGAAAAGAGCTCTAAGGTTGAAGGCCAAACAATATCAGCTTGTGAATGATGTTCTTTTTAGAATGAATTATGATTCTGTTCTTCTTAGATGTCTTGAGAAATCTGAAGCTAAAAAAGTCTTGTAGGAACTCCATGATGGACCAGCAGGCGGACATTATGCTGGAGATGCTACTGCACATAAAATCCTCTGCACAGGCTATTACTAGCCCACACTATTCAAAGACTCACACAGTTACGTAAGGAAATGTCAAGTTTGTCAAACCGCTGCTGGGAGACAAAAGAAACCATCATTGCCGCTGCAACCAGTCAACATTGAGTAGCCTTTTGATCAATGGGGATTGGACATAATAGGTGAGATCGTTTCTCACTCTTCTAAACAACATAGGTATATCCTTACAGCAACTGATTATTTTAATAAATGGGTAGAAGCAGTTCCTCTCAAGACGGCTATGCCGAGCATATCATCGAGTTCATATTTCAGTTCATAATCACCAGGTTTGGTTTACCTTCTGCTTTAATGTTTGATAATGCATCGTATTTTTCTGGTAATTCTATGACTGAATTTGCACTCAAAAGAGGTTTCAAACTTAAATACTCTACCAATTATTATCCACAGGGAAATGGGTTAGCTGAATCTACAAATAAAAACTTAATCAGAATCATTAAGCGAACCATTGATCAAAATCATAAAAATTGGCATAAGTCTTTAATATATTCTTTATGGGCAGATCGAATAACACATAAAGCCTCCATTGGCACTTCTCCCTTTAATTTAGTTTATGGGAGAGAAGTGGTTCTTCAAACTCATCTAGCAATTCCTTCTTTGGCCTTAGTTCAATATATTGATGAAGCACCAACTTCTTTCTTACAATTAAGGCAGCTGGAAATAATTAAGCTAGAAGAACAATGAGAATAGGCCAAAATAACTCATGCTCATCACCAAGCATTAGTAAAAGCCTCTTTTGATTCAAACATGATATCCAGAAATGACTTTTAGATGGGAGATCTAGTTTTAAAATGGGACAAGGCTCATGAGGAAAAAGGGAAACATACGAAATTTCAATGAATGTGGCTTGGCCCTTTCCAAATCGCAGAAGTCATAGGTCCATCTGCTTTTATGTTACAGGATTTAACAGGAAAAAGAGAGTCTTTACCTATTAATGGACAGATCCTCAAAAAATATTTTCCATAGGAGATCATTCTTCTATTTTGTATAAAAGTTTTCTTTATTTTCATAATAAAACCAGTTGTAAATGGTTACACTTGGAATTCACGAAAAAGATACAAATTCTCTTTTAGATTTTGTTTTTTCACTTGTATAAATATAATTCTTCTAGAAAATTGATCATTATTATTGAAAGATACAGTTAAAGGCTTTTAGGCCTAAAAATGATACTAGTTTCAACCTTGTAAATTTTGATAAAAAAGCAACCTTTAGTGGGAAATTGTTTTATATCAGTCTAATGAAAGGTATCAATAACAAAATGAAGATTCTCTGTAGAAAATTTCTTTCCAAAAACTCTACCATTTTCGTCCAGAGACTATCTTAAGGAAACAATGACTTCCTCCCCACCTAGGAAATTATAACGTTCAAAGAATAATCCAATGATACAATTTAACTTGAAGAGTAAGAGGTATCATCACGAGCTGACTTATCATGATCATAGATATTATAGCTTGCTGACTTTGCCAATAATGCATACCAAAATAGGGCAATGACTCAAGATTGTTGCAATCAAAAGACAAGGGGTCTCATCACGAGCCAACTTGTTCAACAAAGTTATAAATCAAGTGAATGGCACTGTCATAAATTGGCTACCAAACCAAGACATTGTTCTTTAAGGATAAAAAGAAAATGAAAGCAATACGCGTGGATAGGATTTCTCTTTGAAAATTGTATATTTCTCTAAGTAGGATACAAGATCATTGTTGGGTAACATGTAACCCTATCGAGGCTATAAACGCCTGCTGGCAGCAAAGGCTCTACCTACGACAAATGAGCATATTTAAAACTGATTTACAGAGAAGTCTTTGTTTTTATCTTTATAAACCAAGTAGTGACTAATGTAGATACAAGGACTAGCTTGAGGAAGTAAATAGTCAAAGTTTAATATAGAAGAAACGAAATATCATTGATAGATAAAAGCATAATGTACTTTGTCTTTCTATAATAAAGTTTGATTTTCTGGAAAATTTTCTATTTTGAAAGTTTAGAAAATTCAAAAGAAAAGCAGAGATAATTGGTTCTTCCGAGTGAATCGCCAATTGTTGTGGCCAGCAACAACCCCCCTTCTTATTTAATATTATCACTAATACTAAATAAGTGGGGACCCTTAGTTAGAAATTTAAAAAATCGATTAGTGCTTGTATTTCCTTTTTCAATAAAACTTACTATCATAGACTTAGGAGAATATCACTTGAAAAATCTCTAAAAAATCTTAAGTTTTATGATAGGATAGAATAAAATCATTCTTTAAGAAATATCGCATCGCAAAAAGATAATGAATATCTTTTTATGAGCGGAATTCTAAAGATTGCAAGATTGCGATGCGAAACTATGAAATAAAATAACATTCATCGCATCACATGCTTCAAATGTCATATGTTACATTGAAAAACCTCAAACCGCCGATATGCGATGGCACATATTGCAAATCGTGTTTCGCAGAAAAACACAATAACGGAGATTTGTCATTTGCTACGCTCTAGCGATTTTGCGATATTGCGATCCAGCGGTTTTGCGATTTTGCAATTTTGTGGTATTGGGATATTACAATTTCACGAGATTGCGATCTGCAATATTGCAATTTTGCAATATTGCGAAGCAAATCGCAGATCGCCTTATTACAGATCTCTAGGGCTCATTGTACGAAATTTTTTTCCATAAATCGAGACTTGGTTATGCGCTTTAAATGTTAATCAATGAATTGGTTGTCACTCATTAATGAAATATGGTTTCATTATGATCGAAGAGCTATTTCACGTAAGGTGATATATTTTATACGTCTTTAGCATTTAAAGCTTTCGTGTCACCTTTTTCCTATCATTATTCTCACTTCATTCGTAAACTGCAGGAACGAAGAACAGAGAACTATACAAAGCAGTATTCAGGATATTATGGGAAAGAAAGGCAAGGTTCCGAGTTTTGAAGACAAAGAAATGATGCCCTTGTATACAGACACCGCCTGTAACAAAGATGTTGGTATTACTACTTGGGAGGGCATGTACAATCTACTTGAGGAAGAGAACCCCAGAGTAATGGAGGTTACAGCTACTGCAGGCTCACATGGGTCTTCTAAGGCATCTATTATAGAGCTAGCTTGCTCATTCTTGCACCGGATAGCGGCGAGGCCTAGAATTCTTCCATACATGGACATGGTTAAATGGGTACTAGACAACACTGATATTACAAACAGACAATTTAATACTCAGGGTCAAGAACTCATTGGTTCATTCACTCCACAATATTTGAGACTCATGTATCATTTACCGGAGCCACAGGCAACTTATAACAAACAGTTCATGGAGAAGTTTGCTAAAGAAAATGAAAACCTGGCAGAATGCACCAAGGACTGGTCAAGGAGGGACGAACCACTAAAAAAGGATAAACATGGTATGTATAGTACTGGTTCTCTCACTTCCCCGTATTGCTTTGCTGCTGCTATGCTCTGTAGGCTTTTTGGAAAGCCAGGCATTAATAAATTTTCATTTGAATGGCTACCATTATTGAATGCTGTTGTTAATGCTACTGTTGTGGATTGGGCTAAGATATTATCTGATAACTTAGCCATGGCCATTTTGAATTACCGGTCTAAAAGAATTGTTTCTCAAAGGATTTATCCCCCTTTTTACTTATCTGCATATGTGATGGATTCAATTTGTTATATTTCCAAATTTCCTTTAATGGGTTGGAAATGGACGACTCAAGACCCCTTACCCATTCATGTTTATCACAAATAATTGTGGGATTTCAAGTTCATTCCCTATTTTTACAAGATATGTCATGGAGTCATCACTAGAAAACTTGGCGGAAATTTCGACGGCCAATTCGTCGCTATTCTGACACATAGTCGTCACAAGAGCGACAGTTCGAGGGCGGACAAACCGTGGTTTTTCATGCCGTCGCAGTTCCGACGCACGTAAAAAGTGTCGCACTATCGACACTTCTTCTGTCGCTTCCGAAAAAGCGTCACTCTTCCGACGTCTCACAAACCGTCGCGCCTCCGACGTTTGTAAACTGTTGCACTTCCGATGAAATGTGGTTCGACGTTTGGAACATTGCTCTTCCGACGCTTGTAAACGGTCGCAATTCCGACCCAACGTGGTCTGACTTTTTGGATGTCGCTCTTCCGAAGTCTGTAAGATGTCGCAATGCCGACGATATGTGGTCCGACGTTTGGAACATTGCTCTTCCGATGTTTGGAACGTCGCTCTTCTGACGTTTAGAACGTCGCTCTTCCGACATTTGTAATCTGTCGCAATTCCGACAAAATGTGGTCCGACGTTTTTATACTGTCTCTCTTCCGACGTTTCTAGGTTGTCGCAGTTCCGACGTCTACAAGGCGTCGGTAGACCGACGGAGGGTTCAATTTAAAAAAAAAAATTAAAACTTTAAAAGACGAGAAACGTTGTTTTGAATATATTATATGAAGTAAAAAAGTCCATGAAGTCATTACATTTTCACATCTAAAGATTGGAACCCAAATATCCATCCAGAAAAGTGGAAGTCCCACCCCAGACAATGATAGAAAAATACCCCATGTCACATACAGGGACATGATATAAAACCTAGTAATGGTCCACATGGAGATTATCGACAATTTGAGAAAGCATCCAAATATGCCGAGGCATCTATAAGAAAGTGAAATAGCAGTATGTAGAATAGTAAAGCAATAGATAGAGTACCGACGTCCATTGTTCCAAATACAAATTAAAGTACCCAAAATCCTTGAACAGAGAAAAACGCTAATCATGTGAGGAGTGTGATATGTCCAAAATATAAAAAGACCATCAGACCATATCAATAAACCAAAAACATAGACCAGCATCGCTAGTTTTGAAGGCAGAGTGATAAACATTAATCATTTTTTTTTCACAAGAGAAAAAACGTTGTTTTGAATATATTATATGAAGTAAAAATGTCCATGAAGTCATTACATTTTCACATCTGAAGATTGGAACCCAAATATCCATCCAGAAAAGTGGAAGTCCCACCCCAGACAATGATAGAAAAATACCCCATGTCACATACAGGGACATGATATAAAACCCAGCAACGGTCCACATGGAGATTATCGACAATCTGAGAAAGCATCCAAATATGCCCGAGGCATCTATAAGAAAGTGAAATAGTAGTATGTAGAATAGTAAAGCAACAGATAGAGTACCGACGTCCATTGTTCCAAACACAAATTAAAGTACCAAAATCCTTGAACAGAGAAAAACGCTAATCAGGTGAGGAGTGTGATATGTCCAAAATATAAAAAGACCATCAGACCATATCAATAAACCAGCAACATAGACCAGCATCGCTAGTTTTGAAGGGAGAGTGATAAACATTAATCATTTTTTTTTCACAAGAGAAAAACGTTGTTTTGAATATATTATATGAAGTAAAACAGTCCATGAAGTCATTACATTTTCACATCTGAAGATTGGAACCCAAATATCCATCCAGAAAAGTGGAAGTCCCACCCCAGACAATGATAAAAAAATACCCCATGTCACATACAGGGACTTGATATAAAACCCAGTAACGGTCCACATGGAGATTATCGACAATCTGAGAAAGCATCCAAATATGCCCGAGGCATCTATAAGAAAGTGAAATAGCAGTATGTAGAATACTAAAGCAACAGATAGAGTACCGACGTTCATTGTTCCATATACAAATTAAAGTACCCAAAATCCCACAACAGAGAAAAACGCTAATCATGTGAGGAGTGTGATATGTCCAAAATATAAAAATACCGTCAGACCATATCAATAAACCAGCAACATAGACCAGCATCGCTAGTTTTGAAGGCAGAGTGATAAACATTAATCATTTTTTTTTTCACAAGAGAAAAAATGATGTTTTGAATATATTGTATGAAGTAAAACAGTCCATGAAGTCATTACATTTTCACATCCTAAGATTGGAACCCAAATATCCATCCAGAAAAGTGGAAGTCCCACCCCAGACAATGATAGAAAAATACCCCATGTCACATACAGCGACTTGATATAAAACCCAGTAACGGTCCACATGGAGATTATCGACAATCCGAGAAAGCATCCAAATATGCCCAAGGCATCTATAAGAAAGTGAAATAGCAGTATGTAGAATAGTAAAGCAACAGATAGAGTACGTACCGACGTCCATTGTTCCTAATACAAATTAAAGTACCCAAAATCCTTGAACAGAGAAAAACGCTAATCATGTGAGGAGTGTGATATGTCCAAAATATAAAAAGACCATCAGACCATATCAATAAACCAGCAACATAGACCAGCATCGCTAGTTTTGAAGGCAGAGTGATAAACATTAATCATTTTTTTTTTCACAAGAGAAAAAACTATGTTTTGAATATATTGTATGAAGTAAAACAGTCCATGAAGTCATTACATTTTCACATCTTAAGATTGGAACCCAAATATCCATCCAGAAAAGTGGAAGTCCCACCCCAGACAATGATAGAAAAATACCCCATGCCACATACAACGACTTGATATAAAACCCAGTAACGGTCCACATGGAGATTATCGACAATCTGAGAAAGCATCCAAAATGCCCAAGGCATCTATAAGAAAGTGAAATAGCAGTATGTAGAATAGTAAAGCAACAGATAGAGTACGTACCGACGTCCATTGTTCCAAATACAAATTAAAGTACCCAAAATTTGAACAGAGAAAAACGTTAATCATGTGAGGAGTGTGATATGTCCAAAATATAAAAAGACCATTAGACCATATCAATAAACCAGCAACATAGACCAGCATCGCTAGTTTTGAAGGCAGAGTGATAAACATTAATCATTTTTTTTTCACAAGAGAAAAAACGTTGTTTTGAATATATTATATGAAGTAAAACAGTCCATTAAGTCATTACATTTTCACATCTGAAGATTGGAACCCAAATATCCATCCAGAAAAGTGGAAGTCCCACCCCAGACAATGATAGAAAAATACCCCATGTCACATACAGGGACATGATATAAAATCCAGTAACGGTCCACATGGAGATTATCGACAATCTGAGAAAGCATTCAAATATGCCCGAGGCATCTACAAGAAAGTGAAATAGTAGTATGTAGAACAGTAAAGCAACAGATAGAGTACCGACGTCCATTGTTCCAAATACAAATTAAAGTACCCAAAATCCTTGAACAGATCAAGAAAAACGCTAATCATGTGAGAATTCAAAGTAAAGTTAATCTATTAACATTGCAAATAAAATTACACCGAAGTCAAAAACATTGCCTGGCCATACTCATGGAAAATTTGTCATCAAAAAATTAAGAAGACTGCCCTCATACAGGGAAACCAGTCTTGAACATTTAATTTACAGAATTCAAAAATATTACTTAAAGGTCCAGCACAGTAAAATAAACTAAAAGCAGCCCAATTAACTGGGCCTGCTAAGCAAGAAAAACAAATTAACCAAACTAATCCTCCGCTGGTTCCTCCACGATTCGGCACCATCCTTCGAAAGGTCCAGGATCGCTAGGTGCTACCTCCACATGCATGCCACGGCTCCCCTCCTGAAGGCCCGAATGCTGGCCGGCTTTTTCCGAGCTCAGACCCGCCGGACGGGTGCATTCTTCCTCGGTTTGGGCCTCCTTGCGAAATACCACAGTGACTAAAGTCGTGATTCGCGGGCGGTTGAGAGAGCAATTAAAGGATAATTGCGCAGTGCGCGTCATGGGAGAAGGTGAACTAGCGGTGGGGAAGCCAGGAGCAGGGAAATCCATACGGTGGCTAGATCCTACAAGCCGACCCCGCCCACTCCTAGTATTTGGATATCGACCTAAGTAATAATCACTGGACTGGCCGGAAGTCGACTCTGTTGAGGGGCTGGAGGGAGCGCGCCAGGGTTGACCTCTAGTGCTCCCCCTACGGCAACGCATCCTATGACGCACGCGAGGCATGGGTGCAATCTCAGGCGCAGTGGGCACAAGAGGAGACGAAGAAGCAGAATTTCAATTAACAGAGGAAGATAGACAGAGACAGAACCGAGAGAAATGAAAATATGCAGCAAGGTCTAGGCAGCAGTTTAGTTGGCCACTTCTCCTTATCGTCACAGTTAGCAGGCAGTGTAATCCAGCAACCGGCTTGTCTGAAAAACCATGGCTAAACGCCATTTTGTTGACCCGTCTGCAATGCAATCATAGGACGCCCGTCATAATTAATCTCTGATCATTAATAATGAGAGCCGAAGGCCGGATCAAATTGGAGCGTGCGGAATCGCTAAGAGGAGTGGAGGTCCGATCTTGAACAGTGTTAAAAATTAATTAATGCGGATTTGATGTGAAAACTTAATTGAACAGCGTTAAATGTTAATGCGATTGATATGAAATTTCCATATCCATGTCCCATCGCCTTAAACGCCATCGAATGCACCCGCAGCCGGGAGCAGGGAAAGTTTTTATTGAGGACACGTGGCAGAAATTGATTGGAGCGGATCTTTGTTTGGGCCGCTCGCGCAGTGGAAATCCGGACCCGTAAAATATTAGGGCGAATTTGATAAGAAATTCACGTCACAAAATTGGCTGACGTCAGCAGGCTATTTTGGAACGCGAATTTGGTTTGAATTATGGTTTATCGCCATTTGAAGTCCGGCGGGCTCGACTTAAGAACAATTTTGTTTGATCCCATCTTATAAAATTTGTGTTGGTTTTATTTGATAATACACATATTTATAATAAATCATGGGAATACCACACTAAACATGTGGAAAATTTATATAAATAATTATTGAGAACAATCATTTTTATGTAAAAATATCCAAGGCGAGGTCTGTGTAGAGAACCGGGGTCGTGAAAAATGTTCAAATATAAAAATCCCGCTTAATAAAGAGACAAAATTGTTGTGCTTTCGGAACCTGACCAGAGGATTGGACATGAGTTAAAAAACAAAAGGATAGCGGAACCAGACTTGCACCCGTGGTCAAGCCCTCTACCAAAACCATGAGCGGAATCACAAAAGAGGGTTGCCCATATCACACCGCTTTTGCGGAGTAGGCGGTATTTCCTATTCGCGAGCGATTCCATAGGGAATGCGACACGTGGCGAAGTGACCCCCGGAAAACCACCGTTTAACCCGCGCCATCGCACGTTAAAGCCCGACGTTGGAAGCCAAGCGAAATTGCCAAGAGTTGTTGATTTGGAGAAGGGCCATCGGACGGTGGTCGCACGTTGAACTTGCCCGGAGGTTAACTAAGGTGTGCGGAGGATAGCTAGGTACGATACGAGTGTTTGATTGGTTATTGATATATATAGGTGGGGCCAGAGTATAATGAAATTGTTTAATTAAATGATTGGCGGATAATTAGCATAAGTCTGGAGCGTGATTGTTGTAAGGCTAGGTGGTGAAATATAGAGCCGAAAGTTCATTACAAATTATTTATTTAAAAAGAAACGTGGAGTATAAATACAAAGTGTTGAAAGTTAAACATTGGTTATAAGGATTGGAGATAATATAAAGTCGGGAATATAAATTAAAGTCCAACCATTGTGGATAGTATTTATTTATCAAATTCTACGAATTTTATAAATAAACCCGAAGAAAGAAGAAGTCAATTAAGACTCAGGCTGGAGGAAAAGAACGGGGTAAACCAAGGGAAAATGCTGACAAAGCGATTGTAGACACACCAGCTCTCCTTAGGGGTCCAATTTCAGTTTTGTTGCGTCACACGATGATCTCTCTTCTCTGGCATTTACTTGTATTGAAGATCACTATTCTAGGAATAAGGAGTTATTTTCTCCAAAATAACCCTAGCCAAACATTGACAATGCATCAAGGATATATTTCTATGCTTCATAAGCACATTTTTTCTACTTCTAAATCATGTCTTGGAAGTGGTTGTTGTGCTAGAAATTATTCACCATTTGGTTTCATACCAAAGTATTTTTCACATTTTCAGCATCCAATACATGAAAAAGATAATGGTTTAAAACAACATAAATATTTGAAATTTTGCAAGAATTGTCTGGCACACTTTGAATATGAATTTTGAAGTCAAGTGCATGATGTTGTACAGGATCAAGTGTCATTTTGAATACCAAATGTTTCACAAGAAACTTCTCAACATGCTACCCTGTAGTAAGGATTAAATGACAATATTGCATCAACTATTTTCATAATAAAAGTGCACCTCGGCCATAAGACTAAACAACTACAAATGTTGTAGATCTAACAAGACCACACAATCAAATGTATTCCACAAGGCCAATACCGTATGAAAAATGAAAAGGAGTTTGCAACCAAAAATACCTTAGGCAACTAATTCAATTAGATACACCAAACCATCAGCAAAAAGGAAAACCAGCCTACTCAAAAGGCAAGCGTTTACCTCCTTTGAAAAAATTTTGAGTTCCGAAACAAGGGCCTTTATTGTCTTGTCAATGCCCCTAGTAATTTGAATGGGGTTTGCACCTGCTGCAACAACCTAAACAAAAAGGTTTCATTTCAAATTATTTTCCACAAATTTAAGATACAACCATTGTCAGCTTTGTATTTCCTAACAAGCTCATAAATTTTGACAAAAGAACCAAAAATTTTTAATACCTGATAGCAATTTTTTCACTCAAAAACTATCTTAGACTCAATAAGCCCAACCCAAAACTAAAAAACCAAACACCATAAGACCCTACAAAAATGAATAGATGATCTTAATCCAGTACTATCGACAAAAAGTTACCTTTACACCCTCACTTATTAAACCCCGTGCTGTTGAATTTTAACTTCAACTGCTGCAGCAGAAGGACGGATGCAGCAGCAACATTTTTTTTTGGAGGTTGCTTGCATGCCATCCAGAAATTTAATTCAGCATTTAAAATTCCTTCAAGTTTTTTTTGTAGACGGCCACAGCCATATTTCTGTACAGGATTGTATTTAAACACAACAGCCAGCATTAACGCAATTCACCAACCAGAAATTAAACAAACAGAAATTTACCCGACAGTTTTGTAAATTCAAAATGAGGACACGTGGAGCATTAATATTGGATCGCATGAAATTGAAGGGAATCTGAAAACCTGAAAACCGGACCCGAATTTTTTATAGGGCACATTGGATTGAGAATTCGAGTTAAAATTAAGCAGACATCAGCATCCCATTTTGGAACGCGAATTTGGTTTGAAATTCAATCTATTCAGACTTTTGAAGTCCGATGGAAAGGGTTCTTTAATGTTTTGATAATTTAATTTTATGTATGCTTTAATATATACATATGTTTTAAACATATGTTATATATATATCATATGCGAAATGAAAGGTGGGCCACAGAATTTAGTTTTAATTTTATTTTTTTTAAAAGAGGGTTTATTATAATATGTTTTATATGTTCCGGCATATAAAAATAAAAAGGTCGAAAAAGCTTGGTATTTTTTTTTATAGACAGTACGTAAATTTTTTATTACATAGCAGTGTGTAAAAAGTGAAAAACTGAGTGTAACTTTTTAAGTGTGTATGCACAGCAGTGCGAAAGGGAAAAACACAGCAGAGTGTCTTAGAGACAGAGTATGTTTGTTTTGAACAGACAGTGAGTTGGTTTTATGCACCGCGTTTTGTAGCAGTCATAATTTTGTAATCCCTCTCAGTGAGGAAGTAGTGTAATAGTTTTTTTTTGAGTTATTGAAGGGAATAGAAGTTTGTTTTCAAAGTATTGAAACTCTGTCTCCTGTCAAAGAAATTTTTATTTTCTGTGTGTTAGAGGAAGGGAGATTTATTTTCCATTCATTGTTCTCGAATTTTTCAATATTCCAACATGTGCAAGAACAACAGATGTTGTGGTTCCATCCCCAGCTAAATCATTTGTCTTTGCCGCAGCTTGCCTTACCAACTTGGCCCCAATATTTTCAACTCGGTCCTCTAATTCAACCAATAAAAAGGCCAAAACCATAGCATTGAGATACATTTCATTACACTGTCAATAACAATAAAATTTGACTCAGCCATAACCCTTTCCTTTTATTGTTGAGAAAAGCTTTATGCATTACTCTAATGTGGCTAGTCCATAGGCCAAGTAGACCACTGGGTAACAAATATGTTTCCTTTCACCTTTGAGTTTTCAAATTATGCCTACCAAATCTAAGACATTTAAGAGGGGGAACTAATACAATGTTAAAAAGAAAACCGGAGCACACATCTACAAATTACCTCCTTAGCTACTGTCACACCATCATTAACTATTTTTGGAGAACCATGCTTGCTCTCCAAGACAACATTTTGCCCTTCGCCCCAAGGGTGACTCCAACAAGATCAGCAAGTTTGTTCACACCGCCTGCAAGACAAATTGACAATGCTTTCAGTAAGTGTGCAATTGAATGCCAGACCATATGCCAAAACAACCCTCCATTTAAAATAACACATTAAAATCGAATATAAGTGGACAAGGAAAGATCCACCGCAGTGAAGTTTCACGTGCAGGTGACCTTCCTTTAAACATAATTTTTTCTCTGACCTGCAATTTTTTTGTCACTGAACCATCCTTGTTGAAGTACAACTCCTTTTCCATAGCTCTTGTATTAACTACCTTCTCTCTATCGTGTAATCTCAGAGTCCCTCTTCTGCTTGAGCGATTAAAGGAAATGGGTGAAAAAACTGAAAGAGAAGACAATTGTCTGCCATAATTATCAAACATTGCACCCAACTTCTTCCCCTTTCCATTGTTACTCAATGAGGTAGATGTGGAAATTGTTGTCATACTGCCCAAAGCAGAGGCCATCTTCTCTTATCTTGAATATAGAATTACAAGATCTTCATATTAGTATGAACCTTAAAAAACATGACTCCCATTGCTAAAATCCACTTTTAAGTTGTAACAGGCAAACTAAACAACTATCGCAACTTTTGGCAACTTCTGGAGCATTAAGAGAGAAACAACCAAAGAGAAATATAACCACAATCCTCATTTTAATGAGACCGGACTATATATTTGCATTAAGATAATAGAAAGAAATCACGACTATATTAAGGCCAGCACAAAACAATCTTTAACCAGTGTCTCTCGCGGCCTTCAGGTTGACATGCTAGAGGTTGCATATTTTTAATTTAAATTCTTGACCTCTCATGCCCATCTATGAATGCATCCAATGGGATATCTACATCAAATGCTCCTTTATATCCCCAAAACAAATTCCCTACTACAAGAGCACCAGTATTGATGGATCACCCCACACCATCCCACCCACTAGAAACGGTGAAAAAGGAAACCCGAGAAAACTTCCGAAATATCTCAAGATGACTATATGGGTGGTTCTTATGAACCAACCAACCATTCAGAACATGCTCATCAATCCAAACCATGAGTATTATGTGACGATATTCAAGCAGGCACTGAATCGGATTTCTGAAGCTATGTTAGAGAAACCCTAAAATCTCATTGAAAATAGGTGAAATGTGGCACCACTCAGAGATTGACATGTGCCAATTGGTACAAGTGGTAGACAATTGGCATGCTCAAACAACGAGGTGATGCAAGAATGACATGAGGGAGAAAATATCAGAAAAGCCCCAAATCTGGAGAACTAAAGCTCATCACCAACTCGAGATTGACAACTTTACATGATGTAACCTATGAAATCGTAAATGGAGAAATCATAGTAACAATAAAGTAACCTATGTAACAATAAATTCGGATTCATCCTGGGAGTGGTAATGGGAGAAATCATAGTGAACAACAGGAAACATGCATAGTTTCTTACAATCAAATAGATGAAAAAACACATACAAAAAACCTAGATAATAATCGTGAACAAGCTTAATATTGAATTATGAACTGTAAAGGAACTTACAAAATGTGACATTACGAACCTGGTCAAGCGCACAAGCAAAAATATCCCGGACATGACCCTGGTTGACAAGTTGTATTGCTCATGATGCAAGAGGATTTGTACCTGCACTGCCAAGTCAATCAAAATCCATCATTATCTATACAATAAACACAAGTAATTGATGTAGTATTTTTTACTCTAAGATGCATTCTTATGATAATGTTAGAACATATGTTGAAAATGTCAAAACATACCCGAATAAGCTCCTCTTCATTTCAAGAACAATTTATTGGAGTCGCATGAACTTGGAACAAGCCTCCCACGATCTGAAAGAGTAGCAACTAAGTCAATAGTGACTTTTTTGTTGCTACGCTGGATCAAGGGAGGTTTGCTCCAAGATTAAATCGCTCCAATAAATTATTCTCTACTAAACAGGGCCAACCACGTGAAGGTGGAAGCTCTTATGGCCCCTCCCCCCGCCCTCACATCACTCTCAATTCCCCAATACCCAATCTATATTTCATTTTTTACTTTCATGAGCATAAAAAAAAATATTCAATAACTAATTAAAAAAAATTCAACAAAAAGTACGCAAGGAAACATTGCAATTAATGCTTGACATAAAAATAGTATGATAAATGAGTTTTTTATATAACGCAAAAAACGTTCCAAGTATGGTAACGTTTGTTTTATAATAATACAATATTTTACATTGTCAAATTTTCTTTTTCTTCTTCCTATTTTTAAAGCTCCTAATTACATCATCAATATCATCGTGCTCTGCTCCTGTTTCGTGCCTTTCAACTCGCACTGCTGACCTAGTTGTGTATTCACGATGTCTGGGCTCATCCAGTGATGGGGCATCGCCTACAAAAACAGATAATATTAAATTTTAATTGTCAGTTTTTAAATATCATTGAACTAGTTCGGTAATATTAATAAAAAAAATTGCAATGAGATTATTTATCTGGTGCACCAGTTGTCGCCGCTGACCTAGTTGCGTAGTCACGATGTCTGGTCTCATCCAGTGACGGGGCATCGCCTACAAAAAAAGATAATATTAAATTTTAATTGTCAGTTTTTAAATATCATTGAACTAGTTCGGTAATATTAATAAAAAAAATTGCAATGAGATTATTTACCTGGTGCACCAGTTGTCGCCGTTGGGACTGTTGCCCTGTCTTCCTCTCCGGTGGTAAGATCCTCAAGGGAAACATTCTCTGTCATTTAAACAAAAAACGTTATAAGGACAACCATCAAGGTATAATTAGAAAAAATTATAAGTGGAAATTAATTACCGTCACGGCCCTCACTGATAGCAGCATTGTCGGCCCGGTCCCCACTACAATGATCAGGTTGCACGAGAGGATCATCTACATCTGGCTCTAAAACTGAGTTATTTTCCTCGTCAGTAGTGCTGCTCCCCTGATTTAAACAAAGTTGTTAGACATTAAATTTATGGACGAAAACAAAAATATTGAAAGGTTAATGTTTTACCTTATCAGGCATTGTAGATCTTGGGACTTGCCCCAAGCTTCTACGACGTTCAACTACAGCTTGATAGCCAAAACGGAAAGCAATATTTTTATCTTCCTCTGTAGTTATTGTTCCAAAGTCATCACCCTACATTATATATGATTGTGTATTTTTAATCATATCTGATAGGATTACAAAAACGTTGGAAGGCGATACAATTAATTATAAGATCTTTAGCTACTTAATTACAATTCTTGCAGCTAATTTCAAGTAGCCACCCTGGCCGAGCTTGTGATGGACCTTTTTCTCAATCCTAGCTTTGGTTGCCTTTGAGGTGTCAGGCAACCTAGCATCAAAAGATTGAAGTCAGATATGACGTAGCACACTTTTATTTTAGACATAAAGAAAATTAAAGCTATTGAATTAAAGTTGTAATTTACCTTGCGGGTCCAGTTGGCATTTTTCCTTATTTCTTTGCCCTTTTCTCTTTTCCGTCATGGATGAGTGCTCTCCACTCACTCTCTGAAACTGCGAGAGGATGCTCATATCTAGGGTTAAATTGCAATTGCGTCCTATAGGTGTCCTTGGTATATTTCAAATATTTGCCGGCTACCCGAGCCACCGCTGTTCTGTCAAATGTGCCGACCCCAAAAAGGGCTTCTAGATAATCTAGAAGTTCTTTTTTCAGGTTGGAATTCTGGGAATTCCACCCCGTACTTATGGTTGGGCCAAAAATTACCAACGCATGGCTCTCAAGAATCCTGTAGAACTCATTGTTTCCTACATAGAATAAAACCAAAAAAAAAAAAAAAGATATTATCATTAATTTAAAAATAAAAATCATGATAAATATGTTTTAGATAAAGTACATGAAATAGTTAAAATATTAAAATTTACCTGGGAGTTGTACATGCTTTATAGGGACACCCTCATCGTTCACCAACAACGTGCCATTAATGGTCCCCGTGGAGCTGACATGTGTAGCTCCAGGAAACGCAATAATGTAGCTGGCCATATCAGCCTCATCATTGCCAACACGTTCAACGGTTGGCTGGGTGTCTGCTTGGGCAGGGTGTGTTTCTTGGCTAGCACCTAAAGGAGTAGAAGGTGTACGAGAGGGTTGTTGGGCAATCTCTTGCCCTTGTGTCCCACTACCACCAACACCGGGTTCAGCAAGTGCCAAAAAACGCTACATACAAAAGAAATTTTTGTTAGTTTAGTCAATGTAAAAATTAAAAATCAAACTATCACAATTCATCTCATGCAGAACAAAAAAAATATCCTTTTGAATTTTTATTATTACCTGATATCTTTCTAGCTGCCTCATAAGATGTTGTATCCTCTCTTCTGTTTCAGGTGTTTGAGGCTCATCTATCAAAGTATTAAATTCTGACCTTGCGTCTCATGCCTTTTTTTGCAACAAGAACACTGGAGATAGGGATGAAGAAAGCTCTTCCTTAAAGAGGGAATAATCAGGCGTACCATGGCTAGGTGTCTGCATATTTGAACAAAATTAATATTATTTCAATTATGTAAATAACTAAAATACCTGAAGATAGAGCAATGTTGGCACTTTACATGTTCTTCTGCTGGCCTCTTTCCGCGATCATCCCGTCTCGGGGTTGTTGTTGTACTGACCTGATCAGTTTGCCACATTGCATTAAAATTATAAATGTAAAAACTTGAAAACAATATCTAACTTGAAAACACAAAATAAAAACTGAAATAATTTCTAATAAGACACCGGAAGACAGAGTTAGAGTTTCAAATATGCCTTGCATTGAATTCAGTCCTGGAAACATGTCATTGCACATTAAGGCACCCAAACATTCAATCCACAAATGATATATTTAAGTAGGCTTCTCCTATTCTCGGAAAACACCATACCTATAATGCATTCACTTGCATGTATAAAGGGAAAGGAAAACATGTTTTCATACAACGGTGACAAAGGCATCTTGGGGAAAGGTATCCTCACTTTTTATTTATGTTGTTCACCCACACCACTCTCGTGTTTTCACTAATCCTATTTTGTCATTTTTGGATTCAAATTAAGTTAAGGCCTTAAGTATTTTTTTACCTTTCGGTGTAGTTTTTATAAGTGGCATGTATGGATTTTCAATTAATTCTGCACTTTTTCTCTTCATGCGCATGTTTCCATGGAAATCAAATGCATGATTTAGTCCCATACATTTAACAAGTTGTTGGATCAACTCCATAGGAAATATCATGTTTCCTATTCAATCAAAATTTATCTCACTTAGGGTAGGTAGGAAGGTTTTCCCTTTGTATTAATAGGGCACTTCTAGCTTGCATTTTTATTATATCTTTCAAATTTAGTGTCGTTTCAATTAGGGCATGAATTTTTGCAACTTTCAAGGTGAGAATGAACAAAGACAAATTTTTGTAATGGATGATTGTATATGACTCCATGGCCAGAGGAAAAGGCACTAATCTGCTTCTTCAAATACCTATAGTTCTCATTCACCTCATACGGAGATGGTCCCTGATTTTGAGCCAAATGTTGCAGCAAAAAGTTCCCCCCCTCCATAATTTGATATTCAATGAAAATTTCTTAAATTGATGATGGGGCATGATTATGGAACATTGGCACATACATATGTAATGGAATTCCAAGATCATGATATATGTTTGCATATGTTTATGGCAATGTTCCACCAAGTCCCCGGGAGGTGGGAGCGAGGGGACGAGGGAGCGCGGGAGCGGCCTATGCAAAAGCTCCCTACCAATTTTCAGGAAACGTGGGGGGACGTCGGGGTCATAAAAATTATAAAATTTAATATTTAAAATGTAACTATAATTTTGCAAGGAATGTATATACAGTCATCATACACTTGCATCATGAAAGATAAATCATAAATGATAAAATTACAAATCGATGAATGATGAATCATATAATTGAAACAAAGTTAAAAGTTAAAAGTTAAAACATACATCATACAATCATGCATGTAAGTTTGTAAGTTTGTAACTATATAATCATTAATGTAACTACTAACAATGTACAATGAAAATAAAGTTTAAGATATCATATGACATATTACATCAAGATTCAAAATAGAGTTTAAACTGAAGTTTACAACTCAAGTCTGAAACATAAAACTTAAATGCAAATAAGTTATGTCTGAAACATAAAACATAAAACATAACATATGAATATCAAATGATATCATCATAATGATAAATGAGCATAAATGCTCAAGTTAATGCCCCACTAGTCTTTGCATCCAACTTCTGCACGAATATATCAAGATCAACCATGTCACCATCTGAATCAGAATCACTTGGATTCTCAAATATGCTAAGTGGCACATAAACTTTTAACATGAGACCATAAACTAAAAGGGGTGGTGAGGGGACGTGAGGGGGCGTGAAGGGGGGTGTGAGGGGGCGTGAGGGGGCATGAAAGGGGGTGTGCGGGGGCATGAGGGAAACATCCCCTAGAAGTCCCCAAGACCTCAGAGCGCGAGGGGGCGAGGAATCTAGACCCCTAGGTGGGGGGGCGAGACCCCGTGTAACATTGGTTTATGGAGGTGGTGGAGCAAAAAAGAGCTCAAATAGAGCTGAAATTTTTCACATAAAAAGGACTGTGGGCTTGACTAATGGTTCCATTTAAAAAATAATATCTAGACAGAGAATAAGTGTAGCATGCAAACATGCATTGAAAATCCATCCGAGTTTGCATTGTATTACTTATGATGGATTCAAATTTGGGTTTCAAAATGCCAGGTTATGGCATGATTTTGTCGAGAAACCCTTAGTTGGATTCTCATGTTGGTTTAATTTATATTTTAAATTTGTTTTGCAATATTTGGGTGATAGTAACTCATGAACTAGGTTACCAATGTGTAACAATCATATTTCAAGAATAAAGTTGTGATTTTTTTATATTATTATTATTATCTATTAGCTACGAGTATTGACACCTAATGCCCGGAATTTTGACATCTTGATAGCATGGATAATTTCGAAAATGTTTCTAGTAATGTTAACATAATAACTATCATTACGTGTCTTCACTTTTGTCACCATAATAGACCTGTGATATGGACTCATCACACAACTTCATATGCTATGTCCCAACAAGTTCAAACTGGTTCAACCTACCTCATAGTGTGGTTATTAAGGACAAGTTGCTTGATATATAACTCGATAGCATAGACCGCGTTGCAGTTCTAAAAAGAATCCTCAAGTGTCAAAAAAATTCACAATATGTTCTACTATAAAGCCTTTTGGGATACCTGAAATAATATATGTATCATTGATGACTTTTAAAGTATGACAAGATCCAAAGGGAAAGGAAATCAATGGAAGAGTGATCCACCAATGAGAACCTAGAATTTAGCATCAGATGAGTTAGAGTCTAGGAAATTGAAACCCTATAATTTTAATTAGTGATGAAGGACATCACATAGGTAATTATTTTTTCATGTAGAATAATCTGTTAATTCAAATTTAAACTACATAATATGAAAGGCATACCATAAATTTTTCCACGTAAGTCCAAACAACCTATAAAAAAGGAAAACCTTCTTTTTCCATGGGAAATAATTTACCTTTCCTTTTTCAAGACAATCTAAATCACAAAAAATATGAACTATACTGCACACATTCTTGGATAATGTGCAAGTGGAAAAGGAATACCCTACACAAGTGATGCACACATGTACATTTGAACACTAATAGATTTTTGTAGTTGAAATGCAATGCTTGTTTTCATTTAAATGTAGGGTTTTTAAAGCAGTGAGAAATAATGGCTGCCAAATTAATAAGCGTTTCTTTGGGAAAAATTTAAATCTTGTATTGGGTGATGAAGATAATAGAGGGTATTGAATCTTGATTCTTGACATCTAGAGAGAACCATACAGCCTAACACAATCTAATGGAATTGACCAAAAAAACCCAAATAGAGTCAACCCTACTATAGGAGGAAGGGCCTGCAGTAAAAACTTACCATTTTTCAAGAGCTGAGGGCGAATGATGTTCTGCAAGAGCTGAGGGCGAACGCTGTGGGCGAATGCTAAGGGAAAATGCTGTTCTGCAAGAGCTGAGGGAAAATGCTGTTCTGAAAGAGCTGAGGGTGAATCCAGGGTGAATGCTGTTTTGCAAGAGCTCAGGGCGAATGCTGAGGGCGAATGCTGTTCTGCAAGAGCTCAGGGCGAATGCTGAGGGTGAATGCTGTTCTGCAAGAGCTGAGGGAAAATGTTGAGGGCGAATGTTGTTCTGCAAGAGAGGAGGGTGAATGCGCGCGTGATATTAGACATTAATGTAGCACACATGTACATTTGAACACTAATAGATTTTTGTAGTTGAAATTCAATGCTTGTTTTCATTTAAATGTAGGGTTTTTAAAGCAGGGAGAAATAATGGCTGCAAAATTAATAAGTGTTTCTTTGGGAAAAATTTAAATCTTGTATTGGGTGATGAAGATAATAGAGGGTATTGAATCTTGATTCTTGACATCTACAGAGAACCCTACAGCCTAACACAATCCAATGGAATGGACCAAAAAAACCCAAATAGAGTCAACCCTACTATAGGAGGAAGGGCCTGCAGTAAGAACTTACCATTTTGCAAGAGCTGAGGGCGAATGTTGTTCTGCAAGAGCTGAGGGTGAACGCTGAGGCCGAATGCTAAGGGCAAATGCTGTTCTGCAAGAGCTGAGCGCGAATGCTGAGGGCAAATGATGTTCTGCAAGAGCTGAGGACGAATGTTGTTCTGCAAGAGCAGAGGGCGAATGCGTGCGTCATATCAGACGTTAATGTAGCTATTGCGACGCATACGAAACAATAAAATCATTTTTATGTAGCGCGCATATAAGTTTCAAATTTTTATGTAGCGCGCATATAAGTTTCGTATTTTTATGTGGCGCGCATATAAGTGTCGTTATACCGACGGCGGAAAAAGCGTCACTATTGCGACGGGTACCTAAACGTCACAATGGCGACACCTAGACATTGTGTCGCACTTGCGACGATTGGAGTCGTCTCAAAAAAATTTGGGGTTTCCGACATTTGGTCAAAAGCGTCGGAACCAAGTGTCGGAATTTCCACCAAATGTAGTAGTGCATGTTGCTCCTATACAAAATGTTATATGATAAAGATACTCCTAGGTTTTCTCCTGAAGCAGAGTTAGACATACTGCCTGTTGCGAGATGGTTTGGAGAAGAATTATTTACATATATCAGGGTATTTGGAAGTTTCGCTTCCCCTCATGTCTTACCTTTGTATGTTCTTGATAAACTCATGGCACGAGAAATTGCTTATCAAACCTGCGGAGAAGGAGGTTTGACAAAATATTTGAAGGAAAAAAAGAAGGCTATTTGGCCACAATTTCCTGTGGCCTGTGGAGCCTTTTCACTATTTGATGTAGGCCATGCATTCAAAGAAGTAAACAACATTACATGTTTACGTTTGTTCAAATTCCCAAGAAGACCATTCGATCCTTATGATGTTGCTAAAAATTTCACTACTGCAGCCAAAATAAGAGTGTTTTCTAAAGAAGATGATCTTTTTGATGACATGTTCCAAGAAAAAGGCACACTTAAAGAATTTCTACATTCGGCCCAAATGCGGTTTCCTCCAGCAGAATTTCAAGAGTTCACGATATACAGAGAAAAAAGGTTAGCTAGTATCCCTTTGGATAAATTACGCTTGCAACCCATAAGGGAACCAACTCCCAGTATTAGTCTCAGTGGAAGTTCAAGTACAGACAAATATAAATCTAAGTCCAGGAGAGAAACGTCAGAACACTCTAAGAGGTCAGACAATGACCATGATAAAAGTGAAGGCTTAGTAAGGGATACTGCCCAGTCAAAGGAACTCTCATAGCAACAGGTTTTGACCTCTTCACAGCTAAATCTTCCTCCTCTCATCGTACAAAAATCATCAGTCAGAACTGAGTTAGATAAACAACTGTAGACAGACTGGAGACAGAAGGCTCAAGAAAAGGCAGAATCAATTAAAAGGTTAACTAAGTTGAATTGGGATTCTTACTGGGTGTGTTTGGTAAAACCACACAGCCAGTGCATGACTCTCAAATGTATCATCAATTCTGCTGAGAATATGGCGCCAGCTCTTGCCGCTTCTGTCTTCACAGGACAGTTAAAGTCAGAAGTTGGCCAGCCTACTCTTCTCAAACAAATGCTGAAATTTTTCAATTTCAAAGAACAGATTCACAAGTAGTTAGTTGTTAGTTTTAATTTTATATTTAGTATTAATTTTTCTTTATTTTTTCCTAAAAAGGGGACGGTCATTTAAACCGTATCCTACATTTTTGTAATAAATTATTTTTAGATTTATTTAGTAGTATTTAAACCCTTCTCATGCATTTAGAGAAGGGTCTTGAAATTTGTCAAAAACTTGTCCTCAGAACATGCACTTTTTCACCCTTCGAGAAGGTTTTGATGAATGAATGGAACATATTTATTGATATCTGCATTTAATATCTACTACTGATGTTGCACTTTTGTACTCTTAGTGGATGTTGGATTAAGAAGAGAAAAGTCATTATTGCTTGAAGCTCATGAGTAGAAGTAGTTATAAATGGTACTTTTATCTCTTAACTATTTCTGCCTTTGTGTTAAAGTGATATTTATGTTCAGTTGTTTATATATTGATGCTTGAATGCTTGAGTTATCATTTGGCACTTTTGTACAGTCATAGCTATTTATTTATGCTTAATATATGAGTAGCTTATTATGTGATATGTTTTTCACAACAGTTTCGTCTAACTTTTTATACGAAGTGGTTTATCTTCATTGAATTCTTTTTTTATAACAGTTAAATGATCTTTATTACCAATTGTTATTTGAAATCATTTTAGATCGTATAATAGAAAGATTACATCCCAGGTTAGTTTAGAATTAGATATTTCTATAAATAGAATACAATTGCATGTTATTAGATTAGAGTTAGAATAAAAAGCATTTCACTTAGGAACTTTTAGAAAGGAAGTATCAATTCTCAACACACACACACATATTGGGAAACTGGTCCCATTATCCCTAGTCGGGCCCACTATACCAAATGGAAAAGGAGCTGCCAACCAAGGTCCGGACCGGGTGGGTATCCCCCTTGTTGTAGACCTGATTTTCGGAGCTTCAACAAGACTGTAGATTTAGTGCCTTAAACTCTCAAGGCTTTGAATTTTAGAAGCTAACGACAAGAA
The DNA here is from genome assembly GCA_034641835.2 of Pinus albicaulis. Taxonomy (NCBI): domain Eukaryota; kingdom Viridiplantae; phylum Streptophyta; class Pinopsida; order Pinales; family Pinaceae; genus Pinus; species Pinus albicaulis. The sequence goes on from CM076578.1 coordinate 441,350,709, forward strand.
CTGAATTTTATTGAATGAACTGAAAAATGACTCTATTTACAGACACAAATACCATTGGGCATGGAGTTTTACTGAAACATTACTTCAAATATTTACAATGGAAATACCAACTGACTTATCAAACAAATTTTTTTTTGAGAAAATGACCATTGACTGAATCTCCAGTTAATTTATCATCATCTAAATACTTCAACATAAATGTATTATTTTCCAGAACTTGAGCAATTTTGAATGGCCTGAACCACAAGTTTTCAAACTTACCATGCTTTCCATGGTCTTCTCTTCTTGCATCCCAACGCAATACCAAATCGTTTTCTTGAAAACAATGTTGTTTTGTTCTTTTGTCAAAGAAAAATTTTACTTTGGCTTTGTATTTCTGTGCTTTGTACATCAGGGATTCCCAGATTTGATGAGCTTCTATTAGTTGCAGCATCCTTCTCTGAATGGGATTTGAATCATCAGTTTCATCTTGTAAAAATTTCATAATAGGAAGCACCAGTTATAATGGCATTACAACATCGGTACCATAAACAAGTTGAAAGGGATAAAATCCAACTGATCTCTTATTACTTACCCTGTCTGCCCAAAGAGCATGAACTAGTTGATTATCCCAATTTATTTTGTTTTTTGTCATCATATTCTTTATGATTCTTACAAGGCTTTTGTTCAATGACTCAGCTAACCCATTACCTAAGGGGTAATAAGGTGTAGAATCAGTAAAATAAATTCTATACTTATGACAAAAATTGTTCATCTTGGAAGATTTAAAAAGCCATTGCATTGTTAGTCACAAAATTTTGAGGGCAACCAAATCTAGATATAATATTTTCCAACATAAATTTAATTATTATTGTGTTGGTGGCATTTATAGTTGGAATGTCCTCAATCCACTTGGTGAAATATTCTGTGGTGTAAGAATCCACCCGTGCTATCCTGATGATGGCGGATGAATCTCACTAATGAATTCTAGCCCCCACTGCTGGAAAGGAGAATCTGCTGAAATGGGAATGAGAGGTAGTGGGAGCATATTCTGCTTATCAGAAAACTTTTGACACTCAGTACAATCACTGACTTTAGAAAAAAAATCAGAGAAAAGAGTTGGCCAATAATAGCTAGCTCTTAGAATTTTATTTGCAGTAGCTTTCCAATATAAATGTCCACCACACACCCCTACATGTATCTCTCACATAACTTTCTGTTAAACAACATTTTGTCACTGTCCTACAATCCCCATCCCGCACATTGGAGGAAAATTTATGTGACTTATACGAATTTTCATGCCTTGCAAAGAGTATCATTGCATCCCTTTCCATGAGGAGAAAATTTCCTCTGTTGTCTCTTCCATGAGCAGACCATCAAAAACACATGCTTTTGGGTTGGCACTGGTAGACCGTTATGGCCTCGTGTTGATAAAGGAAATTAACACTGCGCCCTGTGCCCATTGGTGCTCTATCCCAATGAGCTGGCCACACCAAGATGTTTTTGGAATGTTTTTAAATATAGAGGCAAAGTTTCCATGCTAACTACTTCGTGACTGAGTCAGCTTGGGTTGTTCGGCTGCATAACCATGAACACCTTCCTTTGGCCTCTTGTTTCCACATTTTTGGGGGAACATGCCAAAGGATAAGGCCTCCCTTCCACCATTTTAGGTATCCCAACCTCCTACTCTCCCTCTATAAATAAACCTATCTCACATTGATGCAGCTAGCTGAATAGCTGAAGAGGAATTGTTGAAACAGTCTGATATAGCTGGTGAGATAGAGCAGAGAGAGAGACCCTTGTCGAGGGAGAGCTTAGTATTTTGCCTTTCCACGTCCAAATTCCTGATGAATGGTCGAGATGCACATCAACTGGACCCACTGAAGGAGGCTGCGACATCAAGGCTCTGGTTGTAATCTCTTTCTTTCTCTTAATATATGCATGACTGATGTTTTGGTTCCCGTCTTGTGTTAATGTGATTTATTTTACGCAATAAATTAGATCTTCCTTGACTGATTAGCTAGTTATGAATGCAATTATTGTTATGTATGCTACTTTTGTCATTCGATATTTGTGCAGACATTCGAATACCATTACTGAAGGATCGCGACACATCTGGACAAGGACCAGGAGACCTTTGTTGTAGCTATGACAACCGCGTTGGATTACAGGTAGGAAAATATATCCCAAATCGTTTCGTTCATTAACTAGGAACCAACACATTAGCATGTCCTCTTGCTGCTAGACCCACCCTAGGGCTAGAGGGATCACCTCTGTCCACAGAGGGGATTTACCTACAAAACAAGTTGGCGACTCCACTGGGGATTAGTGTGAGTTTGTCGTCTCATTGTTTGTTGAGAGTTTTCCTTTTTGAGTCGACTTCGGTCGTTTGATTGCTTCTCTGCCTTGCTTGGTTTGCTTGATTGTTTTGAATCCTCCCGTTCAGCTCCAGAGTCTCAAGATTGACCTCTGCTCAGTGGTTTTCTCCTTTCCCCATAGTTTTCCATCTTGGCGCATTTTTTATTTGAACATTCGTGCCAATTGACTCTTGTTGCTTTTGTTATAGGTGCACCAACCCATATGAGGCATATATTACAACCTAACAGTCACGCCGAATCCTGTAGGATTTGGTTTGACCTTCTTCCTGAGTCCTTGGTTAGTATTTCTTGGCTCTGGGTTGTTTCTTTGCCTAGAAATTGGTCTTTTGGGATTTTTTTGACTCTGTAGTCTCGATTTTTTCTCAGTTGTTTGTCCATTATCTCATCAATGAAGTTTTGTAGCCTTAGGGTTTCTAGGTCTTGTGTTGTTTGTTCGGTCTTCTCCTCATTAAGCCTTCTGAGCTTAATATGAGTCACTTTGATCTTTGTCATTTCAATTCGTTGATCGATTGTGTTAGTCTTTATTGTTTCTTTGTGTCTTTGGTTTATTGGATGCTCACTTTTTTTTTCATTTAACTCTCCATTTTGTCACTTTGAGCATAGATCACATTGCTCGTTTGGATCATTTTGAAAGTCTCTTGTTTTCTTGAAAGAGTGCATCCTTGCTTTGAGTGTGTTTTATGTTTTTATTGAATTTGATTTATTTGTTTTAGATATTTACATTCATAGTGCTCAAAACTAGTTTTCGCTTTGATTTTTAGTGTAATAGTGCATTGTGTGCTTCATTCATCTAAAACACAAAAAAATTGCATTCTTTCGTTTGAATTGAAAATGAAAAGTTATTTTGCATAACTAGCTCTTAGCGAACTAGGAAAAAGTTTCTCATTTCTCGTTTGGTTGTATTAGATGCATTAGTGAAACTTCTTCTTGTGTTTTCATTGATTGCTACTTTTTAAAAATATTTCTATCCTTCTCTTAGTTAGCATTCATCGAACGTCAATGGTGTTTTTTTCATGTAGTGTGCATTTAGGAATTCAAGATCACATTCGGTCGAGCCTTAAAACTAAAACATTAATTCAATATCAACATTAAAATCAATTCAATCAATCTAAGGAAGCATTGAAACCTAACGTATATATTTTAGAGGTCTAGGCTAGTGACGTGTTCCGCGTCATTAAACCTAGTAGCTGTTGGGCCAGAATTGTAATCTGCAGACAAATTACGCTTCCCTAGATAGGTGTTAGTCTAGAAAAACAGGTGAAATACTGTACTAACATTTCTCCTAACTCAGAATAGATACACAGAGAGGATTGGAGGCTTACTTGTTTAGTCGCTTCCAAATGGCTCCTTCTGTCGCTTTTGTTGCAGCTTCAAATTCAAGCGTTTTGTGAGCTGAATTCTTCCTGCAAGAAAGAACACTGAAATAGTAGAAGATGCAATAATATAGATATCTATTCAAGCTAGTTAGCTAAATCGGTAAAGCATAAACTACATTCATCAACCAAGATCTTACAACATGGAAAATCAAAGTTAACATAGATGCATGTAGGGAAAAATAAGAAGTACTCTTTATTGATGATAGAAGGAGAGGTTACAACCTAGTGACTGATTTGAAGTGACCTTCCAAAAAAGTTACCAAGTCTCATCACAGCACAAATCTCTCTAGCAGTAGCTCCACAAATCAAACTCTCAAATGAAAATTCTCCAGCATTTCTCTACTCAAATTCTTCCTTCTCAAACACTTAGATCTGTGTTCAATTTATAGATGAATTATAGGTTGTTTTGTAATCAGTATCTTTCCAAAAAAAGGCAATACATTTTTCTAGTCATGTAGATGTCAAATGGACACTTGGATCCGAAGCTTGACACATGTGAACTCTTCTAGAAGGCACTAACCAAGTGGAGATTCCAGAACAATGAGAATTTCGCTCCCAATGTGATGAATGCACCTGTGAATGTCGAGAAGTTCTTTGCAGAGCAGGCTTGCATGGTGCTACCTACATATGCAACTCACTTAGGCCCCTTAGAGCTTGCGTTGGTGAGCTCTCATATGATAAATAATAAGCTTCAAACCATGGAAACCTTTACTTGATGAAAGTCTTGCTTGATTTGTCTTGTTTCTTGTCTTAGGGCATGTAGTAACTGAAATGATAGGGAATGATAGACCCTTGATCATTGGTCCTAGAGATGATGCCCCATTAACCAAGTCATTGGGAATGGTGCCCAAATTGACCTATAACAATTCCCCCCTAAAGCATGAGATCCAAATAATAAGAACATTTGATTGAGATGCTTTACACTATGATGAGCCTGGAAACGAAGCGGAATGGTCACCTGCATCAATATTAAAATACATTTAATCATGATATATCCTCTATTGATCATAATTGATGAGGGTAGGAATTCCCATGTTTAGCACATAAAACAATCTAATAACATGTACATAATTCAGAAATTCGTCTACATTGGAATGTTGCCCAGATGCAGACACGCCTACAGATATAGGCCCATGTTTGGATGACAATCTGTATGTAAGGTCACCTTACAGATGATGTGTACAACAATCCAAAAATCGTAGCCCAGATGGATGAAACTAGATCTGGGGTCTTCTTATCTCATTCACTCGAGCATTCGGGTACAAGTCTAGCCATGCAAATATATGATTTGTCGTCGAACATGGAAAGACATCGTTTGTTACCAGCGAATGATGTTAGATGTTAAAAAACATGAGAGAATCGCCATTAATGTCAATGGCCCTTAAGATACTGTAGTACATTTCGTAAGGCGTGAATAGATTATTTGATTTCGAACACCAAAAAAAAATATTTTGGTCAAAGGTCCAGAAGCGAGGATCTTGTCGATGCTATAACAAGCCTCATGGTACTGGAATCTGATGTTTATAAGTGAACTTCCTGGATATTTATTTTTCATCGACAAGAATTCGCCTTATTGCAAAACAAGAGTTACTGATTTCGGAGACAAGGGTATGACTTGATATAGAAATTTTCAGGGATGATGATCATGAAAATGAAGGTTTATGAGTATTCCAGATGGATGAGTTTTTAATCACTAGATGAATTCTCTTGAACATATCGGTGACACTGTGATGATTTGGCAGCATTGACCCAAAACCAAAGTCAAGGTATGATGAACCATAGGTGTGAATGAACTGTCAAAATGATTTCCCAACCCAAACAGTCACGGACATGGAGTGAAAGAAGTGTCATGTTCAAGAGCGACTTGCTACCAAAAAGAAACTTTACTTAATTTTCCCAAATTTTCCCCGGTCATTTGTCGACCAGTACCTCTTTATTTTTTAACAAGCTTGAGGAGGATAACATTTGCTTGATCTATAATTCAACCCTTCGGGCGAATAAAGTATCGCTACTTAATAATTTAATGAGTCTAGCGATGAATGAAACTCGATTCTTGCCATGATTGACAAGCTCGTCGCTACTTTATGTTTTAACGAGCTTAATGATAGTGATAGCCTGTTCCTTTTTCATATTTAGAGAGTCTAAAAAAGAGGACGAAAGGGAACTCCAAAATTACTTTTTCGTAAATTTGTCACTCAGATCTGAAAAAGTGTAAAATGATATTTGAGGGAACCTCTTTGGTCATGTTTAACCAAGGTATTCCTTTTTCATAAATAATCCATCTCATTCTGAAAAAGTGTTAAACTTATACTGAGTAGATATCAATTCATTTACTTTAACAAGCTCGAAAAAACAAGTGCTTGACAATCTTTTCACATTATTGGAGTCTGAAAAGATCTGAAAGAAGACTCCATGGGTTCCTTTTTCACTGTTATCGAAGCTCGAAAAAGAGATAAAAGTGCGCTTCAAATCCTTTTTCGTTTTTAACAAAGCTAGAAAAATAAGGAGAAAAAGTATGCTTTGTGGTCAAGTCATTCTTTGAATAAATCTGCACGACTAATCTGTTCATCAGTTGTATTTCATGTTCAGAACAAAATCAAATCGATTAAAAATACCTGTTTCATGATAAAAACATAATAAAACTATAGTCATAGCAATAAATTTAACTTGCAAATAGTTAAATGACTATAAAAAGCAGTTTCACTATTCATTTTTACCATTCCATAGTTACCATTTGCATTTTGGAGCTCTGAACCTGATTTTTCCCCCGAACTTCAGTCGTTGATTGTGGTTATGTCTATTTATGGATTTCCTCACCATTTGATCCAGGTTAGTGCCATGAACCTCCTCTTTCTTTCAGTATTCATTTCATTCCCATTCCTTGCATTTTTTTAGGGTTTTGAGGCCCCCTAGGGTAAATTCTTCCCAAAATGAGGGCAATGCACCCCTAAATGTCGAAACTTGCATTGCATAGTAGGTACAGTGAAGGGTACATGCATGTGAAATGCACTGTCTCAACACATGGAGTGTGTTTGGCGCAGTTGAAGTTTTTTATTTTCTTGCTATGTCTAAAATTTTCCTATTTTTTGTAATGAATGGTATCTAATGGATCTTATGGTTGATTTTCAAGTTTCCATTGGATTATAATGACGATTAAATGGAGAGAAAGAGAACATGAAGAACAAGATATGATTGCCTTGAATGATCCAGGTACTGTAAGAGCTTTAAGAGATTGCGGGCTACTTAAGTACTTCAAATTTTCAGGAATGAGGCAAAAAATAGAACTCTTGGAGTTCTTATTTTGAGCATGGGATCTGGCGATATAGGAATTTCACATAAAAAATCAAGTGTTGTCCATAATAGTTGAGGATGTGTATTTTCTCACAAGTTTGTCGAGGAGAGGTTTGCCCATTTCTCTCACAGGGTCTACCATTGGAGGAGAGACAATGAGGGATTATGTTATGCAGTATTTCTATCCAGGGTCAAAACCTAGCAAAGATGGAAAAATAAACATCTAGGATGTCAGGGATTTGCCTTTGAGAACCATCCTTTTCACGATCGCAAAACTTGCTGGCACCGTTACAGTCCATGTAGCAAACCGGTCGTATATGCAGTATGCGCTAGGGTGTTTAGAGCCAACAGTCTTCAATTGGTCTGAAGTTGTTCTATCTCAAATAAAGGAACAATTGAATAAAGAAAAGGGAGGAAGGAAGAAAAATTTCAGCTATGGTTCAATCCTTATCTCCTTCGATTTGGAACAGATTCCATTGATGTAGCCACAACATGTAACATTGGATATATCTATTCCTAGAGATCCTCGAATGCCGAGATGGGTAGAAATTATGGGTCAGCATGTAGGCCAATCGACCATTGTGTTCTCAACTGCATTTTTCGCCTAGTTCCAGCGACAAATCATCGCCATCGATGAGTATGCATACGCAGGCGTCGACTTCTGAGGAGATCCAGATCTAGTATTACTAGAAGGCGCTCAGTGGGGTGCAATGGGTAAGAATTATTCGACCATATTTTTTTATTTTTATAAGGTTTATACAAATTTTTTGTGTTTTTATTTCTTTCCAAGACTAAACTAAATGTTTGATGTAATGCAGATATTGGTCGCATTCAACCAGTAGAGGAACTAGAGTGTGAGGCAGATGCGCCAGCAGAGAGGGCTGTCGAGAGAGCAGTCCTTCAGGATCTTGATATGGCTGAGACTCTAGCTGAGCTTTAGCAGCACATAGACGGGTTGACCTTCAGGATTCTGGATTTCCAGCTCAAAGAGTTACCCATCAGACTGCAGTGACACACTATTGGGGTTCTTAACCATTGGATGTGGTTGCTTCGTAGGATTTCTATATCTATAGCATGTTACCGCGAGCACCACTAGTTTACTTGTGATATTTTTGCATACATTTTGAGGTCGGATGACCTATGTGTCTTGGGCACAAATTTTGTAAAAAACCTATAACTATCTATCTATATGTTTTCAAAGTTTTTCTTATGTTTAATGCGCAATCCTATTCAATGATGTGAATGTTTTATTTACCTATGTCGCAAATTTCTATCTAAAACTTGATTAGCTAATGAATCAGTTAAATTGTTCAGATTTCTTGAAATGTGTTGATATTGAATGAAATTAAAATGTATCTCCAAAAGTCGAACTCTTAGGAACAATCTAAGAAGTGTTGGATTTCTAACAGTATAAGTACTAGTAAGTTGGAGTACCACAAGTTGTGAGTCTAACCTTATGATTATGTGGTTAATACCAAATGAAATGGTATTAGACATAATTTCGATCAACGCGCTATACTCAGCGATATTATTCGTCGATCTACTGATAAAAATCCCTTGAAAACTCACTAACTCACCATTCATAGTAAAAATGGCCCACGCTGCAGAGGATAGATTCTGCGTACTACGACTAGCACCATCAGCATATCCAACAAATGGTTCTGAAGATTCAGTCATCTGCGATGAAATGTAAAGTGGATTACTAACATCAAGAAAAATCTAAAAAACAAATTAATATAGTGAATGAAAATCAACAACATATAAACAATATAATACAAAAAATTACTACGCTCATGTTTAAGCATAGTAACGTTTCAAATACAACCCAATTCTAGGCTATGCCAATCGAATCCCATCGTAATCAACTAACTTGTAGGCACCCTTAGCAAGAACTCTTTTGACAAGATAGGGGCCATGCCACAATGGCTCGAATTTCCCTATACCTATTACATCAACTTCCTGACCGTAAAGAAGGACCAAGTTTCCCTCTGAGAAGATGCGAGGCTAGAAATTTTTGTTGTATTGTGCCTTTATATGTATCTTATGCACTTCATTGGCCAATTGGGATTCACGACACGTTTCATCTAGATGGATGAGGTTAAGGAGACGCGATTCTTCTTCTGAGGTGTCAAGTAATAATTCTATCGCGAGTTTTAATGATGATATTTCACATTGGATCGATAAGATAGCTTCCAGACCATACACCAATTGAAAAGGGGTAAATTCGGTTGCGTTTCTCACCGAGGTTCGATACGCCCACAAGGCAGAGTACAGGATCAAGTGTCAGTTCCTTTTACAGAATCCTATCATTCATTGAAGCATTCGTTTAATAATTTTGTTAATAGCCTCAACTTGTCCATTTGATTGTGGATAATAAGGAGTAGAATTATCATGAGACAATCCTAACTTGGCTGTCAATTCAGACATCATATGGTTGCGAAAATGCTTCCCATGATCCGTAAATATAGCCTGTGGGACCCTAAACTGTGCAATAACATGGTTGAATAAAAATAATGCAGTTGTTTGTCCTGTGTTGTTGAATGTAGGAATCACTTCAGCCCATCTGGAAAAATAGTTGACTGCGACAATAATATAACCATGCCCCCTGGACGAAGGAGGGTTACAGGTCATGAAGTCAATACACCATTTCGCAAATGGTCCAGCAAAGACAACAGGATTCATTGGCGCTGGCGGTTTTCGGATTTTACGGTCATAAATCTGGCATGCATGACAACTTCTGACTGCGAGGATACAATCTCAAAAAATAGTAGGCCAAAAGTAATCGACACGGAGTATCTTCTGCGCGCTAGCATATCCAGATAAATGTCCACCACAAGCCCTAGCATGGAAATCATTTAATACTTTTTCATCCTCCTCATGAGTGAGGCACCTCCTTAAAATGGTATTGACACCACGACGATAAATTGTATCACCGAAGATTAGATAATCTTTGTCTTGGTATCGAATATGTCGTTGATCAGAGTGAGAGGTATTAGGTTGAAAATTTTGGGTTTAGAGATAAATGATGAAATCTCCATACCAGGGATCAGATGATCTAATCAAAAATAGAGACTCTTCTGGAATAGATGGTTCCGACGTAGTTGCAGTACTATTAGAGGGAAGGTCACAGAGAAGCTTAGCCAAAACTAAAGACTTCTTTGACTTAGATTTGATGAATTACAAATCAAATTCCTACAAAATGACAATCCATTTTGAATATTTTCCCCCCAGAAATTGACGTGATAAGATGTAAGTCATGGGGTTGCAATCCGAAACTATTTTTGTTTTTCGGAGAAGGATATAATGGCGAAATATTTGGACAGCTTGAACAGCTGCTGATCTGAAATTGTGAGAGCAAACTATTTCTCATACAGAGATTGACTGTAGGGGCATTCACTGGATCTTTCACCTTTACTAGAAAGGATGAATCTGGAGGCTATCTGGCCCTTCTACAAACTCTGCCTAAAGAAATAAAAAGTAATCACAAAGATCTGATCAATGAAAGTATTTGTTTTAACTGCAAAGTATTCATTGATCCAACTTTAATGTGTGAATAGGCAAGTATACATATTCTGCAAATGAAATGTAGTGTTTTGAAGAGGAACTAATAAGTTTTGTTCACTGTTTAAACCTGCTTGGGAAAAGATAGCTTATAAAAATTCACTGTTTAAAGGAGCAGAATCTGAAAATATGCAACAAAATTATATAGTATGATAGCAAATAATTGTTTAAGCGGTTCACCCCTCTCTTGGGCTACCTCCGCTGGGTCCAAAAGCCTCTAATTAGGCTTTTTCATCTTTGATTAAATTCTCAAAATGTGAATACAACTGTATAGAAGCCTCAAATGGAAAAATACACTGCAAAAACATATTCAGAAGGCTCAAATCAGTATAAAATGACTAAACAAACACTTCCATTGGATGAAGATAGTCCAAAACAACTCTTCTTCCCTTAGGCCCTGGTGGCTCCATGACCAAAAACGCTGGTAAATTATATATTAAAATGCCCTGATGGCTCTGAAAACACTTCCAACAGCTTCAGAATGCTCTCTACACCCAAAATCAAAAAAACATTCGTCCCAAATGGACTTCCCTAGCCAAAGTTATGGCTAACTGAAGTTTTGCCCAATATTAGGCAAAAATCCCACAAAAAGTGGGCCAACTGTAGTGAACTCTAGTTAAATGTGGAGAATCCACCTTAATTAGAGGAATGGCGCTAAATTTGGTGGAGCCACTTGCAGTTTCATTAAATGCTGGTCGATCGTGTTCACATGTGCCGGAAGTTTTGGCAAACGGTTTTAAAAACCGTCGCATTAACATATATAAACGACCGCTCCAATGTAACGTTGAATCACATGTTTTAAATCTCTGCTCCAACACTTTGTGAATAGCCCACGTGCCTTAACACGTATTAAAGCTTTGAACCATACGTTTGCTTATCCACTCCAACCTTTGTAATACAACACGTGTTAAACTTGCCACGTAACCCAGCCACGTTTTAAAACACATGCTCTTTAAAATTTAACCCAAAACTTTGGGTTTGTGGGTTTTAAACCCGTTTCATAAAATTTCGTTGCCATTTGAATTTGTAACTTTATACTTGTGGGTTAATGAATATAGTTTTTGAATTAATATAATTAATATATATATATTTTAATTAATATTTAATATATATAAAAAAAAATTAATATAATATATGATTTAAAAAAAAAATCAAATAAAATATTAAAATTTTAATATATATAAAACATCAATTAATTTTTTATATATTAAAAATATTTTCTCCACATTAAAATCATGAACCCATTCAACATTAGAGGTCATTGGGTGATTTCAAAATGCAATATCTCCTCCATACGATAACGGATTTCAGTGCCGTTTGCGGCGTTGGGATCATATCGCCGAGCTCTTTCCAGTCGATTTGTTTCAGAGCAATACTGAGCAACTTCATTTTTGAGCATTTTTCTTCAAGAGACTTGATCTCCTGATCACACCTCCCAAATGGGAAGCTTTTGGACCCTCAAAAGCTTTCTGATTACTGAAAATGATGATGTGGAGACTGATTCTCCACTCTTCCACCCTTGAACAACTGAAATCTACCCGATTTCATCAAATGAAGCTTTTGAGAAAATGTTAATCTGTCTCTGGAATCAACTGATCGACCATTGCTAAGATTGACAGAGTCATGATGAAAATGATTAAAATTTGCAGAACAGCAATTGTAATTTGCAGAAAACAAACTTTTTCTACACTGATCAAACTTCCAAAAAGACTTAAAATGACTTTCACCTTGCAAACTGTTCCCATGGTGAATTTGACCATACTGAAACCAACTTTTTCCCATGCTGAATGGCGTGTCCTTCTTGCTTGCACTGCTTTGCTTTGACACTTCATTCTCTGCATAGGCTGACCCAAAAGGTAATTTGCGCAACATAACACTATCTTCTTTCAAAGACAAACTGTTATCAAACTGAGACATATTATTAGCAACATCACAAAAAGGCAAATGCTCAAAATCTGGTCGTTTCAACATCAACAAAGTTAGACTTTGACTTGCATTAACCAGTCTCTTCAATTGACTTGCATGGAGTAAATAAGATTCCATCTTCTTCTTGTGAGCTCTCACAATGTACTCTTTACCATCTTTGAACAAGTGATACTTGTTTTCATGGCGATGAAAGATGGCCTTCCTGTCAAATAAGTAAGGACTTCCCAAAACAATACCTGAGATATCAAGCGGCACCACATCAAGTTCCATTGTGTCAATAAAGTGTGCAGTTATTGCAAAGCGCAATATGCACTTCCTTGATACCTGCAAATTGGCATCCTTGCATATCCATCCAAGTGGATAAGGCTTCGGATGTGGAATGGTCTCAAGCTTAAGCTGCTTGACCAAGTCTTCAGATATAAGATTTGCTTGTGACCCACTATCAAACAGTGTGTCAATTTTGGTATGTTTTGAAATTACCCTCACATGGAACAGCTCTATCCTCCTCTTTTCATCATGAGTATCTTTGTGACAATTCAAAGAGCTTGAACTAGGAATTGTGTCTTGCACCACTTCTTTCCCCTTAGTGTTCTTTAAAACCATGCCTATGCTTTTTGTCTCATCTCCTGAGTCTGACCCTAAGTCTTGCTCAACTGTTGCAACAGTTTTCTCCTTTTCTTTGGTCTTATTTTTGTTCTTGTATTTTTCTGGTTTCAGTTCAGGATGAAGCTTCCAACAATGATCTTCATCATGACTTGTCTTCGAAAAGTTCTTGCAAAATAACTTTCCTTTGTCTTTTCTTGAATTTGCAACTCTTTTCTTTCCTTTGTTTTTAAAATTACTATCCTCATCAAAAGTATTCTTTCCTCTAGCTTCTAAATGTGTAGCCTACACACAGACTTCATCTAAGCTGGTAGGATTGAACATTAGAATAGTATGTTGCAGATAATTGTGCAAACCTCCTATGTATTTCAACAGGGTGTCTTGACTTTGTAAGTCTACTCCAAGTAGAAGTGCTCTCCTTCTAAACTCTTGGGTATAATCTTGCACATTTTGACCTTTAAGTTGCCTAAAATTTTGCCAATTCATGATTGCTTTCTGAATATGAGCAAGAGGATAAAACTGTTTCTTAATAGCAGTATTAAACTCAGTCCATGTTAGAGTTATCTTACCATTCTTTTTAATCTCCTCTCTAGTCTTGGCTTCCCACCAAACCAAAGCTGCTCCATCCATTCTCAAAGAGGCTAATTGGATTTTTGTGTCATCATCATGCAAATTCTGAATTCTTAGATAGACTTCCAGCTGTCTAATCCAGTTATCCAATTTCTCTGCATTCACATCACCATTAAACATCGGCAACTCAAACTTCACATCAAGCTTTAACAAAGGATTTTTAAAAGATGTTTTTGTTTTGTGTGACTGATTAACAGAAGTTAAAGAGGATGATGTGGAGGATGAAGATGATGATGGAGATGGTGGATCAACATTTCCTCCATTCCATTTCTTAGACTCATCTTTTTCTTTCTTTCCTCCTGAAGAATCTCCTTCTTCTCTTTGGTTTCTAGACCCTTCTCCAGCAATCCTATCATTTCTCTCCTGGTATAGGATCCTAACCATTTCAGTCAAGTCCAAGAAAGCTTTTCTAAAGACTCTTTCTTCTTCCTTGGGATCCATTTCCCCATGTACTTCTCCTTCTCTGGAAGACATGTTTGTGGCTGATTCTAAGGCTATTGAGGATGAAATGGAAGGTGGATGTAATGGCACTCTAGCCCTCCTTGGTTGAGGATTAACTTGTTCTTTAACCAGTTGACCTTCCCCTCTTTGCAATTTCAGCCTAGTAAGCATCAAATTTTGCAGAATAACACAATTTACTTGCACAAATTTCACAAACTCTTAAGAAAAACCTTGAGCTCTGATACCAACCTGATCTGAAATTGTGAGAACAAAAAATTTCTCATACAGAGATTGACTGTAGGGGCATTCACCGGATATTTCACCTTTACTAGAAAGGATGAATCCGGAGGCTACCTGGCCCTTCTACAGACTCTGCCTAAAGAAATAAAATGTAATCACAAAGATCCGATCAATGAAAGTATTTGTTTTAACTGCAAAGTATTCATTGATCCAACTTTAATGTGTGAATAGGCAAGTATACATATTCTGCAAATGAAGTGTAGTGTTTTGAAGAGGAACTAATAAGTTTTGTTCACTGTTTAAACCTGCTTGGGAAAAGATAGCTTATAAAAATTTACTGTTTAAAGGAGCAGAATCTGAAAATATGCAGCAAAATTATACAGTATGATAGAAAATAATTGTTTAAGCGGTTCACCCCTCTCTTGGGCTACCTCCGCTGGGTCCAAAAGCCTCTAATTAGGTTTTTTCCTCTTTGATTAAATGCTCAAAATGTGAATACAACTGTATAGAAGCCTCAAATGGAAAAATACACTGCAAAAATAGATTCAGAAGGCTCAAATCAGTATAAAATGACTAAACAAACACCTCCATTGGATGAAGATAGTCCAAAACAGCTCTTCTTCCCTTAGGCCCTGGTGGCTCCACGACCAAAAACGCTGGTAAATTCTCTATTAGAGTGCCCTAATGGCTCTACAAACACTTCCAACAGCTTCAGAATGATCTCTACACCCAAAATAAAAATAAAAATTCGTATCAAAAGGCTTCTCCTAGCCAAAGTTATAGCTAACTGAAGTTTGCCCAATATTATGCAAAAATCCTGGTCAATTGTGGGCCAACCGTAGTGAACTGGAGCTAATGTGGAGAATCCGCTCTAATTAGAGTGAATGGCGCTAAATTTGGCTTTAGCCACTGCGCTTCATTAAATTCTCGTCGATCGTGTTCACATGTGCCCTGAAGTTTTGGCAAACGCGTTTTAAAACACGCATTAACATATATAAACGACCGCTCCAATGTAACGTTGAATCACATGTTTTAAATCTCCGCTCCAACACTTTGCAGAATAGCCCATTGCCTTAACACCGATTAAAGCTTTGAACCATACGTTTGCTTATCCGCTCCAACCTTTGTAATACATCACGTGTTAAACTTGCCACGTAACCCAGCCACGTTTTAAAACACATGCTCTTTAAAATTTAACCCAAAACTTTGGGTTTGTGGGTTTTAAACCTGTTTCATAAAATTTCGTTGCCATTTGAATTTGTAACTTTATACTTGTGGGTTAATGAATATAGTTTTTGAATTAATATAATTAATATATATATATTTTAATTAATATTTAATATATATATATAAAAAAATTAATATAATATATGATTTTAAAAAAAATCAAATAAAATATTAAAATTTTTAATATATATAAAACATTAATTAATTTTTTATATATTAAAAATATTTTCTCCACATTAAAATTATGAACCCATTCAGCATTAGAGGTCATTGGGCGATTTCAAAATGCAATATCTCCTCCATACGGTAACGGATTTCAGTGCCGTTTGCGGCGTTGGGATCGTATCGCCGAGCTCTTTCCAGTCGATCTGTTTTGGAGCAATACTGAGCAACTTCATTTTTGAGCATTTTTCTTCAAGAGACCTGATCTCCTGATCAGCTGCCAAGGCAAGCTTTTCCATGTACGAGTACTTAACTTCCATATCATTGAGATTACGACTCAAATAATAGATCAGATGTTCAATTCCATTTTCTACTTGGACCAATACCATAGCGATGGCCATTTCAGTTGCGACGATATATTGGAAATAATCATTTTGATCATTAGGAGGATACATTAATGACGCTCGAACAAGATGGTCCTTGATAGCATCAAAAGAAGCTTGCGCAACTTGGTCCCAATGGAAGGGAACTCCTTTTTTCAATAGTCGAGTAAATCCTTTAGCCATTTTGGTGTAGTTTGGAATGAACCTTCTTAGGAAGTTAGCCTTTCCTTGAAGTTTCTGTATCTGAAGTAAGTTTGATGGTGCAAGCAAGTCAAGAATGGCCTATAACTTTAATGGGTCTATTCGAATTCCTTCTTTTGAGACTACGAATCCAAGCAATCAACCAGAACCAACACAAAACACACATTTGTGTGGATTAAGGCGTATCTTGTAGTGTCAACAGCGTAAGAAAATGGCTCTCAAATGCATCGGGTGATCAGGATGATTTCTTGAATGCGTTGGTAAATCAGCTAGATATGGTTGAACAATGTGGTTGATGTCGTTGAAAGCATAATCCATTGCTCTCTGAAAAGTTTCCCCATCGTTCTTTAAACCAAACGAAAGTTTCCTATATGTGAATGTGCCCCAGGGATAGATGAATGGTGTCTTATGTTGGTCATCTGGGAAGATATTGATTTGATTGTAGCCGGAAAATCCATCCATGAATGAAAAAATCTCGCATCCAGCACAATCGTCAATAATCTGGTCGATAAAGGGAGTATGATAGTTGTCTTTTGGACAAGCCTGATTAACATCCTGATAATCGACGAACACTCTAATGGTTCCTTGTTTTTTCATAACAGGAACGATATTGGAAACCCACTCAGTTAGCAGAACAGGGTAAATGAAACTAGCAAGAAAAATATTTTCAACTTCTAATTTGATGGCAGCGGCTTGCTTCGGATGAACAGGATGAAGCCGTTGACGCACAGATTTGACATCAAGATACATATTAATAGTATGTTCAACTATACTAGTATCTATGCCTGGAATTTCCTCGTAAGACCAAGCGAATATGTCACGAAATTCATGAAAAAGAGAGCGATATAAATCAAGTTCTGATGGAGAACAAGATACACCGACATGAATATTTTCTACAATGCCAGGTTTAGTCAAGATATCGATAGAAATTGTTTCTTCGATATTAGATAAATTTCTCTTAGATTCAATTGCATTAATCGAAAAATAATTCAAAAATAAAGTTTGAATGGATGGGTGATATAGTTCACTAAGATTATTTTATTCATAATTTAGAAGATGGGAACGATGATTATCATCTTCCCATGGTTCTCCTTCTGCCATCATAGCTTCCAAAATATTTTCATCTGTCAAAAATTTTAAGGAAAATGGATCAGATGGAGTACCAAAATCTAATGAACGATCAACACAAACACTTGGTGACGCTGACTTCAGATTTTCCGCCCAAGCCAAATAAATTGATTGCTATTGTAGCTCAATAGGGTTGAGTGGTAAAACATCATCCAGCGTAGAAATATCAGAATCACCCGTACTCTTCCTTAAGCCAGATAGAGTGGAAGAGATCATGTAGCAGGTCTCTATGCTTGCAATTTCTGCCAATGTCGCGGGCAGCGGTAATGAAAAGGTTCCCATAAGAGTGGAATCCTTTCAGAGTCCTACACCAATGTTCTGAATTTCTAGTTGAGGTAAGTGAACAAACGGAATGCTTCCAGTTACCTGCAAAGCAGAGGCAAAAAAGGATAATTGATTAATGAATGTGATTGTACCTTTATGTGGAAATGAAATCATTCTAAAATATGTAGAAACAATGGCAGTCATTGCATATACCCATGGTCTTTCGAGTAAAATATTATGGTCAAGGGGTCCATCAACAACCTCAACATCAATACTTACTGTTTTTCCCCATAATTCAACTTGCGGGTTATTAATAATACCACAAGGTTTATATGTTCTTCCATCAAAAGCCTTCAACGTTGTTGATGATTGTGATAATCGTGGTGAGCCAAGTGACTTCCAACAGTTTAGAGACATAATGCAGGTAGATTCTCCCTCATCAATAATAGTGTGATGAACAAAGTGATTGAGAACATTTACTTGGATGGAGAATGCCAATTCTGCTGGTAATTGTGGCATATAGCCCGTATGATTAAAGATGACAAGATTAGAATCAGTCGGATCAATTCCACCAACGGCCGAAAATAAAGCCTGCTTCTGGGAGACACAATTTTGTAATACCTCAAGAGCAGACATAGATGAAGGGGATTGAGCCAAATCTTCAACTATATTTTAATTTTGTGTAGCTCTTGCTCTAGGATTATATGTCAATTTATGAATTACTCCCTTTTGTGGCTTAATCGTCAATTTAGGAATAACAGGAGGTGGTACTGATTCATTAGATGGATTCGTTGTTGAGGTAGTAGGTTGATCAGTGACCGGACTACCGTAGTCTTTATTCCACGTCGACACCAAAATATCTTGTGAAGGTTTTGTGGTGGATAACATTACACTTGGGAACTAGGAGCTGGATCCGTAGCAACCAAATTTGAATGGGTCTGTCAACATAGCTGATGCATGAGAAGTCTTGATGATTTTTGAGACTTCAGCACGGTGAGGAAAATCCCTAAAAAATTGTTCCTCGTTACAGATTATGCATGGATAACGAGGTTTCTGTGGTCCAGATGGTTGATCAAATGATCGTTCCTGTAGGTTAGAAGTTTTATTTTTCTTTGATTTCCCCTTTTTCTTACCTCCTGGTTGCTTATCACTTTTTCCTTTGTAAAATGACACAACATTAATTTCAGAAGTAGGAGTAGGATCAGATGTATTAGTGTTGTGTGTGTTTGCGGTGCCTATCAAGCCGTCTCTGGCATGAGAGTCCTTTATTTGAGGAGGAACATTGAAATTAGATTGCAACGCATTAGGAATTTTTTCGTAGAGCATGCCAGACTGAGTATAAATCAAGTCTAAATATTGGGCATGAGCGATAACTTGCTCTTCTGTGACGACGCCAAATTTAGCCACATCCTCAGTTATAGATGGTAACAGGGACTTAATGAACCATTCAAAAAGGAGCTAATCAGGAACAAATGTCTTAACCATTCATCGACGATGATGCCACTCATGAATATGATCTAAAATGTGAGTAGAATTACTCTGTTTGAAGTTGGTCAAGAGTTTCGTTCCAGTTTTGTATCTGATCGGTAACTGGAAATGGGTCAAAAATACAGTGGCTAAGGCAGTGAAATTGTCAAAAGAAGCTCTAGGTAATTCAATATACCATTTAGCAGCCGGACCTGTGAGCGTACGCTGGAAAAGACGTAATCGAACAGAATCATCATTTAAGGAATTTGATGAACACCATAAATGATAATTCATAACATGAGTTGATGGATCTTCTCCAGGGTTTCCATTGAATTTAGTAATGCCGGAGGGTAATTTATGAGGTATCACCGGCCACCAATGAGCATAATTGATAGGATCATTGGTTAACCGGTTTAAATCTAGTAGTTCCAAAGTTGCAACAAAAGGTAACTGTCTATTAAGGTTAGGTTGAGCATAACCAGGGTAAGATGGAATTGCTTGGGCAACATGTCTTTGAGCACCAACATATGGAATTTGATGCTGGTAACCTAGATAGGGGTTGTTTTGCATAGCAAATGCTTGAGAATGCTGTTGACCAAAACCTAGATATGATACTTGTTGAAATGAAGTTTGAGGAATTTGCGCCTGTGACTGCCAAGGGGTCTGTCCACCAATATTATAACCCAAATTAGTGTAATTTGGATTCGGTTGATATGTATAACCAGGTTGTGTTTGTGACATCCCATAAAATGGTACACCAGCTTGTGAATAAATGATCCCTGATACAGGTTGTTGTAAATTAACCAAAGGATTTTGAGTCTGTGGACCCAACATTTGATGATATTGAGTCGAAGAACTTGCCTGATAAGGTTGATGTACAATATTTTGATTCCGTAACAGGGGTATAGATGTATTAACAAGTGGTAATGAAGTGGGTGTAACAGGTTGAACCGGTTGATACGAGTGTACAACCATTTGTGGTTGGATAGGCAGAGTGGGCTGCCATTGAAAAACATTCATGTCAACATTAGTTTGACCAAAATGTGACTGAGTACTGTCGTATTGGGTGACCAAAGGTTTCCCCCTAGCATAAGGAGGATAATAAGACATAAAATATTATTCTCGAAATTATGGGAGTCCAGTTGATATGGTACTTAAAGGAGTTGACCCATAAGGAACAACTTGATATTGCCCTGATGATGGATGTAATGAATCAAGTTGTTCAGTACTAACTATAGGAATTACAATTAAAACACCAAATGATGACATTGATAAAGACCATGGTCTTGAAGATGTACCAGAAAAAGTGCCAGACAATGATTTGTACCCTGTTGGGACGGAAGGGTCACTGTGCAAATATGACTCTGGTGAGGTTGTGAACATCGACGGAGTAGCGAGGGTAGGAGTTGATGTAATTGGAACAGTAGACCCAACCGAAGATGTTGGTTCAGGCATGGTTGTATGACCAAATGTATACTCTCCAAAATATACGGGAGAATGAATGGCAATAGGATCAACAAAAGCAGATGGAAATGATTGAGGAAAACACTGGTACAGGTAAATGTCTCCCCCAAAATGGGTTGGACTTAAAGGTGTATCAGGTTGTGGGATTTCTTCAATCGCGATTAAACCAGGAGGAAGAACTTCACCGTCAAGCCCAAAATATATTTCAGACGGTTGACTGTGTGATATGGGAGTTTCAATAGCTACAGAACTTTGTGGGATGACCAAGGTAGGAACAACTTCCAGTTGTTTGAATTTAGGATTCAGATGTGCTGGAAAAGAAGAGACAAGATCTGTATCAATTTATGATTGAACAACGTCAGGTCCAGGAGGTATGGTCTCAGCGATTGAATGGATCGTGACCACAAGTAGCTATGAAGACTCCGTTTCGACAACAGTAAATGAACCGGGATGTGTGGAAACAATTTTAGCTAGCTCTGGTTTAAATGATGATGTTTCGCCAAAGGTATGAATTATACTTGATTCGGTAGATCGTGATCACCTTCGCCTACTAGAAGTAACTTTCAGTGGTAAAGGTGGTTTTAAAGCTAATATACGTGAACGACGGGGGGGTAGGATTGTTTTCTTCCATGATTACTGATTTATTTTATCCAAAAAACAAATAAAAAAAAAGAGGGTAATTCTAGGCAAAAGGGTTTACCAAGAAACTATGAACTACAGAATACCTCCTGGCGAACCAAGAAGTATGGGCAGGTAATCTCCCCGAATGTTGTGTTCAGTGTATCACAATTTCAGGGTGGCCGACTCGGTTCAATATGGATGGATATCACCTAAAAGTTATCCTCCAAAATATACCCAAAGGTACGTGGAGGCCCAAGTCCGTATTAGCGATGTCTGATGCGAAACTGCACAGTGAGAGCACCCCATTATACTTATCGTACTGTAACACCACCCGATATACCCAAAAGTACGTGGATGAGCTATGATATACTTACATACGTGGAGTGAGGTATCACACTCAAAATTTATCACAAAAAATTTAATGACAGCTACTATGTTTTATGATGCCGGAACACGTCTCTAGCCTAGACCTTCTAAATGTTATCATTTAATGTTCCAATGTGTTGTTAAGTAAATTGAGATTTATTTTATGTTGATCTTGCTTAACAATTTTCCTTTCAGGTTCACCACGATGATGTATATGAAATTCCTAAAATGCAAGCTAAGAATGATAAACAAACTTTCACTTTCAGCTTTTTCAATGAAGAAACTAGCTACTAAGGGAAGAGAGCAAATAGTTTGTGAGAAAACAAATCAATGAACAAGAAACAAAATCAATGAATCTCAAGCTAAATGCAGATTTCCTAATGTTCCTTTTCCAAAACAAACACAATCGTACATGCAAATGCAAGTTTTTATTTTCAGTTTCCTTAATGTTATGAACGTAGAATAGAAACTAGGTGCACTAGATCAATAATCAAATGCTTTTTACTTTCAAGAAACGAAGAATACAAACAAAAATTTCTCTTTTGAAGGAAAAACAAGGATTTCAACAACAATTTCTCCTATCAAGGAAATGAAGAATTTATGAAAATTTCCTATTTCCAAAGCAAATGATTCTTAATGCGACCATGAAAAACACTTTGAAATCAACTTGTCAATGATAAAGAACAAATTTTCTAAACAAACATTGAACAAATTTTCATCCAAAGGAGGAAGAAGTATATAGAGTCACTAGTCAATTGAGCATCAAACTTTTTAGAACACAACAGCAAACAAAACTGAAGCAAGTTGCAAAGTCAAATTCAAGGGAATTTGGTCACTTTCAAGAGTCAACGCATTCTCTAAGGGGAGACAGTGCTCTGCAACGCAGGCTTGGAAGGGAGACAGTGCTCTGCAAAGCACTGTGTCTAGACTAAGGGTGCACTGGGCGTAGTAGACAAGGAAAAATACTACTGTTTGGCTCACTGTCTTTGAAAATTAAGCTATCAAAAATTCTAATATTTATGTGTAACAGCTACTGGGTGGATTTACAAAGAAAATCAGAGACTAAAACACCTAGAATTAAGAGAAATTCTCCCCACTGGAGTAGCCAATTTGTTGTGCCAGAATTGTTATCTACGGATAAATTATGCTTCCCTAGATAGGTGTTAGTCTAGAACAACAGGTGAAAGACTATAATACCATTTCTCCTAACTCAGAATAGATACACAGAGAGGATTGGAGGCTTACTTGTTTAGTCGCTTCCAAATGGATCCTTTTGTCGCTTTTGTTGCAGCTTCAAATTCAAGCGATTTGTGAGTTGAATGCTTCCTACAAGAAAGAACACTGAAACAGCAGAAGATGCAATAATATAGATATCTATTCAATCTAGTTAGTTAAATTAGTAAAGCATAAACTACATTCATCAATCAAGATCTTACAACATGGAAAATCAAAGTTAACATAGATGCATGTAGGGAAAAATAAGAAGTACTCTTTATTGATGATAGAAGGAGAGGTTACAACCTATTAACTGATTTGAAGTGACCTTCTAGCAAAGTTCCCAAGTCTCATCACAGCATAAATCTCTCTAGCAACAGCTCCACAAATCAAACTCTCAATTGAAAATTATCCAGCATTTCTCTACTCAAATTATTCCTTCTCAAACATTTATATTTTTATTCAATTTATAGATTAACTATAGGTTGTTTTGCAATCAATATATTTCCAAAAATAGGCAAGACATAATTCTAGTCATGTAGATGTCAAATGGACACTTGGATCCGAAGCTTGACACATGTGAACTCTTCTAGAAGGCACTGGCCAAGTGGAGATTCCAGAACAATGAGAATTTCACTCCCAATGTGACCCACACACTTGTGAATGTCGAGAAGTGCTTTGCAGATCAGCCTTGCATGGGGCTACCTGCATATGAAACGCACTTAGGCCCCTCAGAGCTTGCATTGGTAAGCTCTCATATGCTAAATAATAAGCTTCAAACCATGGAAACATTTGCTTGATGAAAATCTTGCTTGATTTGTCTTGTTTCTTGTCTTCGGGCATGTAGCAACTGAAATGATAGACCCTTGATCATTAGTCCTGGAGATGATGCCCAGTTAACTAGGTCATTGGGAATGGTGCCCAAATTTACCTATAACAGTAGCTTTCATTCACCATCTAGCATTAGAGAATGCTAGTATGGACTTGTGCTCCCTGTGTTGTCATGTATATAAAGGGAGAACCTCATAGGTTGTAATTCTTTATCCGTAGGAAGACGAGTCTGTCGCCCTGTAATAGTAATACACCGAACACAACATTCAGGGAGACTACCTGCATGTACGTCAAGTCCTTGGTCATTTCTCTTTCATTTGATCACCAAGGTGTATCTGGCAGTTCACGGAAACTTGGTACACCCTCTTGATTAGATTACCTGAGTAGTCATTTCGATATTTTCATGAATCTCTAAAAAGGAAAAGATCATCGAGCACTTGTCCTTTCACGCTCGTTCAATTTTGAAAGTGACTAGAGTCATCTTTTGCCTATTTCTCGACTCTTAAAACATGAAACAAAAAATTTTAGTTTCAATGTCATAAAATTAACTGCTTATGATCACATGCCCATTAAAGTTTTTTACTTGCCTTTTTTTTGTGTTTGATCTTGAAGCCTCAAATAGGCTATCCCGTTTTTCTTCTTGTGTTGAAATATTGTCACAGTGGCGAAGCCACCAGTTTCTTCATCTTCTTCACTGCATCCTAGTGGTAGTCCTTTTCCTGACGTTTCTTTGGAAACACCTCAGTCTACTAGGTTTGTCGAGTTCTCGCAACCTATTCTCCCAAGTGTCTTACCTCTCACTACTCGATCTCCTCCTAAAGGGTCTGTTGAATTCAATTGGCCACCTCAGGGTCCTTGGTTTGGTTTTGGGAGCGAGGAATAATTCCCTTCTCTCACTTCAGGATCGTCGTTATTAGCCGTTGTTATACCCCCTAGTTCTTGTCGTCTTTTTGACGATCTTACGACCTCGTTAGATATGGATTCTTCTAGTCCTGTTGGTAGTGGAGAGCTGCATGCTTCTACAAGGGAATATCAGCTTTTTCCAAAAGAGTTCATATATGTCTCCAGTCAACCTTCCCCCTAATCGGTGTCTCTTCCACCCGGTTATGGTACTTTGGGTCAGATTATTTCTGGTGTGGCATATATGGCACAATCCAATATAGTGGCTCCCACTGGAAGCTTGGTTTTTCCTACATTAGAAATGCCGCCCTCGAAACCCATCTTGTCGGCCATTGTTACATCTGTCCCAGGTTGACCTACATCTATCTTTATCAATCCCACATTTCCTGTTAGACCTGCCATGAGTGGATCACAACCTCGCACTATGAAAACCCCGTCTACTTCTACCACGTCTATGGTTTCTACTTATACATTCGATGACTATCTGTTGGATATTCAACGATGGTATGCTTCCTCTCCTGATTCTTAGCTGCGAAATTCCACACCTCAGGGTTCTCAGCAGCCGCAAGCTCTTGGAAATCCTCCTTATCATTATGATGTCTACGGTAATCCCGTATATATGCCTCCAATTTATCCTCATAAAGTTGTTTATTTGCCTCCAGTCGATCCCTATCAGAATTTTTCTCATCAAGGTCCATTAATATAGGTACAACCCTCAATTATACAAGGACAACCCTTACAGGGACAAATTTTGGTCCAGCAGGGACAACCCTTTGGTCCTCAGGGACAACTTTACGGTCCGCAAGGACAACCCTTATAGGGAGAACCTTCAGTCCAACAAGGAAAACCCTACGGCCCGTCTGGTCAACCTCAGTTTCAACTAGGAGCATCTTATGTTCTTGGGGGGAAAATGTATCCATCACAAGGACAACCTTTTGTGCAACAAAAACAACCTTACATTCCACAAGGTCAAGCTTTTGTACAGCAAGGACAACCCTACGGTCCTGCTCTAGGTCAACCTGGTTTTCAAGGGCAACCTAGTCCATCTCAACCATCGGGCCAACCTCTTCCACAAGGGAAACCCGATGGCCCTCAATATCTAAGCCAACCTACTCTGTAGGGACAACTTGCCCAACCTCAGCAGCCGATTCAAACTGCTCAACCCGTTCAACCCGTTTAGCAACCAGTTCAACCAGTTCAACCTGCTCAGCAGCCAGTTCAACCTACTCCACAGGGATAACCTGCTCAACCTCAAGGCGCTACTTACCCTCCTCAAGGTCAATTTCAGGTAGTATATAGTGCCCCCCAAGGTTTCTCTTATTACCCTCAAAATAAATCCCAGATGGTGTATAATCCACCTCAAGGCAATGCTGACATTCCACAACAAAATCCCTTTGTTGCTCAACAAGGACCTCAATGGTATGCTCAGAATCAGTATCCCGGTCCTCAACCCCAGCATGGGTAGAACTATCAGGCTTATAACCCCTATGGACATAATCCTCTGGGACAAAACACATGGGGGCAGAATTTCTCTCAACCTGGGTGGAATGCTAACACTGGTCTTTATCAACGACCTCTGATGCCTTTTAATCCTCAATTTCCATTTCTTTCTATGTTGGAACTTCCTGATGTGTCAAAGTTGATGAACGATCCAATCCTTCATAACCCGTATTGGTCTCCAGTTCCAACCAAAATCCCTGGTGATTGTCCCAAGTTTGAGGGAAATTTCGGAGAAGAACCCCAAGCACACGTTATGACATACCATATTTGGTGTTCCTCTAACTCTTGGGTTGATGATTCTATCTGACTCCATATTTTCCAATGGACTCTTACTCGTGCCGCTACTAAGTGGTACATCAAGTTATCTCATGGCATCTTTCAGGATTTCAATTCTTTAGCCATATCGTTTCTCATGCATTTTCAATTACCGGTTCGGGTATGAAACCGAGACGCACCTCCTCACATCCTTGAAGCAAGATCGAGCTACCCATATCTTAGATCATATTCATGAATGGAGGCATCATCATTGCTTAATCAAGTTTGAGGTTCCTGATCAGGTCTAACTGATTGGTTTACTAACTCAGATTTCATTAGTCATATTTCTAAGGACATTGCTATGGGGGCATGTGTTACTGAAGAACAATCCATTGCTTGTGCCCAGTACCTTGATCTTGTGTACTCTTAGTCTGGCACGTTGTATGATATCTTGCCTGGTGCTCCTAGACCTAGAACGTCCAAAGCATCGACGATGTCATCCGTCGATGGTATCATCAGTTCCGTGTCTCAGACTTCTCAGAAGTCTTCTCCTCTGAATCCTGTGAAGAAAAAATCTACTCCTTCCAATGATATTTCTTCTCAGCCAATCCTAAATTTTGGTAAAACCGTGGAAGTGAATGGCATTCAGGCCAATCCAGTGGATAAAAATTCCAAGGGTAAAAATAATGGTAAAGGTAAGGTCAAAGTCGATACCCCGAAACAAGATTCTCAGAAAACTCATGCTGATGATGGTTCACAGCGTAAACCAAAGTATCCTTGCTTGATATGTGATGAAGAGCACTACACCAAGGATTGTCCTCGACGACCCGAAGTGAGTCGATTACTCAAAGGCACCCAAAGAACTCCAACTGTGCTCAAAGAATAGTTTCCATCACAACAGACTTAGTTGGTAGAGCAACCTCAGTCCTCTTCCCCATTTGGCTCTCAAGTTTTCATGATGAACAATTCTGCATCCATTTTTATAGCTACTCGGTCGAAATATTATACCGAACAGCTTCAGAGAGCAGGGAGGAGATCGCTAATGGTCCTCCTCCTCCACCTGTTTCTAGCCCTCTTCAGATTGAAAGGCCCAATCCTGAGTCCGTTGTATGACCACCCTCCAAAGGTGTACTTCGTAAGTCTTCTTACAATCCTAATGCCCGTGCTACTCAACATTACAGTATTATTGAGGATTTGGCTCAGGCACCATCTACGATGTCTACATTAGAAGTGCTTTAGAGTTGTCTGTCTCAATGGAAGGCTTTTCTATCTGTGATAGGCGGGGTTGATCTTGTTGATTCGAGCCTTATCACTTTCGACCTGGATAATTTCGTCCCACGTCTCCCTCACCAGCTTGCGCTCATCATACAAGTTGGAATTAATTGACTAAATATCCATCGAGCAGTCATGGACGAGGGCACATCTACATGTGTCATGTCATCCGCATGTTGGAAAGCTATTGGTTCTCCTACTCTGAGTTCATCCCCGAATGCCCTTGAAGCATTTGATGGAAGGGAATCTAAACCTCTTAGTGTTCTCGCTAGTTTTCCGATTACTCTAGAAGGGAAGACAGCCAACTTTGAGGTTGAAGTAGTTGACGCCAAGTTCAATTACAATATTCTCCTCGGTCGCAGTTGGACTCATGCTATGTTGTGTGTTCCATCTACTCTCTTTTGTGTTTTGTGATTTCCACACGAAGGAAATATCATTGTTGTCGATTAGTTGTCATTTTTCGCTTCTTCTTCCGAGAACAACATTCCATACGTAGATAAAATTCCTACACCTTACGAGAGTGTAGGGTTGGGTCTCTTCAAATATCCTGCCTTCATGGGTATTTTTCCTATTCCTCCACCCAACAATGTTCAGGTTAATATGATCTCTAGGTTTGACGATCCGTGGATCATCCCTTCGCTCGAGTAGATTGACTCATTTGGAGATTCGATTTCATTAAGTTCGATCAATATTGGTTAATGTGAGCTTATTTCGGCTTCAAATCCTCTGCCTCCTGATCATTATCCTTTGGGCATGTCTCTTGATACTTATTCTCAATCCCCTTAGCTCAGTGATTCAGATTCTCCCAATCCCTTGAAAGAGATATTTCCCTCCAATGAAGCCATCGTGGAAACTATGTCTCTCGAGGATCCTACTTAGGATGATAGTCATCATCATTCCTTGTTCATGCCTGGCCTTGGGGCCATGTCTATGTGTCTTGAGAGGTTTGATTCTCAGGTTCCTTCTCCTCCACTTCAAATGCCTATTCTGACACACAATTTTTTTACAGAAGGTAACTTGAGTAATATCACACAAACGATGCCTATCAACATTTCCGTCAAACCGGGAATTGTCGAGAACATCCATATTGGGTTGACCATTTATTTTGGTGAGGTTTAGGTTTATACTAGACTTTTCCATGAGTTTCATGACGTCGTTGCATGGTCTTGTGAAGATATGCCCAAGATCGATCCAAGTATAGTGGTGCATGAGATTCCTACCTATCCTGGTGCGAAGCCTGTTCGCCAAAATCTTCGTCTTATGCACCCTAGAAAAGCTGCCACTATTAAGGGAGAAGTTGAAAAACTTCTCAAAGATGGTTTTATCTATCCTATTACCTTGACAGAATGGGTGTCCCATATTTTCCCTGTAGATAAGAAAAAGGGTACCATTCGTGTCTATGTTGATTACCATGACATTAACTGGGCTTTCCCTAAGGATAATTATCCTACTCCCTTTATTGATCATATCATTGATGAATGTGTGGGGAGTGAGATTTGTTCCCTTATGGACGGCTTTTCTGGCTACAAACAGATTAACATTCTCCCGAATGATCAACATAAGATCGCCTTTATCTGTCCTTGGGGTACTTTCACTTGACAAGCCACGTTTCAGCGAGCAATGTCATATTATTTCCACGATATTCTTTCCCTTTTGGTCTAAAAAATTTTGGGGCCATGTTTCAGCGAGAAATGTCATATTATTTCCACAATATCAAGAAAAATTTTCAGCCTTATTTGGATGACCTTCCAACTCATTCAGCTAAGCCTAAATACCATCCTGATCATCTCCGTCAGATTTTTCTTCACTGTCGACCCTATAACATCTGGATGAATCTGCATAAGTGTGTCTTCTACGTTGAATCCAGTAGACTCTTAGGGTTTATCATTTCCAAAGACGGGATTCGTCTTGATCCACTCAAATTTGAAGCTATCATTAATCTCCCCTCTCCATCCTCATTACATCACCTACAGAGTCTACAGGGGAAGGCTAACTTCTTACGCCTTTTATACCTAACTATGCCGAAGTGGCTAAAGGTTTTACGTGATTACTAAAGCAAGGCATCCCATTCCTCTCAGATGAGATCACCCAAAATTCCTT
The DNA here is from genome assembly GCA_034641835.2 of Pinus albicaulis. Lineage (NCBI taxonomy): Eukaryota > Viridiplantae > Streptophyta > Pinopsida > Pinales > Pinaceae > Pinus > Pinus albicaulis. Next base: position 441,380,490 of record CM076578.1, read on the forward strand.
TGATGCACTGAAGATGTTGCTTGCCAATGCTCCTCTGTTGTGTCCTTTGAATTATCATCGCGATTATTCCCTCTATTTGGCCGCCACATTTAGCACGATTGCCATGGTTTTGGTACAAGATGATGATGATGGTGACGAGCATGTCATTTATTATTTGTGTCGTAATTTTCTTGATACTGAAATGCGATATGCACATTTCGAAAAGTTGGCGTTGGATGTTGTTCAAGTTATTCAACATTTTCGTCACTATATTCTATTGCGTACAGTGACTGTGATTTATGACTGCAACCCTATGAATTACATATTGTCTCATCAATTGCTGGGGGGAAGTACATGAAGTGGATTATCATCCTCCAAGAGTTCAATTTGGAGTTCACTACTGCCAAGTCGAAGAAGTCATTAGTCTTCACCGATTTAATCTTCTCTCTCCCTTCTGACTCCACTCTGTCTGGTTCCGAGGAATGCATTCTAGATGACACGCTTTTTTTGATTAGCACCCTCGATCCTTGGTACAGTGATATCATCATATATCTTCAGACCTCTACCTTCTAATTTGAGTTGACGAAGGATGCCCGCTGACGCATCCAGCATCAATCGCAACCCTATCGTATAGTCGAAGATACACTCTACCGCATCAGAGTTGATTCTATTCTTCACCGATGTTTGACTCTCGAGGAAGATGAGAAAGCTTTGAATGATTGTCATAGTGGCACCTGTGGTGTTCACCTGTCTAGTTATGCTACTACACAAAAAATTATTTGTGTTGGGTATTTCTGGCCCACCATATTTAAAGACTGCATTATTGCTATCCGTAAGTGTCATGATTTCTAGATCTATTAGCGCAAGATGTGTGCACTGCATTTACATCTCCACCCTATCCTTACCATTGGTCCCTTTTTGAAGTGGGGCATCAATTTTATGATGTGTAGCCCTCACTCATTTGGGGGGCATGCTTATATCATCGTAGTTGTTGACTACTTCACCAAATGGGCCGAAGCAATGCTTAAACTTACGGCTAATGGTAAGAAAATAATTCAATTTCTATTCAATCATGTCATTACTAGGTTTGGTGTCCCACAAGCCATTATTAACGATCATGGTTCCCATTTTTAGCATTACATGGTGGTGGATTTTACTTCAAGGTTGGGTCTACGTCATGAGATTTGTAATATTCCTTTTTTAGGACTGCTCATGAATCATGCAATTAAAAACGTATTTCCAAAAACATATGCAATAAAATAGTGAAATGGACTCTTAGATCCAATATGTTTATCAATAATCAACCTAAATCCAAGAAATGAGCTGAAACAAGAAAACTAGGTGGGTTAAACAGATCTCCCACACCTAGGATTGCCAAAAAGTGAAAAAACCCCAAAACTGCATTTTACTGGAGTTGCTGCTTAATGGAATGCACAGTATAAGAGAGGGTTTACACACATAAATGAAGGAAACAATTGTATCTACTCATATATTTATTGTAAATGCTGAAGAACAGAGATCTAGTCTCCTTGTACAAAATACAAAAGAAACTGGCAAGGGTTTCTTGTCAGACACTCTGCATACAAAATGGGAAATTCAGTAATTTACTGAATAACCACTACAAAACTAAAGTACATGAGTGTATAAGGTTTGAATATGTCTGATATGATGTAGATCCCTCAAGGGCTTCCTCCCATGAAAGGATGAACCTCTCAATCACAAGGGAACACTGCAACAGAACCACCAAACCATGCAATGAACATTGCCTCCAGAATAATGCATTCCCTAGCAGAAAAAGCATTGGGAATGTTGAGAATGCAGCAAGATGATGGAGCTTAGTGAAATGAAGTCGCCTTCACTAAGTGGGCCCGCAGGCAAATTTTGGCGCAAAGTCTATTTTTAGACATACGGAGCATAATTTGGGAATTCCAGTTGGAGATTCTTGAAGTATGCGACATGTTGGTAAAAATAGATGAGACCCTTATTTTTAGGACCTAGGCTATTTTTAGACTGTCTCCTAAAAATATGGAAGTCAAATATTATTTACCCTTAATAATATTTTGACTATAAACAACAGTTTACTCTCTCGAGCACTTTGGCCGAGTCATGGAGGTGGCTCAAGTAGCCGATGCAAGATCACACGGTTCCTAGGGTTTGATGGCATCTTGCATGGTTGACTTCACGGACTTCAAGGGTTTTGGAGGAGTTAATGAGACAGATAGTGGAGTTGTGTTCTGTTTATTTTAGTTGAACTAGTTGAGATTAGTTTAACTAGCTAATCAATTAGTTATGAGTGGAGTGAATTTAATATTATTTAATTCATTAATTAGTAACTCATTAGTCAACTCAAGAACACATCAGTTCACTACAGTGCATGATCAGTTCAGTGGAGACCAGTGGAAGAGGTAGATGAAAGGGTGAGTAAAGCTATCAGTTGGAGGATCAGTTTTGCATGGGATTTGCATTACACTTGGAGGAATTGTCCATGACAATTGCGTAGTCAAGCCAAGGGGATTCGAACCTTGGATCTCTACATATACATGCCATGATTGCGCAATAGAGGCAAGGCAATTGGCGGGGAGCTTTGAACCAGTAACCTGTTCAAAACTAAGCTAGATTGTGTGTGACTTTATGAGAAAGTACTGAGTACTTGTGAGGAGTATTGTACTTGTTTTGTTACATGATTTCTCCATTATAATATACACAATAGCTGCGGGGTTTTCAGCTATAGGCTTTCCCCATACATACCGAGTTAATGTGTGATTGATTTGATGTGAGATTGCTTCTATTATTTCCGCATGTGACAATTAATTGTAGATGAGATTATGTGTTATGCATGCAATTCGAAATTGATGTGTAATCGGGTTAATCTCCATTGAATAAGTGATTTATTCAGCTAATTTCTACAGGGAATGTATGGGAAATGTGTGGTCTGATACAAAAAATCTGAAATAAGCTCAGGATCTCTCCAAAAATATCTCTCAAGTGAAGGAAACCTTCCTCCAATGAGAAACTATCTCAGAAACCGGGATTCCAATCCCTTCCACTGATGCACCCAACAACACTGCACAATCTCTAGCAAAGTTGTGCTGATGAAGATGGATAAAGCTTGGCCTAAAAACCTGATGTGGAATGATGAACAAAAACTCCCCCAATGAGGCTCCTCAAAGCAGCAACAATTCTTGGTAGACAAGAATAATAATCTACAACATGAAGAATAATGCTGCCATCCTCTTCCTTATATAAGACATGAGTTTTCTTGCCCTTTGACCCAATCAATTATGTTACTTCTAACCCAAGTTACATCTCCCTCCAAAATTGTGTTATTCATCCTTGGATTCCTCCTCCACTAAAACTGCGTTGTTGACTTAGTCAAACCAGCTTGATCTTATCTCTGTTCACACATGGAGGTGTTTTATTGAGCTAGAAAGAGTGTCTCCTTTCACACTTGGAGTATTTTTATCCTCCTTAGGAGACTTATGGGCTTTTATACCCATTTATTTATTGGCTAGAACTGATGCTAGCTCTAATGCTCCATTTAGCTTGGAGGCTAAAATTTTGGAACATTACAAGAGCTCAACATCATACTATCCTTAGGCCAATGGCCAGGTTGAAGCTGTGAATAAATTTCTTGTCACTATGCTTCAACGTATGATTGGGATGCACAAATCAAACTGGCATATCATGTTATTTTTAGCTATTTGGGCATACCGAACCTCAGTAAAGGATGTGACCATATTCACTCTATTTCATCTTGTTTATGGTCTGGAAGCTACCCTTCTGATTGAATGTGAAATGCCTTCGCTCAAACTAGTTGTTGAATTGCTGCTAAATACTTTGCCAGAAGAAGAGTGTCTTCTCTACTTAGAAAGGTTGGATGAAACTCACCGCTTTGTTGCTCTGGTCATTGAAGCACAAAAAAAGTGGGTCAAAGCTCATTTTGACCAGTCATTTTCCCCTCGTTCCTTCATAGAAGGAGACCTATTCCTCCTGTATAACCAAGCTCATGATAAGCTAGGGGTAGGAAAATTTCAACCCATGTGGCATGGGCCCTACATTGTCAAATGTGTTTTGCAGAATGGGGCCTATGAGCTTATTTATTATGAAGGTCATCCTCTAGATCAACCCAGAAATGGGTTGTATCTTAAAAAATACTATGCATGAGTCATTCATGCATGTTTTCTGTACATAGGTTTTTTTTTCATTTTCGTACATTTTTGGCTTGGTGTGCTTTGCGAGTGTATTCTTACTTATTGGATCGTCTCTTGTTGTGCAGATGTCTATTACCCCTTATGTCGGTTTCACAGATGGTGCTTCCTGTAGTACCCAGAACCTATCTTCAGTAGCCTAGGTGATTTATGATCCTGCTAGTGAGTTGATAGACCTTCAAGGTATCTGTCTAGGAAAAACTACGAACAATGTCGTTGAATATAGTGTTGTTATTGAACTATTAACCGAGGCGATTAACCTTGACATTCGTGCATTGACCTAGACTCATAGCTTGTTTTTTTTCAACTTAATGGACATTATTTTGTTAGAAACCCTCACATCTTAAGGTTGTATTTGTGTGTTCGTTTACTGGAAAGACATTTTGATTACATTACATATCAACATATTCCTAGATGAATGAGCACATTAATTGATATAGTAGCTAACATTGTATTAGATAGACATTTGTGTAATTTGTAAAAATCATCATCACATGAAATGATCCATATAGGAAAATAGATGTATATATATATATATATCAAATGTTTGCATCGGTGTGCATCATAAGTTCAAAAAATATGTATGTTTCGGTTACATCATAAGACATCGTGTCTCTCAACAAATATGCGGAAATAAAACGTAGGTGTCTACTCGGCGTGACGCTCATGATAGCATGTCACCGCACGTACAAGCCGCCTTAGCAAGCGGTGGACATGGTTTGACACCCCTGCAGTGTGTCTCTGGTATGCACGAGGAACATCATCAAATCGCACATAGTCCACGATCCCATGTGAGATTTCCTCCAAGTTGCATATGATTTCCTCCTCCTCACCTCCCTCACCATGAGGGGCTATATCAAACTCGTGAGGAATCCATCTCGCTATAGGAGACATACCTGTAGGTCTCTTTGGGCCAACGTCTGCAATTACATGTATTAATGTCAAAACACGCATTAAAAAAAAAACCATAATACTAATGAAAATAAAAAATGAGTTTTACCTAGTACTTCGTCCCAATCCTCTCCTTCTCGGAGCAAGAGATTTGCATCACCAGTGAAATTTGTGCCAGATTAGGGCCAATCCTCCATGAAAATCAGTTTTTGGTGTAGCCACTCAAAGAACTCCGGTCTCCAGGACATCTGTTGACTGCCCCCTGACTTTGGCATCAGAGTTTCCTAACGGGTCATCCATGCTTCCTGTGTAGGTGGTGTCAGAACTATTACCTCCTGTCATTGAAATATTGGTAGTCGTTCCAAGATGAACGATACTAGAATGGACCCGTAACCGAACTGCTTCAGCTTGGTTTTCTTGCACTTTGTTAGTTTATGCTTCATGTTGATTGTCACTGCCTCTACCCAGTTGTAGAGGATTGGTGCCATGCAACCTACAGTAATAAGTAGCTGTGTCTTTGTGGCCTCGTGCAGTGCCTGCGATCCTACAGCTCATGTGATGGTGTGCAGCACTACCTTTAGTGCCAAGTCCGGAATAGTTTGGATATCCACTTTTCTGCTTCTCGATCCTTTCCTTTCCCCTGGGCACACCCTATCAATAACCATACTCATGTTCTCCATTGAGGGCCGGGTGCCAGTCAGGATTGGTACTGCCCCTCTCTACGATAGTACAATTATGAAATAAACATCTGAAACTTCAATCTCGAGTTCCTGGTCATGAATAATGAACTATTCCTGATCAAGGTCCTAGACACTAATCAAGTACTGCAAAAACTCTGGTTGAGCTCTAAGGCATGGTGTCATAAATAATTTCTTGAGCCCGCAATCTCTGAGAGCTTCCATGCATCTTTCATTTTCCATGGCAAGTTCGTCTTCTTCACTGTGTTCTCTTTCTTTCCATTCAATCACCATTTTTCCACTTCACACCTGCAAAAAATGTTCATATAGTTGTCATTTGTCAAATTCTGAGCTTTTGAAACATTAATTTGGGCCTAATTTTCTACGGTTACAAGCTAAAATTTATTGTCGCATTTTGCGCGACTGTTTTTGAAACAGTCATGCCAACTGGCGTGCCCTAGTTCATATTTTACGATGATTGGCGCGGGTCCGTGCCCGATACCCGCGACATAGTTTTTGCAATTTCCCCCATAGATTTCCAAATTTGGGGTTGTAGGTAATGAAACTACAATCAAAATTTAGGAAAGGATGTTAGCTCTTACCTGGAACAGACGGATTCGAGATTGGTCTTTCAGATTTCCCACTATCACCGCCGCAAAATTGTAGTGCAAAAAGGGTAACAATTTCTCACAAGAGGTAAAAGTGAAAAGTAATTTATTTTTTACTATTTTTGGCATATTGATACTTTTCAGAACCCTAATTAGGTTTTAAAGCATATTTTTTTATTATTTTTCTATGTTATTTCGAGGAATGGGTTTTACGTTCATCTCTTGTGCAGCAACAGGTTGTTCACGTAATAGCGATGAAGTAACGAGTTGTATTTTATACTTTTTTGGACTTGGTAAAAACATGAAAAAGTCACTGTTGGAGTCATATTTCAGCTCTTTTTTGACTCTCTAAACATGAAAATATTGCTGAGACTCTTGTTGTTTTGAACTCGTTAAATGGCTACGAAACGATATCTACCTAGTATACATTTAACCTTTTTTTGGGCTGGGATAGATTATTTACGAAACAGGAATACCTTAGTCTATCGCGACTAAGAGGTTCTCCCAAACATAGTTTTCTACCTTTTCGGATCTATGAGACAATATACGAAAAGGGACTGTTGGATTTTTCTTTGATGCTTCTTTTCAAACTCTCTAAACATGAAAAGATGTTGAGTTCTTCCTTTGTCAGACTCGTTAAACCCTAAATAACATCAGACACCATCACCATGACATAACCGAGTTCCTCCTTCCTACGGCTCATACAATGTACAAGGATGGATTTGTCCGAAGGACAAACTTATATGACAAGAATATGCTATCCCCTTCAAGTTTTTTTTCCAAAAATAATTGGGGTACTCGCCAGCAATGGTGGGGAAAAATGGAACTAGTTCTCAGTCGTGTCGGCAGTATGTCGCTCTTGAACATGACACTCATCTGCATTTGTGTTTGGTTGGGGACATCTCATTTCATCATTTTTTGCCTCCATGGGTTTGGGTAATCTATTTTGGCCTCTCATCTACTCTTTTCCACGTCATTATGACCTCAGATCCCTTGATGTCAAATACTGCCAAATCCAGAGTCGTGTCATTGATATGTTCAAGAGAAGTTTCTGATTGTAGTTTTCAAGCTCACTTTGATCCTCTATTTAGTTTTGATTCACTATCATCATATTCCTTTGTCTTGTGTTGATGATGTGGGAAAAATTATGGCCCTCCTTTGACCAGGTCACTTCCTGTCGATTTTAGCTCATTATCCAAGAAGTTGACCTAGAGACTCCCTCCTGGTACCTTGGAGCTTGCATGCCTTAATGGGAAGTTCTTCACATTTGACGACAATTCCACATCATTGGCCTTCAATCGAGTGACTCTGCAGGTGTTCAACGCCATATCACTATTCACATTATGTGGATTGTACCTGTTTGTACCTTTAGATCCATTTTCATTATTGGTGGTTTATCTCATGCTTGTTAACAACTTTCATTATTGGCAGGTAATCAGGTGACTTTCTTGCATGTTCGACTTCAAATCACATATTTGCATGCTTGAATTTGTACATGTTCGGGTTGAGATGGAGTGCAAGACCCTAGGTTTTGTCTGATAAGATCTAGGTTGCGAGATATTTTGGTTTATCATGACTGTATGCATGACTCTTTTGATTGGATGGCTGTGACCATACATGATTCTTTTTATTGATCCTTATTGCTAGATGGCTACTTCCATATCGCAGATTTCAGTTTTTATGTACTCTATTATGGATGGTTTTGCCCATGCCACATGTTCATGTATCAGAGATATCGGTTGTATTTGCACTTACAGGTATTCCAACAATGGTGTTTGGTTCGAACACATTCTCGTAAATCATTTCACCCCTCCCTCTCTCTCGGACCTCATGCTTTAGGGGGCATCTATTACATAGAATTTTTTCATCGTCCCTGCAATCCCCATCCCGCACATTGGAGGACCATTTCTGTGACTTATATGAAGTGTCATGCCTTGCAAAGAGTATCATTGCACCCCTTGCCATGAGGAGAACATTTCCTCTATTGAATTTTCCATGAGCATACAATCAAAAACACATGCTTTTGGGTTGGCGCTGGTAGACCGTTATGGCCTCATGCCGATAAATTAAATTAACATTGGGCCTCACACCCATTAGCGCTCTGTCTTAGTGAGCTACCCATGCCAAGCTATTTTTGGAATGTTTTTTAAATATAGAGGCGAAGTTTCCATGCTAACTACTTCATGGGTGAGTCAGCTTGGGTTGTTTGGTTGCATAACCACGAACACCTTCCTTTGGCCTCTTGTTTCCACATTTTGGGGGAACCTCCAAATGGATAAGGCATCCCTTCCACCATTTGAGTTATCCCAACCTCCTCCTCTCCCTCTATAAATAAACCTATCTCACATTGATGAAGCTAGCTGAATAGATGAAGAGGAATTGCTGAACATTTTGCTGAAACAGTCTGATATAGCTGGCGAGATAGAGCAGAGAGAGAGAGACCCTTGTTAAGAGAGAGCTTAGTCTTTTTCCTCGCCACATCCAAATTCCCGACGAATGCTCGAGATGCACTTCGACTGGACCTGCTGAAGAACGCTGCAACATCAAGGCTCTGGTTGTAATCTCTTTCTTTCTCTTAATATATGCATGACTGATGTTTTGGTTCCCGTCTTGTGTTAATGTGATTTATTTTACGCAATACGTTTAATCTTCCTTGACTGATTAGCTAGTTATGAATGCAATTATTGTTATGTATGCTACTTTGTCCTTTGATCTTTGTGTAGACATCCGAATACCACTGCTGAAGGATTGCGATGTGTCGAGACAAGGACCAGGAGACCTTTGTTGAACCTACGAAAACCGTGTTGGATTACAGTTAGGACAATCTATCCCAACTCGTTTCATTCGTTAACTAGGAACCAACACATTATCATGTCCTCTTACTGCTAGACCCACCCTAGGGCTAGAGGGATTGCCTCTATCCATAGAGGGGATTTACATACACAACAATTTCTGAGCATCATCTTCATTTACACATCTTAACAAAACTCCTACATGGTCCTTCCAATAAGGATGATTTTCCATTAAGAAATACTTAACAGCCTTCAATTTAAAATACATTCTCTTTGATTTTTCCATTTCTGGAGGACAACTGAGATTTAATAAAAAATACACTATGTCCTTATACAAATTGGAATAGAAGAGTTCAGGATAATCAGATATACCTTCTTTATCAGTTTCTTCAGCTACTTCCATGTTCATATTTAGAGCTTTTCAATTTGATTTCGCCATCAAGTGGGCTAACCCTTGTCCCTTTATCAACTTAGTAGGTTTGATTTCAATGTCAAGTTCTAGAATCTTTGTTAACCATATTCCCCTCCTGCTATCTGTGTTTAGCTGCAACAATACATCCTTGACAACAATATTTGGCACAAAAGAAATGAATTTTGAATGCAGAACATAAAATCAAAAAGACTTTAAAGCCTTCACCAATGCATATGTCTATTTTTAAACTAAGATGTAATTTAGCTCATCATATCTTAATGCACAACTGAAAAAATAAATTTTCTACTCCAAGCCTTCCTTGTTCTTTTGAAGTAAAACTGCTGCAATAGTTTCCTCAGAAGCATATGAAAAATTCAGAAAATCCTTCTCAAAATCAGGTTTGATTAACACTGGGGCTTCAATTAAGGCATATTTGATTGCTAAGAAATATTTTTTTGCTTCATCTTGTGAACCGAACTCTGCATATTTCTTCAACAAGACATTTATATGTTTAACTAGTTCTGCAAAGTTTGGAACAAAATGCCTCAGAAAATTAATTTTACCCAAAAATGACTATAAATCTTTCTTATTTCTGGGTAAACTAATTTTCTGTATAGCTTCAACTCTCCCTGGGTCAATGAAAATACCATTTTTTGTCACTATATGCCCCAATAGTTTTCCTTCTTGAACAAAAAAACATGATTTCTTTGGGTTAAAAGACAAACCAAATTTTCTGCACTTATCAAACACTTGCTGCAAATGTTTAAATGATATTGATCAAATTTTTAAAATACTGTTATGTCATCCAAATAAATAACTACAAATCTATCCTTTTCCCCTACAAAGGTAATGTCCATTGCCTGTGGAAATGTTGCACCTGCATTCATTAAATCAAAAGGCATCTTATTGTACATAAAAGTTCCCTAGGGTGTAGTAAAATTTGTTTTCTCTCTGTTTTGTTTATCAACTGAGATTTCATTGTACCCTGAAAAACCATCTATCATTGACAACCTCTTTGAGCCTAAAACCTTCTGCAAAATATGATCCATTTTGGGTAAAGGATAGTTATCCTTCAGTGAACATCGATTCAAATTGTGAAAATAAACACAAATTCTAATCTCGCCATTCTTGTTTCAAACCGGGACTATATTAGCTACCCAATTGGAAAATCTTAAATGAATAATTATTTTGGCTTCCCACATTTTTCTAGATTTCCTTTTCAATGATAGGGAGCAACATAGGATTAATATGTATTATCTTCTGCGCCACAATATTTTCTTCTGATTTAAGAGGAATTTTATGTTCCATTACACTTCTCTCATATGTCTTCAAATCACTATAGGACCATGAAAAAATGTCTGCATATTGCTTCAAAAAATTGGCATATTTGGTTCTAGTTTCTTGAGGAAGAAATTTAGAAACTTTAACATATGTAGGTTGATTTTATGTACCAATATTGCAGTCAACTATACTCTCTTCATCTGTTTTACTATCAGGCTTTAAAAAGACATTATTATTTTCAAATAACCTCTCTAAAGGAACCAAGCCTTTAGGAATGAATTTTGTTTTTAGATCAATACTATCTTTTCCAGCTATAGTCTTTTTCAATGGCTTGTTGTTCTGACTTTCAGTCATGTCTTTCTCATTATCAATCTGAATGTCTGAAAACTCCTCCACACATTCCGAAAATTTCTGAATTTCTTTATCATCTTCAAATACTTACCAATATTTGATATTCTCGGGAATGGAAGGTTTTTTTTTAATCTGAACATCGTATGTTTATTTAACATTAAGAGGAACCTTAAAATTACTAGCAGTAATGGCCAGTGAATCTGCCATTTCATTTTCTTCTCTAAAAAAAAATTCAAATTGAATGCTAAAAAATAATGTTCAATTAAATCCCACACTTCATTTCTATAATTATTCAATTTTGATTATTTCACTTGACAATTATCTCTCATCTATTGTACCACCAACTCTGAATCACCAAAAACAATCAATTGTTCAGCTCCCAAATCGTTTGTTGCCTTCATTCCCAAAATAAGTGCTTCATACTCAGCAATGCTATTAGTAGTGAAAATTTGTAATTTACACTACTTGCTGAGTGGGAGAAATAAGAACTAAACCAGCCCCTGATCCCTCTCTTGATGAGGCTCCATCAAAATACAATTTCTAGATCTTCCCTGCTTCTAAATTCTGCCTTTTAAGACTAGAAAATGTTGTTTTTACTGATTTCGGGTTGAAAATTGTTGTCATCAGTAGCAAGGTGTAAAATGGATGACTCTAACTCCTTCTCCTCCGCATATATATGACGATTTGAGGTATTATGCTGATCACTTATAATATAAGCCATTTTTGTTTCCGTATACAATCTCTTGAATTCTCCTCCGAATATTGTGATAGTGGCATATGTCATATCCATTAGAAGAGTGTCTCCCAGCTTTTTGGACCAAGATCTGGAAAGAAGAATTCCAAATCTAGAAGGTATGTATACAACCACTGTGTCCATCACTATACTTTTCATGGGAAGCTAGGTAAGAGAAATTACCAAATCTTTGATCACTCCTAAACACTTGACCCTTTTAGAATCAAAAGTGTAAAGGTAATGGTGTTATTTAGTGATTTCCAGTCCTAATTCATCCATCACTTTCTTATACATCAGATTGTGAGAAGGCCCATAATCTAATAGGTATTTATGCAACAATTTGTTATGAATGTTGAGTGAAAGATAAAAAGGTGGAGAATTATCATCGTTTTGATCTTGGACATTACTGCCCAAGTAGATGGTAGGATGTTCATCCTCTAGATTGACTGAATCAGGAGCAAGAGATGGTTGTAACATACTTTTAAATGACTCTCTATGGGTTGGGTTTTTCAACAATTCAAGGAGTGGAATCGAAATCTTAATTTTATTCAATTATGACTCGTAACTGAAATTGAGAGGAACCAAATCCTTATTTTCTGCAGCAGTTTTTATGATTGGGGCAAGGTTAGGTGATGGAGGAACATCATTAAATTTTTCCTTTTTTTTGGCAGCGTGTTTTTCATAATCTTGTTTTTGTTGAGGCTGTTGGACAACCCCTTTTGACCTCAAAGGATAATTTCTAGTCTGATTTTCAGGGTGCTTTTTCTCATTTTGAACATGAATATGAGCATCTTCATCATCTAAAAATTATATTTATCCTAGACTGATCTTCATACTCTTGCAAAGTCAAACAAGTTAACTGTGATGTCTCCCCAACAAGATTTATATCTTCATCCTCCTCTTCTTGTTCTTGCTGATTTTCTTCATCAAATTTATTTAGTGGACGCTGAACATTTTGAACATCAAGATTTCTTCTTGGACATTGTAAAATTTGTTGAGGCTAAAAAGGTATCCTAAAAGGAGCCTGATTTCTATTCCCTTCATTTTGCATGGGCCTAGCAGAAGGCTTGTTTTCTAACTCCAGTTTTGTCATTTTGGAAGCAAGATATTTAATCAAATTAGACATTTGATTAAGTTTTCTTCAACTGTAATGGTTTTAGAGGGAGAATAGGGTTTCTCCTCTTTAATTTTATTTTTATCCTTTGCTCCCTTTTCCCCTCTTCAATTTTCATCTTATTTGAGTCCATAAGATTGGCCTGTGCTCCAATAGCAGCCGCCTACATACCTACCAATGTTTGTGGCTTCTTAGCTCTCAACCATAGTGAAAACTTGGAGTCTAAAGCATTGGAAAAGGTTATCATGGCTGTAGTTTCAGGAGGTCTGACTTCTACATGAATATTTTGATAGAATTTATTGAATCTCTTTGTAAAGTATTCCAATGATTCATCAGTATTATTATTTAAAGCTCCAAACTCTGTAAGGTAATACAAGTAATAATTACGGTCACCCCATTGCTTTACAAACACTTCCTAAAAATAATCTATTCCTATTATTGAATTTGTTGGAAAATTTTTGAACCACTTATGATCTTCTCCATCTAAGCTCTGAACAAAGAGTCTTGACCAGACATCTTCTTGTTCAATGTTTTGGTTATCTGCATAACTGTAAAAGGAAACTAGGTGTTCTTCAGCAGATACTCCTTCTCCCTCCCCTGTGTATTTGGGAAAAAAATTAAGATAATCCCCTTGAGGAAGAGGATGCAAAGGTTGAGGAAGAGAAAGTGGTGCATATCTTGCAGTAACAAGCTATTGCATCCTTATAGAAGGAGGCTGGGCCATGACTTGCTGAGGTATAAATAGTGGAAAAATTACTGATGCAGAAGTTTGAATGTTGGAAATTATAGTTTGTGGAGTTTGTATTTGTTTTGGAATGGCAGAATATTGAATTTCTTGGGTTGGTTCTTTAGGCTTTGGAGTTGAAAAAAATGGATTTTAAAAAAAATGAACAGCATAAGACTTTATTCAACCTCTCCATGAGAATCAGATTTAGATGTAGATTCTTGAAGGATTGGGGCAACTTCAACTTTTTTCTGCTGAGCTAAAAAGTCAAAGAGATTAAAGGTCAAGTTTTTCAGGAAGGTTACCTTCTCCTTGATGAGAAGAGGATGTGCCAATAGTTGGGTTTTTAGGCAAAGGAAAGTAATATTTTTGTGGACTAAGAGAGGACTGATATTTAGGATGAGTTTTAAGAAAACTTAGAATTGTTTTAATATCATGTTTGGTTAAAATAGCCCTATCTAGGAAGGGTGCAATTTCCAATACTTGTTCTAATTCCCATTCTGTCAACACAAAGGCTTCTGATTTTTTGTTTTCTTCATTGACACCTTAAAATTCTGTTTTTTCTTCTTTTACTAGAATAATACTTGTTTATGATTTACTAAATGATGATTGAGAGATACTTCCAGCTAAATCTAGGCTAACATCATCTACTTTGTCTTTTATGGAAGCAGTTTCAACTTAAAATATTTCAACAAAGTCTTTTGAAACTGAAAATTCTTTAGGTTCTAAAATATATGATGGTACCTTTTCTTTTGGAATGTACTTTGAACACACCTTTTTCACTGAATTTGATGTAGCTTCAACTAATTTTTGTTTCCCTCTTGCATATTTTATGATCTTTTCTGGGTCAGAAACTGGAACCACAGGAGGTGATCTCTAATTTATTCTTGTAGTAAGCGGTCTTGAAACCCCTCGTCCTCTTTGTGGAGTCACTTGGTGAACCAATTACAATAAGAAAGAGTGACTAGTATTTATTCACCTCTAAAAAACAGTACTAGACATTCATGCAAAAAATTTGGGAGAATACCAAGTTTAGAATATTCGTCTCCCGCCAGATGCACCAAAAGATCTTAGTGATGGAATCAACACTTGGATTGTGACAAGCACCTAACCAGACACATCTTAAGCTCAAGGGATTTTATTAAAGTTGGATTAGGTTTTTTGGAAACTGGTTGGAACTTACTCACACTGAAAGGGGTTTTGAGCAAATAAGAATCTCTTCACACATATGAGGGCACTGGTGTATGATGTCGTAGCAAGATTGATTTTTTAGGCTGATGGATATGTTAAGTCCCTATATTAATAGTTTAGTCCCTTATTATGTTAGTGTAGCCCCCCATATTGTTATTGTTGTACCCCTGTAACCCCCATATTATTATTATTGTGCCCTTACATTATTATTGTTAGGTTGGCTAGGATTACATTGTGGCCCCACTAGGATTACATTGTGGCCCCATGGACTTCTATATATAGAAAGGAGGTTTTTTAATTTGTATAATCCAAGAATTGTTCATTCATGTAATGTATTGGAGCACCATTTTTTGTGTCAACATCAATTTGAATTTTTTTTCGAGAGAAGAAAATGAAATGGCAGATTCACTGGCCATTGCTGCTAGTAATTTTAAGGTTCCTCTTGTTGTTAAAGAAACATATGATGTTCATATTAAAAACGAACCTTCCATTCCCGAAAATATTAAATACTAGCAAGTATTTGAAGATGATAAAGAAATTCAGAAATTTTTGGAATGTGTGGAGGAGTTTTCAGACATTTAGATTGATAATGAGCAAGACACGGTTGGAAGTTAGAACAACAAGCCATTGAAAAAGAGTATAGCTGGAAAAGATATTATTGATCTAAAAACAAACTTCATTCCTAAAGGCTTGGTTCCTTTAGAGAGGTTTTTTGACAATAATGATGTATTTTTAAATCTTGATAGTAAAACAGATGAAGGGAGTATAGCTAACTGCAATATTGGTACATAAAATCAACCTACATATGTTAAAGTTTATAAATTTCTTACTCAAGAAAATAGAACCAAATATGCCAATTTGTTGAAGCAATATGCAAACATTTTTTCACGGTCCTATAGTGATTTGAAGACATATGACAGAAGTGTAATGGAACATAAAATTCCTCTTAAATCAGAAGCAAAGCTTGTGGCGCAAAAGATAAGAATTATTAATCTTATGCTACTCCCTATCATTGAAAAGGAAATATAGAAAAATGTGGGAAGCCAAAATAATTCTTCCTTTAATATTTTCCAATTGGGTAGATAATTTAGTCTCGATTCGAAAGAAGAATGGCAAGATTACAATTTGTGTTTATTTTCACAATTTGTACCGGTGTTCACTGAAGGATAACTATCCTTTACCCAAAATGGATCATATTTTGCAGAAGGTTTTAGGCTCAAAGAGGTTGTCAATGATAGATGGTTTTTTAGGGTACAATCAAATCTCAGTTGATAAACAAAACAGAGAGAAAACAACTTTTACTACACCCTGGGGAAATTTTATGTACAATAAGATGTCTTTCAGTTTAATGAATGAAGGTACAACATCTCCACAAGCAATGGACATTTCCTTTGTAGGGGAAAAGGACAGATTTGTAGTTATTTATTTGGATGACATAACAGTCTTTTCAAAATTTGATCAAGATCATTTAAACATTTGCAGCAAGTGTTTGATAAGTGCAGAAAATTTGGTTTGTCTTTTAACCCAAAGAAATCATGCTTTGTTGTTCAAGAAGGAAAATTATTAGGGAATATAGTGACAGAAAATGGTATTTTCATTGACCCAGGGAGAGTTGAAGCTATACAGAAAATTGGTTTACCCAGAAATAAGAAAGAGTTACAGTCATTTTTGGGTAAAATTAATTTTCTGAGGCGTTTTGTTCCAAAATTTGCAGAACTAATTAAACATACAAATGTCTTGTTGAAGAAATATGCAGAGTTCAGTTGGAAATATGAAGAAAAAAACTCTTTCTTAGCAATCAAATCTGCCTTGATTGAAGCCCCAATGTTAATCAACCCTAATTTTGAGAAGGATTTTCTGACTTTTTCATATGCTTCTGAGGAAACTATTGCAGCAGTTTTACTTCAAAAGAACAAGGAAGGCTTGGAGTAGAAAATTTATTTTTTCAGTCGTGCATTAAGAGATGATGAGCTAAATTACATCTTAGTTGAAAAATAGACATATGCATTGGTGAAGGCTTTAAAGTATTTTTGAGTTTATGTTCTGCATTCAAAAGTCACTTCTTTTATGCCAAATATTGATGTCATGGATGTATTGTTGTAGCTAAACCCAGACAGTAGGAGGGGAAGATGGTTAACAAAGATTCTAGAACTTGACATTGAAATTAGACCTACTAAGTTGATAAAGGGACAGGGCTTAGCCCACTTGATGATCGAATCAAATTGCAAAGCTATAAATATGAACATGAAGGTCGTTGAAGAAACTAATAAAGAAGGTATATCTGATTATCCTGAACTCTTCTATTCCAATTTGTATAAGGACATAGTGTATTTTTTTATTAAATCTCAGTTGTCCTCTAGAAATGGAAAAATCAAAGAGAATATATTTCAAAATGAAGGTTGTTAAGTATTGCATAATGGAAAATCATCCTTATTGGAAGGACCCTGTAGGAGTTTTTTTAAGATGTGTAGATGAAGTTGCTGCTCAGAAAGTGTTGTGTATGTAAATCCCTTCTATGGACAGAGGCGATCCCTCTAGCCCTAGGGTGGGTCTAGCGGTAAGAGGACATGCTAATGCGTTGGTTCCTAGTTAATGAATGAAACGAGTTGGGATATATTGTCCTACCTATAATCGAACGCGATTGTAGTAGGTACAAAAAAGGTCTCCTGGTCCTTGTTCTGACACGTCGCAATCCTTCAGCAGTGGTATTCGAATGTCTACACAAATATCAAAGGAAAAAATCAGCATACATAACAATAATTGCATTCATAACTAGCTAATCAGTCAAGGAATATTAAACGTATTGCATAAAATAAATCACATTAACACAAGATAGGAACCGAAACATCAGTCATGCATATATAAGAGAAAGAAAGAGATTACAACCAGAGCCTTGATGTCGTAGCCTCCTTCAGCGGGTCTAGTCGAAGTGCGTCTCGATCATTCGTCTGGAATTTGGACGTGGCAAGGAAAAGGACTAAGCTCTCTCTCAACAAGGGTCTCTCTCTCTGCTCTATCTCACCAGCTATATCAAAATGTTCAGCAATTCCTATTCAACTATTCAGCTATCTGCATCAATGTGAGATAGGTTTATTTATAGAGGGAGAGGAGGAGGCTGGGATCACTCAAATGGTGGAAGAGAGGCCTTATCCATTGGGAGGTTCCCCCAAAAGGTGGAAACAAGAGGCCAAAGGAAGGCGTTCGTGGTTATGCAGCCGAACAACCCAAGCTGACTCACTCACGAAGTAGTTAGCATGGAAAATTTGCCTCTATATTTAAAAAAAACCAAAAACAGCTTGACGTGGGTAGCTCACTGGGAGAGAGCGCCAATAGGTGTGGGGCCCAATGTTAATTTCGTTTATCGGCGCGAGGCCATAACCCATTCACACTGGCCGCCTGTCCCAAAAGTGTGGGCTTTGATGGTATGTCAGTGGAAGACGCAACAGAGAAATTTTGTCCTCATGGCAAGGGATGCAATGATACTTCGTGTCATGACATCATATAAGTCATGTAAATAGTCCTTAAATGTGGATTGGGATTGCAGGATGGTGACAAATTATGTAAACATACCTTAAAGTATTGAGGTCCGAGAGAAAGGAGGGGTAAATGCTTTAAAGCTATAATACTCAAACAAACAATGCTATTTTCAATACCTATAAGTAAAATACAACTATATCTCCATATACAACATGAGGCAGTGACATCATTTTTTTAATACCTAATCATCATAGTTAGATAACCTGTTGACTAGATAAACAATTTAACTTGACCTCCAAGTAAAATTGCATTCACTATGAAAAATAACTTAGTAAACCACCTTATTAAGTTGTTTATGGTCTAAATAGAAAACCTATAAGAAACAGAGCAAATAAATATACATTTGTTTGATTTTCCTCAAGAAATAATTAGTTAAACAATAGTTTAATTAATATTTCTGGTTATATTTAACCTAAAACAAGGAAATTAATTAGATAAATCATTATTTATCTTATTATTTTCTAAGAATAATTGTTTAAATCTTATTTAAATAATATTCTTTGTTAAATATGACTAATTCACCCTTAAATAATTAAATAAATCATCATTTATTTGATTATTACTCAACCATATCCTTAAGATAATAAATCATTTATTTATTTATTATTACTTAATCACATCCTTAAAATGATAAATAAATCATTTATTTATTTATTATTTACAAATAAGGGAATTTGACTCAAGTCAAATTCCTTTTCCCTCCAACAAATATAATAAAATATTCCATAAAAGTTGGATCTAGATTGGGTTAACAATATTTTAATTATGCACCAATCTCTAGACTAACTCAATATTTTGTTATAAATAGAAGGGTTTTCCTATTCATTTGTCACCTTTTGTTTCCTAAAGATCACTCTGGATCTCAACTCTTGGTCTGGCTATTGATCCATTATCATAGCCATATTTTTCCATTTTTGTCTGGGTTTTCTACACCATCAAGAGAGATGAATTATAAATCTGAAGTGCCGAGGACTTACAAGAACCCATCCCATTGAGGAGAATAGGGAACACCCTCTTGTGTTTTCCTCCTAGGTGCCATTAATAAAAATTTCATTGGATATATTCTTTTCTTGTCTATTGGATCTATGGAGTAAATCTTATTTTTCTACTGTTTAATGTCTTCTAATGCATAGATCTAGATTTTTGCAGCATTTGTCTTGATCATCTAATTGCAGATATAAAGATATTATCAGTCATTTCTGCTGTTAGGGCTATTTTTTATGCGTAGCTAAAGTGGTATTTTTTCATACACCTCGAATCAAGATTCATACTAACAACTGGCGACTCCACACGGGTTTACCATTACGACCGCTGTCATTTTTATGATCCTTGCATATCCAGCTGCTTCAAACCCTATGATTTCTCTTCAACCCCTTGTTTTTCTTATTCTTGATGTTGTTTTTAACCCATAAAACCCTAAAACGATAAAAATTCTAACTTCCGCGTGTTTTCGGATGCATTGCGCAGGTGATAGACATCAGTCGTAGCTGAGGCGACAATTTTTTCTGAAACCTACTGCAGAGAGTGCTGGAAGTGCAGGTCACACTTTTATGCCCAAAACCTGTGACCTGGACCTCTAGGGCACACTTTACAACCCAAAAAGTGTGACCTCTACTGAAAACAGGTCAAAAACTGCGACCTAGACTTTCTGCAGAGATTTTTCTAAAATTTTTCTGGGTTTTGCTGAGCCTCTGTTCAGGGTTGTCTGACCTCCGTCTCCACATGTTTTGGACCTGTACTTGTTATATTTCAGTCAAATAAGTGGGAACCTAGTCCCCTAGTGCTTCAGTACCCTCCACTTTTTGTGGAAGAGTGTTTGCTGCTGCAGGTTGTCTGAAATTTCAGTGTCTTCAGCCATTTTTTCAGATCTGACACCTCATCTTCAGATCCACTTCAGATTGGCTTGTTATCCATCCAAATCAGCTCATATCAATTTTTTTGGGTTTTCCTCTAGGGTTCACTATGTTTCCCTTCGGGAGATGGACTTTCGCCACCATTTTTACAGCAAATTTTCCTCTGATTTGTTGTTGTTTTCTGCACCACTTTCCAGCAAATTTTGTCTTTTAGATCCCTGTCCCTCTTGACCTTAGATCTATTATTTTTTGCTTTAGTGTGTTTTGATTAGTTTTTTACTCACCTATATACTATTTGTTGAGAGGCCCACCTCCTTGGGTTTAGATTATTGCATTATTAGCTGTTTATTTTCTGTTTTTGCAAGACTATATACTGTCATTTGCAGGTTTATTTACAGCCATACTGTACACTTTTTATTTTTCTCTACAAATGTCTAGGTTTAAAAATTAAAATTTGCACACTTTTACACACACACCCTAAGTGAAAAAGGGCTTAGTTAACACCGCCGAGCAAATAATCTAAAACATTGAAATCAATTGATCCTGCACATTTCTGCCCTTGTTTTGACATTGTAATCAGTTGATCCTGCACCTCCCTGCCCTTGTCGGTCTCATTTTCCTTTGTGCCGTGTTTGTGCCATCACCATTACGCCACCAAGGTGTTTATCTCAGAGACTTTTAGCCTTCATCCTCGGTTTCCAATAGGAAGAATTACTCCTCCGCATAGGATTTGAGTTAGTCCTCCATTGAGTTCGCACACCGACTCTTCTTCTGGTCCTTCGGGTTCTCCTTCCCATTCCGCCTTCGGTTCTCCCCCTGACACCTTCACCATGTATAGTGCAGGACCTTCTGCTGGTGGAAACCCTGGCCCTTAGGCTAGGAATACCACTAGTGGGACCGCTACAGATGCTACCCCGGCTGCGCCTTTGCTCCCCTTCATGGCAGGCCTCAGCCTCCTCGACTTGGACCTATTGATAAACGACCTTATACACCATGACACTAGTTGGCCTACTATGCCGACAAAGATCCATTTTGAAATCCCAAATTTTGAAGGACTTGCTGGAGAAGATCCTTCAAATCATGTTCGATCTTTCCACATGTGGTGTTCATCTAACTCCATTACCGATGACTTTATCCATCTTCGGTTGTTCCAACAAACGTTTACAGGTGAAGCTTCTAAGTGGTATGTTGATCAGGCCACTTCCTCTCATACCACCTTTGTGACTCTTGCCCAGGATTTTTTATCTTACTTCTAGCTTCCCCTTCGTTATGACACCGATATCGAACTTTTGACTTCTTTTCGTCAATCATCTGTGACCCGCCTATCCGATCATTTCCAGGAATGGCGAAGAAGAAGGAGCCTATGTCAATCCCCTACCTTCGAAGACCGTGTCTACATAGACTGGTTCCTTAGATCTCTCTTGCCTCCTATTGGAAAAGATGTCGCATCGCATTTTCCTCAAACCGAAGAAGCCACCCTCCAAATGGCATTAAAATATGATCTGATCTATGCTCAGACGGGTTATGTTTATACCGTTCTACCTGATCTCCCCAGACCCGGTGGTGCCAATTCACCGAGGGCACCTCATGCCACCAACGGTATCGTTGGAGCTCTCTCTCATCCATGCGCTCAACCTCCCATGGGTTATGGTTTTCCTAGGGGGGCAGCACCTCCCACACTTTTTCCCCTCCCGGTAGCACGTATCCAGGATACGACATGCCTCCTCTTTTGGCCCAACCCCCTATTTACCACACTGTTACCCAACCCCCTTATTTGTATCTGCAGCTTGGTGCTCCAGCTCCTCCAGCATCAGCACCTCCGCCTCCCTCGCCTGCTCAACCCCCGCAACAACAGTCACCGCCCCCTCAGGCACAGGTGGATGCACAATAGGGATTTGTAGCTACCCAACCACTTGAAGGTCAAGTGGCCACTCAACCTCTTCCATCTGGTTTCCCTGATTACCAGATTCTCATGATGTCCTCTGATCAGCCTTCTGAACCTTCTTCTCCTATCCCTTCATCTTCAGCTGGTACTCATGACCCCCCTTACCCTTCTAGAATGGTTCCTCCAAGCCTTAACCATCTTGGAGCCATCTCGCCTGGTCATTACCCCTTTGGTCAGATACTGTTCCTAGCTCCCCCACTAGGAGTGTATACAGTACCTGTTATGGCCACCCTCTCTCTTCCTAACCCGAACCTTGGGATTCCTGTCTAGTACCTCGATCCTCCAGTTGCTACCCCACCTGGACAACCCAAACCTTATCTTGATTTGACCCTGGTCCAATCGGTCCCTATGACTTCTCCCACTGCAACAGTGCCTCATTAACCTCAACAGGACCCACCTCCCGTTGCCACCGCTTCGCGTAAGAAGGGAAAAGCTCGCAAGGGGGCATCAAAGGACAAGGTTGCCCCGAAAAAAACTGCCTCTTTTTGGCCCCCAAAGCATACCATCTACTGTGATTTGTGTGATGTTGCAGGCCACGCCACCCATACTTGTCCGAAGTTGCCTCACCTTAAGTCCATGGTCAATGAGACGTTTCCGAAGTCTGATATCCCTGAGGTATATGTCACTATACTAGATTCAGTCTCGAAACTCAAGTCTTTGTGCACAAATCACCCTTGCGCTTTGTGTGATTTCCATGGCCACTATACTCACCTTTGTCCCCGCCTTGAAGAGTACTGCTCCTCTTTGGCAGCGGTTCGCCAATTCGAGGCCAAGCACAACAAGTCCATCGCTCCCTTATTTGTGTGTTTTGCTTTGGCAAAACCAGAGGACACGAATGCTCTCATTGAAATTCCCCCTCCTGATGTTGAGATGACGGAGCCTTCGCCCACCATTTTCTACCTATCATCATCCATGAGACCCTCGGTAGAAGTCCCCTTAGAGACTTCCCTTGATGTTTCGCTTGACATCCCTTCAGTGATCACCCTGGGCTCAAAATCGGTAGATCCTTTATCTGATTATTCATCTGTCACCACTTGTGATGATGCGCATGTGAACCTCTCTTCTCAAGATGATGAGTCAGGTAGCTTCGCCACGTCAGATGGTATTTCTTTCACCAGTCACCCCATCCTCTATTCTAATGACGACATTGTGGAAGCAGCCACCACCCCTGACTTTATCTATCCCCCCTTACATCAAACTCATGCATTTGAACCACATGCACCTTGTGGCCATTAAATTGACACCCAATATTTGGGTAAGGGGGCACCCATATTTGAGAGACCAGGAGAAGCAATTTTTCACCACTCTCCTAGTGAATCTAGTCATGTCAACTCTAGTCCCATTATTCTTCCGCATTTATAAGAATATCTAGAGTCCCATATCACTTTAGATCACTCTAGCGATGATACCCCTCATCATTCCTTCATATTACATCAGCAACCCAGTCTCATAGACATTGTGGTTGAAAAAACTATGATTTTTCTGGGAGAACATCAGTTCATTATCCCCAAGTCCTACCTTTGGGATAGTAACACCATGTATGCCAACCCAGAAACTTAAATTCCATTTGATTCATATATGCAGTACCAAAAGAGATTGGTAATCATCTATTTCCTTTCTCAAACTGCATAACCATACCGAAAAAAAATGGCGCACCACATCATTAAAATGTGTTTAGATTTCCATTTTTCTAAATACATTTTGGCATGTCCACAACATGCTTGGGGGCACCTATTCCCCCCAACCATAAAAATCCCAGCTCCCAGCCCAAAAAAGCACTGAAAACCCCTTTCTCTGACAGGTCGCACTGTTCAGGTCATTTCCTGGGACAGGTCGCAGTTTTCTGCCCAGAACCTGTTACCCAGGTCGCAGGGCAGACCCCAAAAAGTGTGACCTAGTTTGTTCATGAGCTCTGGGCACCTAAAATAAAATTTCAACCCAATGAAATGAAAGAGTAGGATTAGGAATCTTACCTACAACTGATGGATCTCAAATTTCAATGGTTGGTTTGTCTGCTACAATCACCGCAAGATTTAGGGCCTCCTCTCTTCAATACATTCACCACAACTCCACCTACACATGAGTGAATTTGGAAGGAAAATGCCTTATTAAAAGAAAACTCCTGATTTTTCTTTCGATTGCTGTGGTCAAACCATAGCTCAGTTTGACGAATCATCTATACCATTGGAATGATCTCACCAAGCCCTCAAAGGGGTATATATTAGCTTTTTGTGATTCGATACTTCACCAGGACACATTTTTTCCAAGAAGCACCACTTCACCCTTCCTCAAAACCGAATTTCTTCACTTGCAACACTCATACCGGGGGCATCATGTTGCCTCCATACTTATCCATGCTTGTGTCAACTTTCGTCATGAGCTACCATCTTGTACTCATGCTTTTAGGGTCCCCATAGGACCCCTTTTCTGTGTGACAGCACCATCAAGTCACCCTTGTTTAGAGCATCCGAGTTGAGTCATCATAGCTTTCATGGAGTATATCCCGCTATAGTCCTTCATCCTTCATTTCTTGGTCCCTCTCTCGTGTCGCACATTATGACCTCTAGTTCCACTGTCCCTTATCCCTCATAATATTGTGTCAGTCATTGTCGGGTCATCCATGCCATTTATGCTCTAACAAGGGAAGTCGTATGTTCGCTACTCAGTCTCCCCCATCTCATCATAATCATTGGTGTCAGTCTGTCAATCACTCTACTATTTTCTCTCGTGCCTTAGTTGATGATCCCTTATTGCCTCACCTATGGCGGATATCCTTCTGTCGACGTCAGCTCATTCATTCCAGAAGACAGGTCTAGAGGGCGGTGTACCTTGGTTCTAGCTTCCACTCTTGTTCGGTGCCTCGGATTAGGCAAAGGGACTCCTTCTTTCCCTTTGAATTGATTTTTTCTTAGCTCCAGCTCTTTTTAGCATGATCGAGATCTGTATACTTGATGGTTCAGTGATGCAGCAGCTGACATCGATGATTCCCTGGTGTGTGTAAGATGTCTCAACCCTCATGAGGGGGTGGCCCTACAAGTAGCCCCCCACACACTCGGATGACCTCTTCATTTCAACCTTCGATGCAACTCCATACATTTGATGATGTTGGCCTTCAGCCACTTACAACGCCTTTTTGTTTGCATGTATCAGTCAAATTTTCAGAGCCGTCTCGTGTGTTCAGGGGCATCTAGGTTGTATTTATATCTCATGTACTCAGATATTATTGTACAAGCCCTGGCTGTTATCCCAAGCACAATATGTATGTGGGATTCATTAACATGTTATTTATCTAGCTCATGTTTATGCGAGCATATGCTTTATTATTGCGTTCCCTGGTTTTTCGGGCGCCTTATTGTTTGTACTATTTCCTCGGAGGGCATAGGTATGCCTTCCCCGTTGCCTATAGCAGGTACTCACTCATCAAAAAGACTTGTCGCACCTGCAAGTCACCTCCTCAGGGTCTAGTTCTTTCAGCACTTTGGTCTACCTTACAATCCTCTCTCTTTGACTTCCCCTTTGTTGTCTAGTGATTGAGCTCTTACAACGTACTTCGGTCATATGAATAGCTTCTAATGCTTGCACGCTAGGAGGAAATCTATTAACACCATTTTTTTGGTCTTCTAATCCATTGTTATTAGATGGACCCAAGTACACCAAGTAAGACCAATTTTACCCCAAGTAAAATCGCATTCACTATGAAAAATAACTTAGTAAACCACCTTTATTAAGTTGTTTATGGTCTAAATAGGAAACCCCATAAGGAAATATTAAATAAATATACATTTGTTTGATTTTCCTCAAGAAATAATTAGTTAAACAGTATTTTAATTAATATTTCTGGTTATATTTAACCCAAAACAAGGAAATTAATTAGATAAATCATTATTTATCTTATTATTTTCTAAGAATAATTGTTTAAATCTTATTTAAATAATATTCTTTGTTAAATATGACTAATTCACACTTAAATAATTAAATAAATCATTATTTATTTGATTATTACTCAACCATATCCTTAAAATAACAAATAAATCATTTATTTATTTATTATTACTTAATCACATCCTTAAAATGATAAATAAATCATTTATTTATTTATTATTTACAAATAAGGGAATTTGACTCAAGTCAAATTCCTTTTCCCTCCAACAAATATAATAAAATATTCCATAAAAGTTGGATCTAGATTGGGTTAATAATATTTTAATTATGCACCAATCTCTAGAATAACTCAATATTTTGTTATAAATAGAAGGGTTTTCCTATTCATTTGTCACCTTTTGTTGCCTAAAGATCACTCTGGATCTCAAATCTTGGTCTGGCTATTGATCCATTATCATAGCCATATTTTTCCATTTTTTTCTGGGTTTTCTACACCATCAAGAGAGATGAATTATAAATCTGAAGTGCTGAGGACTTACACGAACCCATCCCATTGAGGAGAATAGGGAACACCCTCTTGTGTTTTCCTCCTAGGTGCCATTAATAAAAATTTCATTGGATATATTCTTGTCTTGTCTATTGGATCTATGGAGTAAATCTTTTTTTTCTACTGTTTAATGTCTTCTAATGCATAGATCTAGATTTTTGCAGCATTTGTCTTGATCATCTAACTGCATATCTGAAGATATTAGCAGTCATTTCTGTTGTTAGGGTTGTTTGTTATGCGTAGCTAAAGTGGTCTTTTTTCATACACCTCGAATCAAGATTCATACTAACAATGTGGCATGGGTGCAACCATCCATAATAGAGACATAAAAACTGAGATCCGCAGTATGGACGTAGCCATCTAGCAATAAGGATCAATAAAAAGAATCATGTAGGATCGCAGACATCCAATCAAAAGAGTCATGCATACATTCATGATAAACTAAAATATCCCACATCCTGGATCTTATCAGACAAAACCCAGGGTCTTGCGCTCCATCTCAACCTAAAAAAGTACAAATTCAAGCATGAAAATATGTGATCTGAAGTCGAACATGCAAGAAAGTCACTTGATTACCAGCCAATAATGAAAGATATTAACAGGTGCGAGAGAAACCACCAATAATGGAAATGGATCTCAAGGTACAAACAGGTACAATCCACGGAATGTGAACAATGATCTGGTGTTGAACACCCGCAGAGTCACTCAATCGAAGGCCAATGGTGTGGACCTGTCATCGAATGTGAAGAACTTGCCATTAAGGCATGCAAGATCCAAGGTACCGAGAGGGAGTCTCTAGGTAAACTTGCTGGATAATGAGCTAAAGTCAACAGGAAGTGACCCAGTCGAAGGAGGGCGATAATGTTTCAATGTGCTTGAAATTTAATCATATGTAAAACAGAATCCCACTGCTAAGAGGAAAGGGTGACACAAATTCTAGATCTTAAATGTATAGTGAAAGAATGCTTTAAAAGACTTATAGGAGTCTCACTCTACATTTTAGGAACCATTACAAATAATTCTTCCAACTAACATGAATTCATGAATCAGGAATGCTTAATGAATCAAGACTGAAAAAAATAGATTTACATGCATGTCAGATCAAAAGACTTATAATAACATGAAACAAGATTTAATTCGACCCCAAGGAATGCTTATGAACAATATTCAATTCATACTGAATCAGGAAAGCTTGTAACAAGACTTACAAAAATAGATCAATATGTCTTGGAGGTTCGCAAGACTGATAAAAGCATGAGATATAAATTTTATAATAAATCTGGAAAGATAGATAAGCTATGTAAAAATAGTAGGGAAAACAATACACACACCATACAATTTGTGAGTCCTCAAGTGTGCATCTGGATATATTTTAAACTCAAAATATACAACACAATATATAATAAGATGAACAACCAATGAAGACTTTGATTGCTGTCGAGTGCTTTGCTAGGGTTTTGACTACCTCTGCAACGGCGCTACCCTAATCGCTAACGAAAGACTGGTGGAGTTGCATGCACCCGGCCAAGTGATTCAACAGAGTCCTGTGCATGGGCTATGGCATCTGCACCGGGGGGAGGAAGCCAGCCTCCCCCTACAAATGAGGAAAGGAATAATGCCTCATCTGAATAGAACAGGATAGCCTCTAACAAGGAAGCCACAGAACAGAGGAATGAAGTACCACAGGTGCAGGCCTCAGCGGATACTTCGGAAACACTTGCTGCGACCTTTGAAACATGCAAACCCATTGCGGCTGAAAGACCTAAGATTGATCTGCCCAGTCATCGCATAAATGCTCAGATTCAATTCATGAAAGATCATGCTCTCATTAGGAATTTTATTGGCTTCTGGCCAACTGAGAAAGATTTGCAGGGGTGTATTTCCTCAAAATGGAAGCCCAAAGGACATGTCACCCTACAGCTCGGGCCAAAGGGTTTCTTCAACGCTGTATTCAACTGTATCGAGGACCAAAATAGAGTATTGGATGGGGGACCTTACTTCTTCAACTCTGTTGGCTTATAACTAAGAGATTGGATTGAGAGATTCAACCCAGACAAAGAAAAATTCAACTGGGCTCTGGTCTGGATATGCTTGTATTCGCTGCCGCTCGAATATTGGGATGAATAATCGCTCACTGCTATTGGAAAAGGACTGGGCTAATTCATCAGGATAGCAGAAGAGACAAAGCTCCGAAGATACACCTCCTATGCGTGGATATGTGTATACATGCACCTCGAAAAAGCTCTTCTGGATGTGGTAAGTTTGTTTCATGATGATTTTGAGTGGATCCTGCCCATCGACTATGAACATGTTCCCTTTCAATGTCGTAGGTGTCATGCCCATGGGCATATTTTCAGAGACTGCCCTCTCAAAGATACTCCCAAGAATAAATAGGTTGAAGACAAGCCTGAAGTGGATGGGTTTACCAAAGTTTCTAATCATAGAAGGCATAACAAGAAACCTCCTTCAGCGGGAAAAAAATCCAATCCACAAGCTAATGCCCCCTCTACCAGCAACAATTTTGATCTCCTGTCTCAGCCTGACCACATGGTTGACACTCCCTTAGCCCCCTCCGACCCCTCTTCCAAGCTCTCATCCTCAACCGCAATTCTAGATCCCTCAAGTCCTAAACCTAGCCCGACAAAATCGCAAAATATGGAGACCATGGGTCCCAGGCCAACCCCAAAAACAAAACTTGTCATTTGGAAGCCAAATAGTATGGATATTGACAGTCTTCTGCTTCATCCTAACCTCTCCAACAAGAAAACCCCAGAAAGCAGTCAGCCAAGCCACATGGATGAGGATCCTGAGAGCTTCGATCTGGGTGAGCTTGATCTTCTGGGATTGGAGGATGCCTGCAGATGAAAGGAATTTGACAAAATCAATCCTCGAAAAATTGAGACCTTAGAAGTGACCCTTTCCCGAGCTCAGCAACAAAATAAACTGGGTATTCAACGAGGAAGTCACTGGGATGGTCTAAATATTATAAATGAGTCTAAGAAAAGAAGTATAAAACCATATTGGCAATGCACCATCACCTTAGGGGAGATGCTGGTGGAGTCAGGAAGGTACCCCAAATTGACTTGGTTCTTCAATCCGCTTCCCAACTGTTCCTCATGAAGCTCATCTCATGGAACGTAAGAGGGCTAAACATCCCTGGGAAATACAAAATGATTAAAAACATAATTAAGCAAGAAATACCACAAATCATCTTTCTTCAAGAAACAAAATGCAATAGCACAGCTCTTGGCACTATCCTAACCAAAGCATGGCCTGAATGCCACTTAGTAGTGGTTGATGCCTCAAGCTCCTCGGGAGGCTTAGCTATAGCGTGGGATACTCAAAATATCTCGCTTGCAGACTACAATGCCTCGCATAATCTCATTCAGGCAACCTTCCACCTCATAGGCACCAATACACATGGGCACCTCTCAAATGTCTACTTTCCTCAAGATTCTGCAAAGCAAGATGACGCTCTTGAACACAATGGAGGCTCTAAATTCCAACAGAACACACCCCTTATGGATAATAGGAGGGGACTTTAACATGATCACCAAGCTTGAAGAAAAAACAGGAGGTCGACCAAGATTGGAGCCTGAAAGTTCCCACTTCAAAGAATTCATTAACAGAAGCTGGCTTATTGATCTGCCTTTCTCTAATGGAATGTACGCCTGGAACAAAAAAATATCTAGAAATCAGCAAATATCTTCCAAGCTCGATCACTTCCTAATTTCTGATAATGCTATCCATTTGGGGGGAGACATCTTTGCTTCTATCTTACCAATCGCGGGCTCAGACCATTGGCCCATTTCTCTTCAATGGCAGAGACCCTGCAACTAATCGAAGCGGCCCTTCAGATTCAAAACCTTCTGGCTTGACCATCCCAACTTCAAAACCCTGGTTCACACAGTGTGGAAGAACTTTTTTTCGCCCACTGGTTCCAAAATGTATCAGTTTCAGCAAAAGCTTCGATACCTCAAATCTCAAATCAAATCTTGGAACCACTCAATCTTTGGGAACATCTTTCAGGAGAAAAAGCTCCTTGAACATAGAATGGCAGAAATTCAATAGGAAATCATTAACAATGGAAGAACAGAGATTCTCGCAGCTTAGGAACAGAGACTCCTGGAGCAGTTGGATGAAAGAATCAAACAAGAAGAAATACTTTGGCAGAAAAAATCCAGAATCTGTTAGCTAAAGGAAGGAGAAAGAAACACAAAGTTCTTTCATCATTCCACCATTCAAAGAAGAATGAACAACCGCATCGCCCATATCACAAATCAGCAAGGAGAGCGATTGGAAAATCATGACAACATCGAGCAAGTGCTCCTGGAGCACTTCAAAAGTGTCCATCAAGAACCTCCAATCAACAGACAACCAGCTATCAACAAAATTATTCAGCATATTCTTAAAATCATAACGGATGAGCACAATCAAATGCTTCTATGGCCAATTACTCTGCAGGAGGTTGAAACTACAATGGCCCAATCCAAGGATGGCAAAAACCTAGGTCCGGATGGCTTTACCTCAAACTTATTTCACCATTTCTAGGATCTCATTAAGCTGGAATTTTGGTAACTAGTGGAGGAATCGAGATCAATGCACTGGCTGCTCCCTTCTCTTAATGCCACTTTCATTGCTCTTATACCAAAAGAAGATCAACCAAGCACGCCGAACAAATTTCGCCCCATAGCTCTGTGCAATGTGATCTACAAGGTGATCTCAAAAATCATTTCCAATCGACTCAAGCAACTTCTCCCACTGCTCATATCGCCCGAACAAACTGGATATGTGGAAGGTCGACAAATTCTGGATGGGATCATATTAACGCACGAAGTCATTCACTCCTTAAAGATAAGCAAAAAGGCAGGTATGCTTCTTAAAATCGATCTGTCCAAGGCTTTTGATAAATCAAGTTGGAATTACATTCAACAGATTCTGGGTGCTTTTGGTTTCAATCAAATGTGGATAAGATGGTTTATGAACCTAATCTCCTCCACCTTCTCCTCCATCTTGGTTAATGGGATACCCTCTCATCTGTTTTCTCCTTCGAGAGGCATTAGACAAGGAGATCCACTATCTCCATTTCTTTTTTTTCTCATGGCAGAAGGCCTAGGAAGGCTAATTCAAAATGCTCTTCAAACCCATAAATTGAAAGGTATCTCCCTCCATGGATCCTCGGCCACCACCCATCAACAATTCGTGGATGATAATATGTTATTTGGCCACCCTTATGTGCAAGAAGCCCATTCATTTAAATCCATTATGAACCTCTTCTCTGAAGCCTCCGGAACCTCCATTAATGCTACCAAATCTCAGATCTACTTCTTTAATACCCCTGTCCAAACCCAAGCTAATATTGCTCATATCTTGGGCTTCTCAATAGCTACTATTCCTGCTAAGTACCTTGGATCCCCCCTCATCGACTTTGCCATCAAGCACTCTTCATGGAATCTACTCCTAGAAAAATTGGAAGCCCACCTTTCCTCCTGGACCTATAGAGCCCTCAACATGGCTAGTAGATTAATTCTCATCGAAGCAGTGCTGCAATCTATGCCTCTTTACCTTTTCTCAATACTGGCTGTGCCAAAATGGGTTCTCAAAAAAATAAAATATTTGAAATGTAAGTTCCTTTGGGGTTCTTCTGGTCAGAATAAAAAATGGGCTCTAGTCAAATGGAGCATGGTGTGCACCCCAAAAGAAGCTGGAGGACTCGGACTCAGAGATCTGACTCACAGAAATAAATTTATGGGAGCGCGAATATGGTGGAAATGGATGTCAGCTCCAGACACGCCTTGGGAAAAATTATGGATTGAAAAATATGCCAATAACAGACCTCCAGAAGAACTGATTAGACTCTCCCCCGAGGAAACAAATTCATTAATTTGGAATGCTGCTAAACAACACAGCGCATTGATACAACAACATAGTTTTTGGGAATTTTAGAATGGTGGTAAAGCTAGATTTTGGGTGGACTCATGGAAACAAAAGCCCAAGATTTCTGACACTCTCAATCCTCACAATATGGGAGATCCAACCATAAATCTGGAAGACAAGATAAATCATCAATGGCTCCCCACGAGCAACAATGGTTTCATGCAATGGAAGCACTCTGCTCAAATCGCCCCCCAAGCACATGAAGACACCTGGGAAGCTCTCAGCTCAGAACTATAGCAAAGGAAGATAAAATGCTCAGAGATATTAGACATTCTTAGGTGGGGCTACATGATAAAAGGAACGTTCACTACAAAGGAAGCCTACACTTTGATGCACCCGACCACTGATCCTCGTGATCCTCTTTGGCAGCTTATTTGGTCTCCTGGTATTTGGCCCAAAGTTTCAAATTTTCTATGGCTTCTCAGCCACAAAATAATTCTCAATTGGGATAATTTTATCAAAAGGGGCTTCTCTGGACCCTCTCGATGTCTTAACTATAATCAAAGCAATGAAACAATTCAGCACCTCATGGTCTCTTGTACTCTAGCAAATACACTCTGGGAGAAACTAAGCTGTCACTGCCAAAGGAGAAAACCTGCCGGGGATATAATTAATACCATATGTAATTGGCCTAAGCATACTTATAGTAGCGATCTTCTCAACACTCTATGGCGACTCATTCCAGGCCTTCTCCTATGGTCAATTTGGAAGGAGAGAAACAAGATAATCTTCAGAAGCCAAAACACTACATTGAAGAAAATCTAGAGCATCTTTAGCAATAACCTTCAAGAATACTTGGCTCTTCATGAATGGAAGGAAGAAGATGTCCCCAAAAAGCCACGGGAAATAGCCATTTGGGAGAACTGGCAACTTAATATTACTCACACTCCAACCAACACAGCAAGGAACATTCCGAGAATTCCTAATCAATGGTCTCCTCCCTCGACAGGACTTGTCAAACTGAATTTCGATGGCACTTCAAAAGGAAATCCCAGACAAGTAGGATTTGGGGGAATATTCAGAGACTCTAGGGGCACTCCTCTAGAAATCTACTTTGGCTCAATTGGTTGGGACACCAATAACTCAGCTGGATTGGAAGGTTTGTGGCAAGGTCTACGCTTAACTCAACAATATAATTACTTTCCCATTGTAATTGAAGGAGATTCACAGGTGCTAATAAACATGGCTAATAAACTACTCTGGGGAACTAATACTGCCAAAGTGGCTACCAGCTAGAGACTAGTCGCACGGCTCGAAATGATGGATCGTTGGTTAAAGATTCATAAAGTCGTCTCGTTTACTCACATTAAATGAGATGGAAACAAAGTTGCAGATTTCTTGGCCAATATTGGAGTGGAAAGTGTAGACACTCTCAAACATGGCCCCCCAAACATTATCCATGAGAGTGCTATTCTATAGGACTACATCACACTGGTGGACAAAGACATTGCAGTTCCGGATGCGGATGTTTATTGAAATGGATGGGACATTCGTCCCTGGGAGGATCCAAATGTTGACTGTGTGGGGTGGCCATATGGCCAGCCACAGGTGCATATACTCTTCATTAAATGTGGCCAACCTGCTCAGCATTTGCATTTTCAAATCGCTCCACTGCCAATTTGTGCCGCCCCTCTGGTTTTTAATGGCATCAAAACACAACAATTCGATTCATGCCCACCCCATTTGCAGGTCTCTTGCTCTGCAAAGTAGCTCCTGTCCTCCTGCTTGTGCCAAGACAAGTGCTCGACGCACACAGGGAGACGTTGTTTGCTGAACTGTTACATTGAAACTCTACCAGATTTCCATTTCACTCAGAGTGCGCTTTACTGCATGAAGTCTCGGCCCTGTGCTCAGCTTGCCATGCCTTTCTTATCTGCTCAGTGTCATTCTCGTTCACATTTTAGTCACCATAGCCCACGCTCCACTGCCAATTCCTTGGCTCAGACATAGGATGAGAAGTCGTCGAGGTAGTAGCAGGGGCCGAGCTATTCTCTCCCGGTCTTCCTCCAGCACTGATTCCTCCTCTGAGGATTTCTCTCCTGGCCATTATCTAGAAACTAGGAGCCAAAGAGGAAGAGCTAGCCTTGCTGGGCAAGCGCATTCTACCCAGGGCTCCCAGCCTCACCATGCTGCGTCTCCTTCGCTACCAGTCTCCCAACCCTTTGCTTCCCCTGTCTCCACTCTGTCTACTCAAATTCCCCTCCGCAAAACCTCCCAAAGAGTTGAATTCTAATTTGAATGCACTATGGACTGGCCTGTAATAACCGCTTATATCACCATCACCCTTTGGGAGGAATCTGTTGGCTTCAACCCCCCTGCTACTCCCGCTCCTCAGTCCCCTCTGGACAAAGATGCTGCTAAGGATACAAGGGAGCTGCTGGAGATGGAACGAGCTGATAAGCATCAGGAACAGGTGAAGGAGGCTACTGGTAAAGCCACCTGTGCAACCAATGAAGACGAAGATGGCAGCAACGACGAATACAGATGTCGTGTTGTGGAGGAACTCCCCTCTCCTGCTAATGACAAGTAACCATGGCAACCTCTACTGGAACACGGTTCTGAAGCCCAGGTTTAATGGGTTGTTTTTTGTATTTTTTTTTAGATCTCTTTGTTGAAAGAGAAGAATGTTATCTTAATAGGTCAATTTTTGTTTATATGGTTAGATTATCTAAACTAAATTCCGGTTTCCCCTGTGATGGCGGCAAGACAAGCTTCTAAGGGACTGGTTTCCCCTTCGAGGGCAGTCCAGAACCATGCATTTTTTTGACTATCAAACCTAGCTTTCAGGCTCACTCAGCTGAAGCTATGGTAGTATTGTACTTTTATGTTATATAAATAGAATTAGACTTAAAAAAAAAAAAGGATGAACAACCAACGAACCCTTTCTTCATTTATTTACATAGCATTGTTGAAGCCTAGAAAATCTCTGCTTCAAACATTGGGGAAAAACACCCGGTCGGGACCTTAGGACAGCTCCTTTTCCGTTTGGTATGGTGGCTCCGACTGGATTTAAAGGACCAGTTTCCTTATAACTAAATGGGTTGGTGAGGGGTTGATTTGGATGAGTGAAAATGGGACTAAATTGACTGAAATAAAACTATCTAATTAAACTAAATGCTGATAAAGAAATTCTAACACTAACCCGGGTAATTATATGTGAATACAACTTAATATTGTTCCAATTTAACAATAACCATAAAAATGTATTATTATTTAAATTGGAATGTGCAGAAACGAATAAAGATAACTCTGTTTAAGAAATTAAACAGAGTTATATTAGCATATTGCATTCATCATTGTATACCATCTATATATGCTTATGAAAGATAACATTTCAATTATACTCAGAAATGATATATAAAAGGAAAAGTTATGAAAACCAAATATATATAAATGATAGCAAATTTTCAAGTGAATATCATATAACAAAGGAAATCAACAGTGAACAGATAGAAATACCTCATTCATCTTGAATACTGTCAAATGAAATCTGATACTCTAATCTAGTAACTCTGATGTAAAATAAAATCCAAAGGTACAGAAATGCAACACTTCAAATATAATTTCAGCACAAAATCACCAGATGTGATCCTTTATAAAATATAAGAGGGAATGGAGTACAAAAATGTAAGCTCCAAGTCCAAAAAATATTACAACTCCGGATCCCTCTCTAAATGCATGAGAGGGATTTAAATAAGAAATTACATAAACAGAATCCTACTACTACTGCTACAATCTATCAAATTAAAAACAGAAATTCTATCTTAAATGAAACTGATTCATTGCTTTTCTTTCTCGCTTGATGTAGCCAAGTTGAAAATTTTCAGCATATCTTGGAGCCTTGTTGGATGACTCATCTCGGAATGCAGTTGTCCAGCATAGGTGGCATTGGAAAATTCTGGAATTAAACAATCGTCATCATTTGAAAGGAATTTAATAGACATTTTTTGATTGTTTGGCTTAATTAAATAAGTCCACATATTTTCCCAAGATATTGCTTGAAGTTTGTTGATTTGTTGACTTTTATTTATCATTTCTTCTTTCCATCTGTTTTCAGTTTCTTTCACTTTAGGCAAACTGCCAGGAACATAGTCTGAAATGAGATTGATTGAATACAAGCTGTCATTTATAAATTGCGTGATATTACTCATCATGCTCCTAGCTCTTGATATTGCTCTCTCGGCTTTCATTATCTGATGTTCCCATTCTGTAAACAAGATTTCTTTATGTCTTTCTTCTATCCTAGGAAGATTATCTTCTCTTCCTTTTTCTGTAACTTTCCAAGTAAGAAATTCAGAAATCTTTTCATCAGCATCATCAATTTCTTGCCTGAGAGTAATAATGTTCTGGATCAAGGATGAGGTAATATCACAAAATGGTTCTGCCTGTGATAATTTTGCACAAAATTCATTCAATTTTTGAGACAACAGTTTATTAACTTCAAGAGCTTCCGATTTGAATTCACTTAATTTAGGGAAATCTTTGAACCTATCTAAAGCTGCTTGAAATTCCTTTTCTTGTACAATCTTCGCATTCTTCTCATTTTGTAACAAACCTTGTAACTTGGAAATTTCTTCATTCAATTGTTGTTGTTTGCCTAAGACCTTCTCATCAACTTTCTTCTTTTCTGTAGTAAGCTATTCTTCTAACTCTTTAGACCTGAGTTCTTGATCCTGTAATCGTTGTTCCAATTGAGCAATTTTTTGCTGACTTTCATTGGCCTGTTCTTCAAGAAAAGCTATATGGAGATCTTTTTGTGTCATCAACTGAGAAACTTCTGCAGCTTTATCTACTGTTGCAACACTATATGCTCCTGCATATTGGGACAATTTAGTGAGATCCTCAGATGGATTCACTTCAGTATTCTTGTAAACAATATTCATAAATTCTTCCTGTGGAGTAGAAAACATGTCTTGATCCATCTTCCTTCTTTTTCTCTGTCTTCTAACAACAACCTTATGTTTAGGGCTGTAAAATACATCTAAAGGAGGGATCTCCTCAATCTTCAGTACAATCTGCCCTGTCAGATGTTCAGGAATGATTTCAACGTCCTGATCCTCTTGTTCTTTATCTTTATCCTGCAGTCCCAATTGCTGAGCGAATTGATCATATTGTTTCAATAATTGAGAGGAAACATTAAGATCAGTAGAGTCTATAATTTTCTCAGTAGTTTCTTTTCCTCCCGATTGCGTGTCTGCTTTCTCTATATCTGTTCTCTGCTCAATGGTTTTGCTATCCGATCCTCTTTTTTGATTATGCACATTAGTATCAGTACTTGTGCATTTTTCTTTTGTTTGAGCTGTGGACTGCTGATCAGTATTTCGATCGAATTTTCCATCAGTTTTCCCTTTCTGAGCATCAGGTTTGTCATCAGTGCTCACCTTTTCAGTATGTACAGTTGGCTGGTTAATAACCGATTGTGTAATGACTTTACCGGCAGATGTTTCTCCTGGCATTTTTCCAGATGTATCCTCTGTCTCTGACCCTTGTATAGGAATTCTTAGTTGGTCTAGAGGAACTCTCAACAATCTTTGACTTCTGAATAACAAAAATTTATTCATTTCTTCCTTCTGGAATTTAGACTTGGCTAAATCATAAACTTGAGGAAAATCATTCAACGAAACAAACAAATCATCAAACTCATCTGGTTCATGCTCAAATCGAGCAATTGAAACTGAAGCAGTAACATTAAAGGCTATATGTCGCGGATCATACTGTCTCCCTGGAATGGTTGCAAATTTACAACCCTTTATTTTGGCGACTTCCTTTTCTGCATGTTTGAAGTCATTTAAAGTAAACTGACCACAATTGAATGGGAATGGAGGCCACATTCTCTTCTTACTATTGTTTAAAGCTCTGGATATTCCTTCAACTGTTAATTGATAGGAAATTTCCCGGGCGAGAAGTTTGTCTGGAACAATAAGAGGAAGAACATGGGGTTCCACAATACTCCCAAAAATCCTGATGTATGTAAATTTCTCCTCTCCAAACCAATCTCCTATTGAGGATAAGTCGACTTTAGCTTTATCAGAGAATCTAGGAGGGAAGCGATTGAAAATGGTTTGGAAAACAGGGATAAGGAAACCATGGCATATTCTATACACATTATCTTGGAAATGAACTTTCCAAAGAAGTTTATGATATATATGAATTGGGGTAGGGTCTTTGGGAGTCCATTTCCATCCTAACAAGGGAAACTCGAAATTAAAACAAAGAGCGTCTAGAATATAGGCACAAAAGAAAAAAGGAGTGGAATTTCCAGCGGTTTTATCTTGTCTGTACTCGAGTATTCTATTAGCCATTCTATCAGAAAGAATAACAGCCCAGTCCATAATGTCGGAATTGATAGCAGCTAAGATTAATGGGACCATTTGTATAGAAAACCTAGCGGAATTATCATTACCAAATAATCTACACATCATGGCAGCATCATAGCAATATGGAGGTAAGAGGGAATCTACAGAATACATACCAGATGCTTCATTTCTGTGCTTCTCAGGATTTTTCCTCCAATCTTTGATAGGATCGGATTGAACTTTATTATTATCAGCAAACTCTTTGATAAATTCTTTGTTATACACCTTCTGTGGATCAGGAAGATGATACATTGCCTTAATGTCTTCTTCTTTAAACGACCCAAAAGACACTCCAGAAGCTTAAACAAATGTTCTATCCTTTATCTTCACACTATCGATGACCCATCAAATTACATCATAATAGGCATGATGCTTGCTCTGGCTGCAATTCGATGCAAAAATGAATTTGCAAGTGATTTTTCAGTAATCTCAGAGTCGGAATATGAGCTATCTTCGTCTGGAACTGATGCCTTTTCCACTGTGACTTTGGGGTTTTCTTTCTCCAATAGATTTTAAAATCCTTCCCACGTCATTCTTCTGAGCCCTTGGCATGATGTATCTATAACTAATCTCAGTTTTGTTGGCTTTTCTTTTGAGAATGTAGGAGTCTCAACAAACTTAACAGGAACATCGGTCTTGGCTCTTCTCGCTCTCTTCAACATTTCTGCGTTTGATATTACTTCCCTTTGTCTGTGAATGAAAGGGCTTGGTGTTCCTTGACTCTGCAAGACAATAAACTTTCAGTCGTGATAAACAAGCAACTTGAAAGGAACGATTATGAACTCATGATTCATTATTTATTGGTTTCGTATAGCGCGTAAATGTTCTTTTTGGGTCACACTCACGTATTAAAAACGAAATCATCAACCAATATTCATTCGATTTGCTATTGAATACCCACGTACAAATGAAGATTTGGCGCTTGTGAAATATTATAATATTCACCTATCCTGAACTTTTCGAATGTAATAAATGTCATTTATCAATCGCATCGAAAGTTTTCAAATGGCACATAAATATCATAATACAGATTTCTTCGATTGGCCAATTGCGATTGCAAACTTTTCTGATTTCTGATTAGATGGTTTTAGATCGCAATCGGAGAGTTTCAATCGAAAAGAATTGTTAATGGCTTTCTCCGATTTCCGATGGTGGGGTCTACCATATAAAAAAATTTCTCATTTAAACGAACAAATGTTTGTTTTTCTTTTGAAAAGTGTTTTTTATAATAACGCGCGTCGCATCGGAGAATTTGAAATTGACCGCAAAGAGCTTATTAAAGAGTATCACGGTCATGCGATTGCGACTGGTCGCATCACATCAGAAGTATGTGAATGGATAACTTAAACTCTTTGCGATTGAAGTTTTGCGATCGAACTAATCGCATCGGAGGATTTGGGTTTCTATGTCAAATTTCCTCTAAGGGTTTTCTCCGATCTCCGATTGCGATTGTTATTCATTGGACTTTTAGACTTGACTTGTTTTTTATGATAAGGTCTTTTATATTTGATCGGGTCGGAAGTTTTGAATATTGTATTTGGTTTGTATATAAACAAAGATGAGCCTTTTCAAAACAATGAATCTTTATTTCTATAAAAAGGAAAAGGGACCCTATTTCTAAATGAATTTTATTTCTAAAATTTAAGAAAAAGAGAGGGTTGTTGTATAGTACAACAATTGGCGATTCACTGAAAGAACCAGTTATCTCTGAAAAAATAAAATGAATACTATATTTTTAGTAAGTAAATATTTTTAAAGATAATGAAAACTATCCTAGGATAATCAAAAATAAAATCTAACTTATGAAAAAGAATAAAAATTATTTACAATTTC
This sequence comes from Pinus albicaulis, assembly GCA_034641835.2. NCBI lineage: Eukaryota > Viridiplantae > Streptophyta > Pinopsida > Pinales > Pinaceae > Pinus > Pinus albicaulis. The sequence goes on from CM076578.1 coordinate 441,421,341, forward strand.
TTTCTAATTTCTTGAGAATAAAAACATTTTTGGGTTATCTCAAGCTTTGATTGGTATTAATAATGAAGTAAGTGAATTTCTCCAAGTTTGGTTTTATAATATACTCTATTGTCATAGGTATTGCCTCTGCTTCCCGCAAACGTTCATAGTTTCGACAGGGTTACCTTTTAACCATTAACTATTCATTGTCCCATCCAACTAAGATTATGACTTTTTAAAAGATAAATTCATAAGACATATTATCTCATGTTTTTTTTCTTTTATTTATTTTTTTATTTTTAAGAGCCATTGTTCTGGTTTGGTAGCCAGTTAATAACAATGCCATTCAATAGTTGTAATTAAGCTGAACAAGCTAGCTCGTGATGAGACCCCTTGTCTTATATTTATAAGCCATTACCCTGTTTTGATGTGTAGTATTGGTAATGTCAGTTTCATTACTTCTTATGAATATGGTAAGTCGGCTCATGATGAGACCTCTTATCTCTTAAAAATTTTACATAATTTCTTAGAATTACATTCTAAAAAAATCACAACCTAAATGGATGGGGTGAAATAGTTTTATCCTTAAGAATCAATGGATGACAATTTTTCAGAGTTTTTTGAGTACCAAGACTTGAATAATCTTTACTTTTATAGATAACCTCTCTCTGCTTAATAAACTTATAATGATTTACATTTCCCTCAAGTTTTTCAAAAGATCATGCAAATAATTGGTATAATCTTTCAAATTTTAACATCTTATTTAAAACTATCAAAAGACTATAATCATTTCTTTAAAAATTCTTATTTACACAAAATAAATATTTATAATATTCTTCCTAAGAATTTTTCTAACAAGTAAACAGTCAATTAGAGACTTATTAACAACCTTTATTTGCAAAAACAATTAAAAACTTTGCAGAAGGGAATATGTACAGTTTAAGAAGGGGTTGCCTCCTTATGAAAAGAATTTCTTCAAGATAAGCCCATTTACAGGAAGAGATTCTCTCTTACCTGTTAGATCCTGTTAGATTCTCTCTTACCTGTTAGGACATCTTCACCATGGCGCTTTGAATATTTTGCAGAAAATTTCTACTGGACTTCCCAAGGGTACTCTTGTGTAGTCAGATCAGTGTAAGGGATGTACTATGGTAAGTTTGTGAAGACCACCTTTCATGAGAAGGAGAACCATGCTTCGATGATCTTGGAGAGAATTCACACAGACGTGTGTGGACCTTTATCGGTTGCTTCAATAGCAAAGCACAGGTATTATGTTATATTTTTTGATGACTATTCTCGTAGATGTTGGATCTTCTTCATGCAGAAGAAGAGCGAAACATTCTCAAAGTTCTGTGAGTTTAAAGCATTGGTGGAGAAGGACTCGGGGAAGCAAGTGAAAGCTCTACGAAGCGATAAGGGTGGTGAATATATCTCGGGAAAATTCAAAGACTTCTGTAGAAAATAAGGAATTCAAAGAGAAATCATAGCGCCTCATAACCCACAACAGAATGGGATCGTGGAGAGGAAGAACAGAATGATCGTGGGTGTTGCACGAGCGATGCTGCATGACCAGGGCCTGCCGATGCACTTATGGGCAGAAGCATGCAACACTGAGGTTTATGTGCAAAATCGTTTTCCTCATAGAGTACTTGGCATGAGTACACCTGAAGAAGCTTATACTGGTAAGAAGCCTGATATTTCTCATTTGAAGATTTTTGGCTCATATTTTTACATTCATGTGACAAAGGACACCAAGAAGAAGCTGGAGCCGACTGTAGAAGTTGGGATATTTGTGGGTTACATAGAAACACCCCATAATTATCGTGTGTATTTTCCAGACAATCAGATGATTGTGGTGCGACGAGACATAAAATTCAATGAGGCGAAAGTCATGAAGTTGTCGCTTGAGAGGGAGCTACACTTGCATGCAGAGGAGGAACTTCTTGTTTCCAAAGATGAGCCTCTAGATGTGGATCATCCACAGGAGGAGATTCATGGAGTGGAGGATTCCACTCATGCAAAACCAAACATCAGACAAGGTAGAAATCGTACCAGAGAAGCTAAGAGACTAAAGCTTGATGCAGCACAAAATGTAGGAGTCCCTAAATCATAGCATAGACAAAGACAATCACCTGACTGATTTACTGGATATATGGCTCTTATGAGCAAGTGTATCATTACAGAGCCCTCTTCTTTTTAAGAATCAGTGCAGGAGCCCACATGGGTAGATGTCATGGTGGAGGAGTATGACTTCATTGTCAGAAACAGTGCTTGGGAGATTGTTCCATGGCCGGTGGGTAAATCAGTTGTAGGATCAAGATGAATCTACAAGGTAAAGCAAGCTACTGATGGGAGCGTTGAGAAGTATAAGGCAAGATTTGTTTCCTGGGGCTTCTCATAGATCGAGGGGATTGATTATGAAGAAAACTTTGCACCTGTTGCATGATATTCTTCCATAAGGACCATCCTTTCTCTCTAAGCGCAGATGAGCTGGCACATTCATCAGATGGATGTGAAGACTATGTTCCTCAATGGGATCATTGAGGAAGAGGTGTACATTGAGCAGCCTGAAGGATTTGAGATATTTATCAGCGAGCGCATGTGTGCAGGCTCAAAAGAGCGTTGTATGGGCTGAAGCAAGCACCTCGTGCTTGGTACACATGGATCGATAGCTATTTCACTAGACTTGGATTCACCAAGAGTGAGGCGGATGCAAACCTATACCAAATTGTGGTGAAGTGTAAGATTTTAATCATTGTTCTTTATATTGATGATTTAATACTAATAGGTGATGAGCAGTTGATATACTCATGCAAGGCAGATCTTGCAAAGGAGTTTGAGATGAAGGATTTGGGCCTCCTTCATTATTTCCTTGGATTGGAAATATGGCAGTGAGAAGGTGAACTGTTTGTGTCTCAAGGAAAGTATGCCTTGGATATACTTGAGAAGTTTCACATGCAAGGCTGTAAGCCTATTGACACTCCTCTTCTAGGAAATTTGAGGAAAGAGGATGCTACATCAGCAGAGGTAGTGGATGCCACTGTTTATCGACAGTTGGTGGGTTCGCTCATGTATTTAGTTAATACAAGACCGGACATATGCCATGCGGTGAACCAACTTTCACAAGTGATGGTTAAGCCTACCAATATTTTTTGGAAGGCAGGAAAGCATGTCCTGAGGTATCTCAGGGGCACATCTGAGTATGGCTTATGGTACAGAAAAATAGATGAGGTGAAGTTGCATGGCTTCATGGATGCAGATTGGGCAGGCAACCCAACAGATAGAAAGAGCACATCAGGATGGGTTTTCAGTTTTAGATCTACAACAGTTTCTTGGTATAGTAGGAAATATAGATCTGTGGCACTCAGTTCAATGGAAGTAGAATACATGGCAGCAAGTCAAGATGCATATGAGGCTATCTGGATGAGGAAGATCCTGGTTGGTTTGTTCGGTTCACATTTAGATCCTACAGTGATACATTGTGATAATCACAGTTGCATTAAACTCTCGATTAATATTGTGTTTCATGATAGATATAAACATATTTATATCCAGTATCATCATATCAGATATTGTGTGCAGCGAAAGATCATGTTGCTTCAGTACATTCCTACGGAAGATCAGGATGCAGACATTCTGATGAAGGCACTCACCAGGAGCAAATTCGAATACCATAGAGGCAGGATTGGGGTGAAGGATAATCCCTATCTTGTTGAGAGGGACTGTTGAGATTCAAAAAGATGATGAGCTTAGTGAAAATGAGTCGCCTTCAATAAGTGGGCCCGCAGGCTATTTTTTAGGTGCAAGTCTATTTTTAGACTATGTCTATTTTTAGACATGGTGATCATATTTCAAAAGTTGAAGGATTTTATTTGTGAATAGTTGGTCAAGTTGTAAAAATATATGAAATTATATTTTTAGAATATTGGGCGAGGTCTATTTATAGATCGTCGATCTAAAAATAGAAGTGTCGATTATTATTAGCTCTTAATAATAATCAGACAATAAACATCAACTTATTCTCTTGGAGCACTTAATTTCAGTGTGTAAATTTTTCAAATCAGTGGGCTGAAGGAATTACACAATTCCTATGGTTTACTGGTGGTTCATGCATAGAGGAATCAGTTATAACTGAAGTGGAAAAGTTATGACAGAGTTGGAAGAGTAGTTCATGGAGTTGTTATTCAGTTTAACTCAGTTAATGGAGTTAAACTCAGTTGAGCTAGTTGTATCTAGTCTAACTGAATGATACACTAGTGAGAGTGGAGTGAATTAATTAGTTAATTAATTCACAAATAATAACTCATTAATCAAATGAAAAAATACAACAGTTAACTACAGTGCACGTCAGTTCTAGTGGAGACCTAGTGGAGAGATAGGTGAAAGGGCAAGATGGACTATCCGTTGTGACTATAGTGATGCATTGATCGCACCACACACACATTGGAGTTGCAATGAGGATTGTGCAGAGCAAGAAAAGTATATTAAAATTCATTCAGGGGTCCTCTTCAGCAGGGATTGCACAGTGGAGGCAGGTTATCAGGTGGCAAGAAATCGGTGCATGGATTTGCAGATTTCTTCTGATTAGTGTGTGACGACTGATTGTACTGAGAGCTTGATGTACTAAGCTTTGTATGAGATTGTTACATGATCTCCATGATACATAATATATGATATTTGGGGTTTTCAGCTTCAGGATTTCCCATTAAAAAATTGTGTTATGTGCAATTGTTTTTATTGCTTCATGTGTTTGCAATTGAGTTTTTTAATTTCCACAAAATATTAACAGTGGAAGGATTCTATATTTAGAAAGAAGATAAATATTGTTAGATCAGGATAATCTGAATATATACATTCATCTTGTATATAATTTCTACAAAAGAGAGGAAAATACTTGTGCAAGTGTAGGCTCCTCTGGTGCTGGAGTGGCATTGTCTTCTTAATTCTCCTGTCTAGCCTCTAAAACAGGGCTTGTTTTTAAGGTTTTAGAGCTGAATTCCACTGAATATACCTCTATCAAAATATTTTTTCTGATGCATTTACTCTTTGAAGAGGAGGCTACCTCTTCCATGCCTTTAGACATAGCATTCTTGTCAGGTAGGGTAGATTTTTGTTTGAGTTTGCTTGCATGATCGTACCTGAAAGACCCCAAGGTATGTGGCTCTTTAGGTAGTCTTCTAGTGTAAAATTATTTAGTTGGTTGCACTATAGGTATAGGAGGGATGATTGGTATAGGAGTGGTGATCTGAAATTTATCTCTCCTAGCTGAGTTCCTTGTCTATCTACTAGATGGTATAAAATATTGACCAGTTTGTGAAGGGGTTGTTATCACTGGAAAATCGTACAAGCAAAGGTGGCATTATTTAATGTTATGCAAAAGGATTTACATGACTGAGAGACATTAGAGAATCTGAAAGTATTTAAAAATCTCTAAGGTCTGAGGAAAAATCAAATTGCGTACAAGAAGGACTAGTCAAAAGTGCATTTGCATGAAAAATCCTTCGATAAACATGCCCTCGCGCACATTTTGACCCAAAAAGCGTGCAATCCTGGGAGTGATGAAAGTCACTTTCTGGGACCACAATGCACACTCCAGGACATTGATTCCACACTTGAAGTCGCCTGAGGACAACCACCCAAGCCTCCTTAGGAAATCAAGGGAGCACACAATGGAATCACCCTCCTCTCTTGGGTCACCATCCACAATGTACCAAGAGAGGGAAGGAGGATTTTAATTCTCCTATACAAAGCCACCAAGAGATGAACAACTTGAGAGCACATTATTATGTTGGCCATAATTTCCCCAAGCAATACCAGCAGTGTGTGATCTGGAGCAAAGATAGAGGGGACTCAGTTGCTGGACATATAACAACTCCAGTCCACCATAGTAGAGAGAGGGATACTTTGTGCCAAGGTAGCTCGGAAGTAAATAGATCCTTGCATCGGGACTTAGAACCCCAAGTTCTAAGGGCCCCTTGACAAGTGGGTTAAATTTTCATCCTCATTTCCTACCAACACTCAATAATAGGGGACGTAAGCGTTTCCGTTTGGATTATTGAAGTTGTTTGACTCTATTTAGAGCTTTTACGTTATTTGTTTTAGTTTTAGTTTAATTTTTATGTTTGAATATGAATGCTATTTCTCTATCTAGTATGTTTATGTTCTAGCATGTTCCACTAACTTACTTAACTCCATATATTTTATGCATGTGACTAATAACTTAAGAGGGAATACCACACCCCTTAAGTTGGTTTGATTTCGTACATACGTGCACCAAACACACTAACACAGGGGTCAATGTAGGAGTAGGGCTTGACTGCTTCTCTTAGGTCTTTTGACTTATAGGATTTCCTACCCTTCTCCTTGAGTTAACACTACTGAAACTTTCATCTGCTAAAAAAATTTCCCATGTGGTTCTCTTCTTTTTTAGATGATAAACCATCAAAATTTTGATTAAAACCCTGTGATAAATATTGTGAATAGAATAGTTTGGGGTTCTCTATATTTTTTGGGACATTGTTAATAGAGATTTATAAAGGAAATATGGTAGTTTCATAGGTTTAGAGCCTAATATGTGAGATAGAAACCTCATTTGGTATTGATCGATAGTGGAAATCCTACCCTCACAGGTAATATAACATTTCACATTGGTAATAACATCTTACTACTCAGGCCTAAATTAAGAAATGGGAACAGTAGGGGTCCAATCAATATTTTCATGTTCAGGCTTTAGATATGGATTCAAATAATATTTAAGCAGATTTTTCCTCTTGTACCAAAACTCACATGTAGCTGATGTTTGGGTAGCCCTTGCAATGATAGTCTTTGTGATCTGAAAGGTTCGAGACCCCAGCTTAACATTCTCTCCATCGAAAGTCTCTGCAAATGCCTGAGCCACTGCAACATTTTCTCCTAAAAAATTCTTTAGAAACTGATACCAATTTGTTGTTTCGAACTGAGGCTTAGCACAGTGATCAACGATGTAGTGTACCTAGAGGGGATAATATAGGGTACAAAGGGAGGTACCCAAGGGAATAATATGATGTAATAATATAAGAATGATAAATAAATGGTCCATAGTTAATAAATAAAGTGGTTAACCCACATTATGTAAGGGACCACATGTAGCTAGGGAATAAAGTGATAAGCCCATTGTATTGGATGTATGGTATTGAGAGATCCATGGTAACTACCCATGGTATTGCATGTATGAAACCTATATAGACGCTAGAGACTCTCCATTGAGAGATGTCAAGGATTATTGTATTGACAGGCATATGGCTTGTGGAGTGATCTCCTTCCTTAAGGTGTGAATGTATGGTGTTGCCCTACCTCAAGGGTTTGGATATTAATGAAGATCCAAAGTTTTATCTTCTATGGTGTTATTTATTGGGAATATTTTCTATTTCTACACATTTTTTTGTCAGAACTACTACAAGTGGTATCAGAGCATTTTCTTGGGCAGATTTTGGAGATTTGTTTTTTCATTTCTTTTGCAGGAAATTTTTGGGCGGCGATTTTGTAGAGCAGATATGGAAAATTTGGTGAAAATTTTCAAAAATAAATATCAGATCTAGATTCCTTATGGAAAAATACCCAATTTCAAAAAAAAAATCAATCGAATCGGAGTCCAGATGAGGGTGATATCGCTGATTTAAATTCAGTTCTGTTGCAGAAATGTTTCTGACGGCGATTTGTGTACGGCAGATCTCCTGACATTTTTAGAAGATTATGGTGCAAAATCTCAGACAACCAATTACATATCTGAGCTCCTATTGAAAAATCACCCGATTTCAAAAAAAAAATCGGTCAAATTGGAGTCCGGATGAGGGAGTTATCACTGATTTAAAATCAGCCATTTTTTCAGAAATTTTGTGACGGCGGGACAGTTGCAGCGCAAATCTGTGTTTCCAGAGTGCCTAGATCGAGATTTCAGTCATATGGTTAGATGCATAATGGATATTCAATTTTTGAAAATAGGTTATATTAAGGATTCTGAGTTATATTGACCGAGTAATGTCCATTTTAAATTTTTGCCAAAGTAAGTGATTTTCTTCAAAACCCTTACTTTATTTTATGGATTCTCGCAAGATGAAGTTTACAGGAAAAGATGATGGCCCTAATATTGAATATTTTTTACAAAATCTCAAAGCTCAATATCGAAGTGTTTGGATATGCTCCATAGGGCTTCATCTGAAAGATGAGGCAAATAAATGGTGGACCTCACTTGACGGCTCAGTGAGGAAACTTCCCGAGAAAAAACTTGAAAAATTCCTTTTGGACAAGTAGTCTCAAGCTGGAAAGAAGGATAGTAAGAGCCATAAAGACTTATTTTCTACTAATATTTCCATATTACGGGTTCATGGAAGTATTCAGAAAGAGAACATCATTGTGTCTATCATTCCTAGTTGCAAGCATAATTGTATCAATTTGAATTTGGCTAAAAAATTGCAAGTTTCAGCAAAACATATTGAAAACACACAAGTCGATAATGAAGATGTTCAAATCTATAAAGATTTGAAGATTTCTATGGATAAGTATGTGTTGCATTCTAATTTTTATGCTTCAGATATGGATGTTGTGGATGTTGTTTTGGGACACCCTTGGATGGAATCCGTTGGTACTGTCAATTTTAATGTGCAAAAGAAATTCATGAAGCTTTGGTATAAAAAGAAGAAAATTACATTGCATGATATTTGTATTAGGAACCATGCAGAGACCGAGGAGGAAGAAGCAAAAATATCTAACGACACAAGCACATCAGATGATGAGCCTTTGATGGTAGACAGTGAAACACAGACATCAAAGCAAGTACCAACAAAAGAACCAGACACCACTCCATCACCAATAATGGAGGAATTAATGAAAGATATTACATCAGTTAAAGCTTCAACATATCACCACCCGCATCATCCAGCAAGACAACAACTAGCAAGGTGGCAACGAATTAGTAACAAGGATAGCAACCCCTGGACGACACATAGAGAGGTGCGACGATCCACTAACAACACAACAACAATGAAGAACCACTAGAAATCGCTTCCATATCAAGCGAGTGAGGCACCGACTAGATCAAGTTTTCACCTTTCCCTTGGATGGCTAGATGCACATGAATGGTACCAGTAGAATACTCTTTTGAGTAGATCTTATTATTTGTGTTCTTCTCATGTTTCAGGGACGAAACATGTTTAAGGGGGGTGTAATGTAATGTACCTAGGGGGGATAATATAGGGTACAGAGGGAGGTACCCAAGGGAATAATATGATGTAATAATATAAGAATGATAAATAAATGGGTCATAGTTAATAAATAAAGTGGTTAACCCAAATTATGTAAGGGACCACATGTAGCTAGGGAATAAAGTGATAAGCCCATTGTATTGGATGTATGGTATTGAGATACCCATGGTATTGCATGTATGAAACCTATATAGCTTTGATTCCACTTGTACTAGATCTGATAAGAAAATGTATAGAAATGGAAAATATGCCCAAGAAATAACACCATTGAAGACAAAACTTCAGATCTTCATTAATATCAAAACCCTTAAGGTAGGGCAACACCATACATTCACTCCTTAAGGAAGGAGATCACGCCACAATCCATATGCTTGCCCATACAATAATCCTTGTCATCTCTCAATGGAGAGTCTCTAGCCTCTATATAGGTTTCATACATGCAATACCATGGGTAGTTACCATGGGTCTCTCAGTACCATACATCCAATACAATGGGCATATCACTTTATTCCCTAGCTACATGTGGTCCCTTACATAATGCGGGTTAACCACTTTATTTATTAACTATGGCCCATTTATTTATCATTCTTATATTATTACATCATATTATTCCCTTGGGTACCTCCCTCTGTACCCTATATTATCGCCTCTAGGTACACTACAAACGAAATGGGTATTGGTCGGTTCTAAATGATTCAACTTACCACCCTTACCCATCTTGTTAACAGTTAACTTAACCACTAATGCACACCTGTAAAAAAATGAACAACAACCCTCCATGAAGCCATAACTGTTGGCACAAGGTAACAAACTATTTTGCTGGAAGATAAGAAAATTTTGTTGTAGCTGTCACGAGGGTAAATGGAAACAGAGCTCTGCATGTCCTAAATCACGGTGAGAGAGAGTGACATGAAATCAAAATGATTTAAATTTTGGTGCCAACTCCTTCCACCGAACACTTCACTCCATCAAATTATTAACTAATATCTACTCGTACCTCAACCTTAATATATTTCACTTTAATGAGTAGCATTAGATTTGAATAGCCTTAGCAAATAAAATAGCCAACTCCTTTTAATGATTCCTCCAATTAGAAATAGCCACCTTTTAGAAGAGTAATACCTCCTGTTTTAGCAAACCTTCAATACTCAAAGAGCAGTGTCTTTTGACTTGAGTAATGCCTATTTTCCCTCCTTGTAAAAATTCTGCAGGAAATAGCTACTTTTTTTAAAAAGGTATCTATTTCTGTGTTGCTTGTAAAACCATATTTCTGAAGAAAATAGTTGTCTTTCTAGGAAAGGTAGCTATTCTTGTGTTATTCCTGAAACAACTGATGAATCTGACATTTTGTCCTTAGCCTTGGATAGAAAATATAATTGTGAATAAATAAGACTTGATAGATTGGAGGTTTCCGTGGTGTAGATTTTTAGATGCAAAACTCAAAATCTCCACAGTCTTCATTTTTAGTCGACGTTTCGAGTCTCAATCAAGACTCAGCTTCAGGACAAACCTACAAAGAAGAGAGTAGATTAGGGTGAATAAATAGAGGAAAAAGATGATGGGTAAAAGAGCCAACCAATTTCTAATATTTAATAAAAGGTTATTTATTTGATTAATTAGTTATTTACTTTTGCTTGTTTTTTATCCACTTTTATTTCTAATTAGATTTATGAAATTAAAATATTGTAATATTATTTTTTATTCTGTTATAATGCTCTATGTTTTACATTATACTAATTTTTTAAAGGTTTTTTATTTTGCAATTAATAATTGATATTAGTAATATTTATAAATTTAAGTAATGATGATATGTTTATTTGTAATAGATTTATTAAGTTTTAATTAATCAAATGAATATATAACCTAAATTATAATAAGATATGATAATTCATTCTACCTTTATGATTATATCTTTTTTTTTTTTTTACATTAGTTTTCTTACATATTATTAATATTAACTAAGGTTTGATTTAGTGCTAATAATGTAATTTATTAAGAAGGGTAGTTATTTATTTTGGTATTTTTTATTAAAAGTTAGGTTAGTTATTTTAAGATGAGATTTTAAGGGTGTTTTTTAATACTTTTAAAAGTTAGTTATTTTAAGATGAGATTTTACGAGTGTTTTTTAGGTTAGTTATTTTGGTAGTTTTTATTAAAATTTAGGTTAGTTATTTTAAAAGAGATTTTCACAAGGGGAGCATGGTATTGGGATGTAGAAGGGCAAGGAGAGGGTTTGAAAAAGGGAGGATAGAGGGAAGGGGGAAGTGTATAGGGAGGAGCATTGAAACGAACGTTAAGGACCATGTAATGCGGGAGGATGAAAAGGGTGGAGGTAATGGAGACCAGCGAATCATGGGGGAAAGCTTATTATCAGGAAATAACATGGATCCAATTCTTGTTGGCTTCTAAACCTTCATCTATATTTGGGTTGTGAGGGTGCTTGATGATTTCTAGGGCTTCATGAACTTTACGTTTAAAATGATGTTTTTCTTTGGCAATGACCACTGCATCTTCAAGGCATATGTGGTGACATGTTTTGTTGGAGTGTTATGCCAAAGCCGAGGTTTTGGTTCTTCCAAGCTTGATATCAACGCCATGTTCTTTAAGCCTTATTTTGAAGGTCCTACTTGTTTCTGCAATATAGCATTCTCCGCATCAACAATTAATTTTGTAAACACCTTTTTTTTGGGGGTGGTCGGGGTCGTCTTTGACCGATTTCATCCTTTGTCTAATGGTCAATAGAGGTTTGAAGGATGCTCTAATTTCCTTCCCAGCTAGAATTTTGGCTATCTTGTCCGTGACTCCTTGAATATAGGGGAGGTATGATTTTTCCATAGAGGAATTGTCAGTTGTAATTCTTTTATTTCCGGATCTGTCTCTTTGAATATCTTTGTTGATGTCTCTATTATTGTATCCCAAGTTTATCAAAGATTTTATTAGATGTTCAATTTCTTCTTTAACATGTGTATTGTCTAATATTCTAAAATCCTGTGTAAAAAGAGTCAACAGGACCCCCGTCTTCTGGGCAGAGTAGTGGTGTGAATCAACGTGAAGATAATTGTCAGTATGTGCTTTCTTTCTGAACACTTTGTGCCCAAGGGATCTGTCTTCATTTCTTGAGAGGAGAATGTTAAGGAATGGGATGCAGTTGTTTTCTTCACCTTCCATTGTGAATTGGATATCTTTGGATATGCTATTAAGGTGGTCTAGGAATATTTTTAATTCCTACTCTCCATGAGGCCAATTGACATTGGTGTCATCCACGAACCTTATCCAAAATTTAGGTTTCAATCGGTAAGAGTAGAGAGCTTTCTTTTCAAATTTCTCCATGAAGAGGTTCTCCACTATAGGTGACAACGAAGATCCCATAACAACTACAGATTTTTGTTCAAATATTTCTCCTTGTAAGGTGAAGAAGGTGGAGTGAAGACATATTTTAGCGAGCTTTGCAGTCTGTGGGTCTGTAAATTCTTTCACTACTTGAACGACTTCATCTAGTGATATTTTAGTAAAAAGTTGGACAACATCAAAGATAACAATTTTGTCTTCAGGATCTAACTTAGCTTTTTTAATGAAATCAACATAATGATTGGAGTCTTTGATGAATGAGATATTTTTACCAATGAGAGGGGCGAGGGTGCCAGCCACAAATTTGGCTAATTCATACGTTGGTGCACCTATAGTGTTGACGATAGGTCACAAAGGAGCACCAACCTTATGGATTTTTGGGGCACCATAAATGTGAGGCATCATTTCACCCTCCGAGTATAGGCACTTCTTTAAATAAGACTTGTCAAGATAAACCCATGATCTTAACTACTCAAGTCTGTTAAAATAATTATTAAAAGGAAATTTACCCTAATAACTCTAAGACACAAACAAACTATTGGACTCAATTTTTTTTTGAATTTTGTTAAAAAAATGATAAAAACTAATATACATTTTAACCCTCTAGGATATTCAACCATATGTTAGGAGATAAGAGAGGATCAAAGACACAACTTAGAATGATGACCAGATTATAAAAAATTGCAGTGCTAACACATCCTATGATCATTGAAAGAAACAATAACAATGAAAACAACATATGCTTCAGCTCAAAGTTGTTTAATGTGACTTGTAAGAGATAAAAAAAATGATTTTTATGATACTTTCGTTTGATTTTAAAAACACAATTTACAGAAAGGGAATGTATGCAATCCTTGTGGGAGTTTTGGAAAAGTGAGTGAAAGGGAAAGGAGCGCATGCATAAAAACTCAATACATATTCATGTCATTGTTTTTAGTAGACTTTAAGGCATTGAGAATTGGTATTTTTGATATATATGTTTGAGCTAGCTAAAAAAAGGTTGGAATCTAAAGAAATCATTTGGACAAGCATACCAGAGGTGCATTACAGATGTTCAGATGGTTAGATAAGAATTCACAGTATGAACATACTGGCAATGAATATTTTGGGAGTGTTATTATATTAGCAGATGGTCAGATAATCTTTATACATGATTATATTCACAGTATGAGCATGAAACGAATATTTTGGGAGCATTAGTATATTGGAAACATTCATTAGAGCACTCTCAATTATATTGATAGAATTAATTAGATTTCATTCACTATGTTGGGTATGTTACACTGCATCGTCCTTTAATTATATTGGCAGTGTTAATTATATCAACATTGGCTTGTTGGAGTTATATTGGTATAACACAATGGTATTATAACACAACGGTATTGTACCAGTCATAACATCATAGTGGTATCGTACTATTCAGAACAATGCAATGGTATATTTATCATGGCTATGTATAAGATATTGTGCTATGAAACCAGCTCCAAAAATAGAAGAAAAGAGAGATCGACGCCTTAGAAATAAGTCACTTCGAGGGGGAAACCTTCTTTACATTACATAAATGAATAATTATTGGATGATACATTAAATGAAAAAACCTCCTCTCTATATATAGGATTCCATCAGGTCACAATATAATCCTAGCTGACCTAACAATAATAATTTAATGGCACAATAATAACAATATGGGGGTTACAAGGGTACAAAAATAACAATAAGGGGACTACACTAACAACAATAAGGGACTACACTAGTAATATAAGGACCTAACATGCCCCTCTCCTTCAAAAAAGTGTTGTCCTCAATGCTTGAGTAGCTCTAGATGCTTCTGTATAAAATTTTCATCCTCCCATTTAGAATCTTCAGTGGGTAAGTTCTTCCACTTGATGAGATACTCTAAAATTGATCGATTTTGTAGCTGTCGAGTTCTTGTTTCCGTGACTGCTTTAGGTTCCAGTATGATTTTTCTTTCCTCATAAATTCATGGCAATATTATTTGAACTGGAATTTTGTCACCTATAACCTTCTTTAAGCATGAAACATGGAAAAAATGGATGCACTCAAGAAGAATCAGGAAGCTCCAATTTGTATGCCACAGTACCAATATTTTGCAAAACCTTGTAAGGACCATAGTACTTTGGCGATAATTTATTATCCTTCTTAGCTTGCTTGAGGGAAATTTGTTTGTATGGTTGTATTCATAAAAATACCCAATCTCCTACATCAAAACTTCTCTCGCTACGATGTTGATCTGCCTATTGTTTCATTTGATTTTGTGCCAAATTTAGGTTATCCTTTAAGAGTTGGAGAACTTGTTGTTGACGCTCGATCTCATCTTCCACTAATTGAACCTTAGAATTTTCTCTTAAAGATGATGTGGTTGATGTTGGATGATATCCATAAAGTGCCATAAATGGGGTCATTTTTTCTACAGTATGGAAGGAAGTGTTATACAACCATTCAGCCAAAGGTAACCACTTGACCCATTGTGTTTGTTTATCAAATACAAAACAAGGAAGATATCCTTCCAAAATTTTGTTCATTATCTCATTTTTCCCATCGGATTGAGGATGATAAGATGAGATATGAGCTATTTGAGTACCCAAACAAGAAAATAATTCCATCCAAAAATTTCCATTAAAAATGGAATCTTTGTCACTTACAATAATATTTGGGTTTCCATGTATCTTTTGAATTGTTTCCATAAATGCAGTAGAAACTGTACTTGATTTAAATGGATGAGATCATGCACAAAAGTGTGCATACTCGGTAAGTCTATCAACTACCACCATGATGACACTCTTTCCTTCAGAATTAGGTAAACTTGTGATAAAATCCATTGAAATCTCCTCCCAACGTTGACTTGAAATGGATAAAGGTTGTAGAAGACCCAGGGTCTTAATTGTCTCAATTTTTTTTTTTTGGAAAACCAAATATTCCGCCACAAAATTTTGAATATCAGATTTAAGGCCATCCCAAAAAAAATCTTTCTTCACCTTGTGGTAAGCTTTTAAAAATCCTGAGTGTCCTCCTAAGGGAGAAGTGTGCAATTCCAAAATAATATTTTGTTTTAGTTGGGAATTCATACAAAGATATAAGTGATCTTTGGACCATAAGGAATCATTTTTCCAACTAATTGTATCATATGTACTAGAATCTTTCTCCAACTTTTGAATGAGTGTCCACACTTCTTCGTCCGTTTTCCATTCATCCCTTGCTTTGGTTATCCAATCTGGATGGATAATAGAAATGGCACAAAGCAATGCTTCCACCTCTTCATCCTTTCTTGAGAGTGCATCTGCAACAACATTTAGTTTCCCTTTTTTGTAGATGATTTGAAATTCATAACCCAACATCTTTGTGACCCATTTTTGCTGCTCTTTTGAAGATAGTCTTTGTTCCAAAAAGTATTTAAGACTATCCTAATTAGTTTTTAACTTGAAGTATCTTCCCATTAGGTAAGGTTTCCATTTCTTTAGTGCATGTAGTATTGCCAACATTTCCTTCTCACAAGTAGTTTTATGTAAATACTTTCCTTTGATCGGATGACTTTCAAAAGGAATGGGTCTTCCTTCTTGCATTAAAACAACACCAATTCCATTTCCTGAGGCATCACATTCCACAATAAAGGTTTTTGTGAAGTCTGACATAGCTAAGACCGGTGCTAGGCACATTGCCTCTTTAATACGTTCAAAGGCCTTAGTTTCTTTAGGAGTCCATGAAAATGCATCTTTCTTCAATAATGTTGTTAGAGGTGCTACTATTCTCCCATAATTCTTAACAAACTTTTGATACTACCCTGTTAACCTGAGAAATCCTCAAAAATACTTTATGGTTGTGGGTAATTTCCATTCCTTAATGGCTTTAATATTTTTAGGGTATACCTTAACACCCTCGTGAGATACAATATGACCCAGATATTCCACCTCTTGTACTCCAAAGAAACATTTGGAGGTTTTTTCATATAATTTTTTCTCTTCCAATTGTTTGAGCACCCTGTTAACATGTTGAACATGATCCTTCCAAGACCTGCTATAGATTATTATATCATCAAAAAATACTAACACAAATTTTCTAAGGAAGGGTTTGAAAATGGAATTCATCAACCCTTGAAATGCAGAAGGTGCATTGGTAAGGCCAAAAGGCATGACCAAAAATTCATAATGACCCTCATGAGTTTGAAATGTTGTTTTTGGAATATCTTCAGTCTTCATTCTAATTTGATGATATCCTGAACGAAGATCCAACTTGGTAAAATAAATTTCTCCATGTAATTCATCAATCACAAGAATGGAAAATTTATATTTAATAGTGATCTTATTGAGCTCCCTATAATCTGGACACATGAACCATGATCCATGCTTATTGTGCACCAATACTACTGGAGCAGAGAAATAACTTTGACTAGGTTGAATTATACCAGCCTCTAAAATTTCTGCAAACATATGTTCAATTTCACTTATTTGGACATAAGGATATCTGTAAGTCCTGATGTTTGGAGGAACACTTACTGGAATCAAATGAATACCATGGTCATGATAAAAAATAGGTAGGATTTCTTTGGAATTTTCAAACACCTTGGAATGATTTTCTAAGACTTTTGGAGATCTAGAGAAATATATGATTTTGATGTTGGAACTTCTAGTGAGCATAATTGTGCAATTATGCCTCATTGTTATTTCTTCAAAAGCTTTATCATGACATTAGAGCTTATTATCTTTCACGACTTCCTTGCGATACCCCGTAATTCAACTTTCTTTCCTTCCAAAAAAAATTTCAAGAAAATTTCTTAAAAATTAAAAGTTATCGTCCTCAAATATTGTAACCATTGTACTCCTAGTACAAAATTAGCACCTCCCATTGGAATGGAAAGCATTGGACTATTAAATACATCTTCCCCCATGGTTAGCTTCATGTTATGGAATTTTCCGGAGAAATTTATAGTTCTTCCATTTGCAACCATCACTTGACATTCTGGTGTTGGGTATAGGAAGCAATTCAATTCCTTGGCTACCTTACAATAAATAAAATTATAGGTACTACCCGAATCAATAAACACTATTACCTTTTTCTTCTTGATATGTCCTTCTCTCTTGATATTTTGAGGAGTGGTAATTCTTGCCAATGAATTACACGATATGATCAGACTCATTTCTTCTTTCTCTAAGGCTAGTTCCTAGTGTATCTCCTCTTCTTTTGAAGTTTCTTGTTCATTTCTTCTTCCTCTTCACAATCTATGTAAAATAATTTCTTCTCATCACACTTATGACCTTTAGTGTATTTTCTATCACAACTGTAGCAAAACCCTTTTGATATTTTTTCTTCCAATTATTGTGGTGTCAACCTTTCAGGTTGTGGAAGTCTAGGAGTAGCAACACCTCCATCTTTATAGATGTGAGTGGTAGGCTTCCTTTTCGCCATAATTTTACATTCACTTTTTCTTGCCAACCTGAATGCCTCAAAGTCGAACCTCATGTTGAATGTTATCCTTTAAAGTCCCTATGAATACATCAATCCTATGTTCCTCTAGAATATCATTTACCCTTATATTCAATTTTTGGAAGTCCTCAATGTGCTCCACCACTGAACCCTTTTGTTTGAGATTTATCAATTGGCTAAATAAGGTGTTTCTCTCTGTATCCTCATAATGTGCTATCATTTCCTCCGTAAAAATTGACCAAATGACAATTTTTTTCGGGAGAAAAGCCATTGATACCATACAAATGTACTTTGTTCTAAATATAAAGTTGCAATGTGTACCTTTTGTATGTTTTTCACATTATTGAGATCAAAATATTGATCCATATGTAGTATCCATGTTACAAGATCCTTGCCATCAAACTTCCTCATATTGATATTTGGAATATGGTGGGTCTTCAATCCAACATTAGAGTTTATGAAATCACGATTAAAATTTATTTTGTTCTCATCATGATTTTCCTCTACTATCTTTTCACCATTATGAATCATTTCTTGTATCAACTTTGTCAAACCTTCCATGTCTGTTTTTAGATCATTTTTCATGTCTTCCATGTTGTCTTTCATTTCTTCTTTTATACCATTGATCTTAGCTTCCGTGTATTCCATGACATTATTCAAACCATCCATCTTAGCTTCCATGCCCTTCTTCAAACCATCCATATTAGCTTCCATGCCTTTCTTCAAAACTTCCATTTCATTTTTTTTTCTCTTTGCGAGATCGAAATTTGGTTCACCTTATCTTGTAATTTTGATATATCATGTTGCACTTATCCATCTTCATGAGTCATAGTAGAGTATTCTGAGGGCTTAATGGGTGTTGAATTCTTTTTAGGGGAAATTTTAGAAACCAATACTAATATCTATGCTTCAATATGCCCTTGTAATCACTTCAAACTGATTTTTCAAACAAGACTTATGCAATTTGAAAAAAAATACACACTTTTTTCTTGATTTTGAGGAGCAAGATATTGAAACTGGATTATCTATGTGATTTTGTATCTTCAATATCTGAAATTCGGTTCTGTAGTATCCCTCTAAATATTCTTTCTAATGCCATAGTTCTGACCTGATTTGAATGCTTCAAGACAAATTTATGCCCAATATCCCACAACGACCTAATTATGGACTGGTTCAGTAGAGAGAACTTGTACGACATTCCATGTGTCATAGTTTCTTCCTTCAGCTCTGAATTTGATACACAAGAAACTGAATTCCATGTAATTTCAGCCACTTTTTACAGAATTCCAATCTGATTCTCAGAGAGAGAGTTATGACGATTTTCCCAAGGTCACCTCTTTTAGATGAAATTTGGGAGCCTGCAAAAACCTTAACTTCCATAGATCATAACTTCGAAAATATTGCGAATCAAGATCTGAAATTTTTACACGATTTTCCTCAGGATTTTTTTTTCTTGTGATAAAAAATTCAGCTTCTAAACCTTCGTAGAAAAAAATTTATAGTGAAAATTCCACAATGCCCTGTTTGGAGCAGCGAAACCCTAAAATCCAAAGCTTTGATACCAAATGTTATGAAACCATCTCCAAAAATAGAAGAAAAGAGAGATCAACGCCTTATAAATAAGACACTTCGAGGGGGAAACCTCCTTTACATTACATAAATGAACAATTCTTGGATGATACAAATGAAAAAACCTCCTTTCTATATATTGGAGTGCATGGGGTCACAATATAATCCTAGCCAACCTAACAATAATAATGTAAGGGCATAATAATAACAATATGGGGGTTACATGGGTACAACAATGAAAATAAGGGGCCTACACTAACAACAATAAGGGACTAAACTAGTAATATAGGGACCTAACAAACAAGTAGGTTGAACAAGACAAAATTATGCTTTTGTGAAATAAAATAACATGCAGGATGTGTAAAACATGTGGTAGGAAAAGTGTGAAAACTATGTTTAAAAAATTAAAAAAATAAGAGAAAACAAAGATTAAAAGAAGTGAAGTAGTAGTGTAATCAACAAGTAATCTAAAACAGATCAAGATCCTAACCACAAGTTAAAATTAAAATAGAAAAATAGTTAAGAGTAGAAGTAGCCTTAAATCTTTACAAGAAACAATAGAATTGAAGATAGAGGTATGTATAGAGGTAGATAATGTGAATTAAACATAGGACATGGAAGATATATTGAGAATAAAATTGTGAGAGGTGTGTGTGTTTGGCTAAAGAGCATATTTGAGAAGGAGAAACTAATGAGGTAGTATTTTATGAAAAAGAAACAACATAATGAGTTTTAAATTTTATTAAAGAAGGACCTGAAAGGTTGTGTAGGTAAGTGTTTGCACAACAAGGAGTTGGAGCTTCCTTTAGGTTGATTCCTATAAAACCAGTGATTTGAAGCTTCCTTCAGGTTAGTTCTGTAAAAAGTAGAAATATGGTGCTTGTAAAAGAAAAAGGAGGTTGGAGCCTTCTATAGGTTGTAGTCTACCCAAATTGATGTAGTTAAAAGTTGTAGCTTTATTTTACATCATTGTTACACCATTTTTTGGTCATCTAACGTATTATCATTAGATGGACCCAAATACACCATGTAAGACCAATTTTACCCTAAGTAAAATTGCTTTCACTATGTAAAATAACTTAATAAAACACATTTATTAGGTTGTTTATGGTCTAAACAAGAAACCCCAAAGGGAGATATTAAACAAATCTATATTTGTTTGATTTTCCTCATGGAATAATTAATTAAACAATAATTTAATTATTATTCCTGGTCATATTTAACCCAAAACAAGGAAATTAATTAGATAAATCCTTATTTATCTTATTATTTTCTAGGAATAATTATTTAAATCTTATTTAGAAATAATGTTCCTTGTTAAATATGACTAAATCATTTATAAATAATTAAATAAACCATTATTTATTTAATTATCATTCAACTTTCCACTTCCTTAAAATAATAAATAAATCATTTATTTATTTATTATTTACAAATAAAGGGATTTGACCCAAGTCAAATACCTTTTCCCTCAACAAATATAATAAAATATTTCATAAAAGGTGGATCTAGATTTGGTTAATATTATTTTAATCATGCACCAAGATCTAGAATGACCCAATATTTTGTTATAAATAGAAGGGTTTTCCCATTCATTTGTCACCTTTTGTTGCCCATTAGATCACTCTGGATCTATGCCCTTGGTCTGAATTTGAGCCATTATCATTGTCACATTCTCCATATTTTCTTTGTGAGCTCCCTTTGAGTTCTATGTTTGTCTGGGTTTTCTACACCAACAAGAGAGAGAAATGCTAGATTTGAAGTGTTGACAACTTTCAAGAACCCATCCCATTGAGGAGAATTGGAAACATCTTTCTTGTTTTCCTCTCAGGTGCCCTTAATATAAAAATTATTTCAAAAATATTGTTCTTGTCTTGTCTATTGGATGCATGGAGCAAAACCTCATTTTTACTATTTAATGTATTTTTATGCATAGATCTAGATTTTTGCAGCACTTTTCTTGATCAACTAACCACAGATCTGAAGATATTGGCAGCCATATTTGATGTTAGGGCTATTTGTTATGCGTAGCTAAAGTGGAATTTTTTCGTACACTTTGACAAAAGATTCATACTAACAATCATAATAAAAAAGAAATTATGGTTTTTATCAGTAGGTTTTCCATGTTAATATCTTATATCCATACATTATGATATTAGAGTGTTGTTATTTATATTGTGTTTCTGAGTATTTTTACTTTGAGAAAATAATATTGAAAATTGCTAAAATTCTAATTCACTTCCCCCCTCAGTAATTTCCTGGTTTCTAACAAAACTAACAATGAAAGTGTCAAGGATTTCACATAGATATTTGAAAAATTACTCAAAGAAGATCCTAATCTATATAAACATATGTAGTAGACTATCCTTGACATATATATAAAAACCTTCCTTAGACATATGTATTATGCCTTAAAGGACAAGGACCCTCAAAACCTTGCTTAGGCCAAATATTTCCCTAAATGAAATTTAAGCATGTCTAAGATTGCTATCATATCCCAGTGAAAAATTAGAGTTCAACTCTAGTTCAAGTTCCCAAATTTACCCCTCCTTCCAAGATTTTTCTCAAAATTTTGATAAGATTACTAATGAATGGATGTAAGGGAAGAAGCCCATGATTGAAAATTTTACAATCTTAGATAGGGAAAGAGGCTCTCATTAAAACTATCCTACCAAGTCTCATTTCAATAATGATAGGGCTATCAAAATAAATCCCAATAGTGGCAAGAACCCCTATTAGCAAAATGTGCATATCACCCTTGTCCCTATAAACATGGTTAATTAAGAGGGATTCCTTTGGTGTCAACCTTGCAATGAATCTAATCCATATTTATGAAGGAATGAAATGAAATACACATTTAAAAAAAAACCGAGATACAAAAAAACTGAACTTGAATTAATAAATGGAAAATTCTAAGAATGGTTTACATGCAGAATGAAAGAAAACTAACTCGAGTGGTGCTAGATTATCTCTAGGAAGAGATGTGACGGCTAAATGCCTTATAAATTATGTTATAAGGAGGCTCTAAGGACCTTTTTTTTCATGAAGAAACAATGAGAAACCCTAAAAAATCCAAAAAACTAACAGTAGGAAATGAAGCACCAAAATTTTATGGGCCTCAATGGGTTTAGTTGGAAAGTCAACTTCCCAGGGTCATAACTTTGGGATATGATCTCTATTTGGTGCACATGATAGCCTATTAGAAAGGCATATATGAGTGATCTGAAATGATTGCTAGTTATTTCTATGTTGGTATCTTATCATATATAAATTTATCTTTGCTTAGTTTTACTTATTCTCCATAGGTTTGTTTATGAGCATGTGATTTTCAAATCAGTGTACTTGGTGAAATTATGTGTTTGTCATAAGCTTAGAAAGAATAATTTTAAATGAATGAACATAAGCAATTATAAACATAGTAAACACACATAACAGAGCTTAAGACACAAAATTTTGATAAAGGAGTTCACCCCTCTTGGGCTACATATCCTTGGTCCAACTTCATAGTGTGGGCCTTTGTATTAGCTTCAAGTGTGCTCAAATTTTTGTTACAAGCTTAAAATCCTATTGAAACCTATTCCAATGAGTTTAAAACATCATAATATCCCATAAATGGCTATTTTTTTGTTGAATTTAGACTCTGGATGCTCTGGCAATGACCCCAACACCTGGTGGCCCCACCCTTCAAAAATATTCAAATGCACTAAAACACATGTAGATGAACTTTTATGCCTCTGCAAACTGCTTCATTGAGGTCCCAGCATGTCAATTAGTCTATAATGCCTCTTCTTGAGCTCTATTTGGGCGAAAATTGAATGAGTTATGAAAAAAACCACTTCTCTTAGGCTTTCTCCACTAAAACTGGAGTTCCGCTAGCTAACTTTCCAAATTTGGAAATTCCACCTTAAAAGGTGCTGCCACCATCTCTACTGCCAGGTTAAACTGGGATTAACTTAGAGTTAAGTTGCTCTTATCTTAACGATAAGTGGACTTTAATACAGGTTTAGCACTAAGTGTAGTTTTCAATAAATCGCGGATTAGTTTAACAATAAACTGTATTATTAACTTTAATCACACATTAGGTACACTTAACATCCCGCCATTCCATTTTTCGAAGCCTCTGGTATTCAACAAATGATTCCATGGGAGGGGAATAGCCCCCTCCAGCCCCCAAATCCAACACTATATGAATTCAAATAGACACAGACTTCTTCTATGGTTAAGAAACATCAGACAAAGGAGTTGGTAAATGGCGCGGGTGGTAGGCGGAAGGTTAGCGGTTTGAGCTTGACTTCCCACAATATATTTTTCTAAACACGACTCTAGCCGAACTGCCATATTTTTCACTACCGCTATATGTATCCTTACTCCAATTAATAATTAGCTCCACCTCTAAACTTGGCTAGGTCCGATGACATGTAGTTCAACCATAGGTTTGTAAAATATTTGAGATATATATATATATATATATATATATATATATATATATATATATATATATAGATATCCTTGCTCAAATTAATAGTTAGCTCCACCTCTAAACTTGGCTAGGTTTGATGACATGTAGTTCAACCATAGGTTCGTAAAATATTATATATATATATATATATATATATATATATATATATATATATATATATATATATATATATATAACTTTGAGCACATGCATTCAAACCTTAGAAATATAATAAGGTCTAACCTGTCATGCCATGGTATGCCATGGGGGGGGGGGTACGTGGCATGCCATGTGTCCCTTCCCCATTGGTTGTAATTCCACAATATAAAATAATGCCAAGTTAATAAAATTCAAACTTAGACTTAGGGAAAAAATATTTCTCTTCCTAGTCATCATTGGCAAATATGGTGGTGCCACTTGGCACAATGTCATTGGTTTTTTTTGGAGGATATTCCTGTGAAGCTAACTATACCTACCACATCATCCTTGTACCTATTCTACTCCTTTTTCATCTATTTTAGAAAATGAACAGTAGACCATAACTCAGTCATACGAAATCATATTTTGATGAAATGAGTTGTGATAGAATCCTGACGACAAACTCTATCCAGTCGTTTAGGTTCGAAGCAATTTTAAGCACTTTCAATTTTTAGCTAAAACTAAGCCTTAGTTCATTCCTCCCCACTAGAAGCCTTTTGGACCCCAAAAGACACTATCAATTTTTCAGCAAGTGAGGGTATATCTCCCTCACTTTTCCAATCCCCAACCATTTGGCCTTTGAAGGATTTTGACCCTTGAGTCCAACTCTAAGGTATTCAACATTCCCTCTTCTTGAAGTTCTGATTATTCTGTCGAGTATGAGATCTTGCTGAAGTTCATCAAGATATTCTGGTGAGAAATCATCTATTGATGGCATCTGAACATGCTCTCCTTGATCATCAATAAAAGGAGGCTCAAACAATCTCAAATTCTCAACATTAACGATAGAATAAATTTGCATATAAGGAGGAAAATATAGCTTGAATGCATTTTTACCAATATTTTCCAGAATTTTTAAATGGACCATAACGGATTGGTTTGAGATTTTTACCTTCCCCTTGCAATATTTCCTTGCTTATGTACAACTAAACTTCATCACCAACTTGGAATTTATTATCATAGGTGGGATATTTAGTCACAGCTCCATTAAAATTTTCAGAATGAAATGAGATAGTCTTACCATGCTGCATGAGAACTGCTCCCATAGAATAATCACTTGCATATGTTTGGATCTCAAATGGTGTTCTGAGATCTGGAAGTGCTAAAAACAGTGTTGAACTTATCTTTTTCTTTAATTCTTTCTACTGCAAATATCCCCAATGGAAAACTTTCTTTACGCTTGTCAATGCATGTAACAGAGCTGCAATGGAAGAAAAATTAGCAATGAATTTCCTCCAATACTGTGCTGCCCCTAAAAAGATTCTTACCTCGGTAACTGTATTGGGCTTGGGCCAAATCAAAATTACCTCAACTTTGGAAGGATCAATCTTCAACTCACCTCCTCCAACAATGTGTCCCAAGTATACCAATGAATTCTTACCAAATTCACACTTTGACATCTTAAGAAACAATTGCTCTTTTCTCAACACATCAAGTACCTTGTTTACATGCATGTCATGTTATGCTCTTGATTTGTTTAATATGAGTATGGAATCTAAGTAAACATTGACAAAATCATCTAGAAATGGTCTAAGTACATCATTCATGACTCTCATGAAAGTAGTTGGTGCATTTGTTAAGCCAAATGGCATAAATAACCACTCATATAATCTGTTATCACCAAATTGATATTGATTGGCTTCTCATCAATAAAATCAATGTAACTCTTTCAAACCACTTCTAACTAAATATTAGCCTCTTCAGTTTGAGAGGGCTCTCTCAAAGGAGGCTTATGATTTTTAGTAAGGATAGTACTAGATGGCTAACTCTATGGAATTGTAACTTGTTTTTGTATGATTGCAGGTTGAAAAATTAAGGCTTTCTACCATTGGGATTATGGAGTCAACAATAGTAATCTTACTGACAGTGGTTCTTCACATGGAAGGTGAGGCAGATAGAGGTTTTTAACAGAGATAATTCACACACATAGCATAGGAAAACATAGTCATTTCACCACTAAAGGAAGTCAGAGCATAATATTATGAATCTTGAGTAATTAGATATGAAATCTACTGTAAGTGATTAAACGTAGAGATACAGATTAATAACACATCAAAAACCTCATGAGAATCTCAGTTTTGGAAGTAGAACGTCACTTTGTATTTACTGATAATGGATAAAACATACAAGCAGCAATTTGGTGCAATATTCTCCAACCCCTTGCTCTTCGATGTTTTGTCTATAAATAGACATTATTTACAATGTAGATGATCTTACTGGTTGGCTAGATCTTCGAATTCTACTCTGACACCTATCATAACTGAAACCACTAACTTTGAAATAGAAAAATGACAGCTATCCTTAAAGAAACAAACCCTTAATAAGACTCTATCTCCTATTTATTACATTCATTTATCCTAACAGTGAAACAGATACATAATGGTTACATAATGAATGTCACAAGCTCGAAGGACAAATGACCCTAGTTCACCACCACTTTACATCTTTAAAGCATCCCTAGATTTGTGGAACATAATCTTGCTTTTTAGGAATGGATGACCTTCATATTTAATGTTGTTTTGACTGATGAGCCAGTTGTGTGGCACTCCTTTTGAGCCATGAATCTCTGCTGGTAGGGTCCATTGACATTTTGGAGGTATCTAATTGGCTAATTTGTTGTTGAGATGCTCAAAATTATTCAAAAACTCCTCGCTACAAAAATAGGGTAGTTTTAAACAGTTTCGTAGCGAGTTTTAGTAGAGTAGGAAAAATGACTTTTCCACCTATCTATTTGAATCCTTTGTTGTTCTAGTACCTTTAGTATGCCATGAAAATTTGTAAACCATTAACCTCCCTCCATAAAAATTTAAAAAATTTAGTTTTGAGGCAAAAATACACCTACAGGAATTTTCGTAGCGTATTTCTGGCCTCAAGCCTGAGGTACACTATGAAACTGTGCAAGAAACCAGAAATTTCTCCTTTCAAGATTATCTTCAAAAAATGTTCTCCAACTGCAAAATTTAGGTTCTCTGGATGTTATGAACCTCCTAAAACATATTCCATCTCAATTTTTACTCCTATGGTGTTTCCTCCTCATTTACAATCAGTTGACTAATGGGCTCTTCTACCACTTTCATCTTCAATCCTTTCTTTTCCAACTCCACATGAATCAAATCCAATTTCTCCTGAAGATCTTGCACTTTGTATTTTAATGCCCTGTTCTTGGATTGCAAGTGCAAGTTTATCTTTTTGATGTGTTTGAATTCTCCTCTTAGTGGTTGAGTCCACTTTATCAAATTTTCTGTATTGTCCAAGGTTTTTGAAACACTTGTGACTTGATCTTCCCATATTTTCCTCATTTGTTCAAACAAAACCTTCTTAGCTCTGTGTTTATTTACCTCTTTCTTCAAAAATAATATCTCTTTACCTGCCTGTTTTAACTTCTCTTTAAGGCTTTCAATTTCTAATTTTTTAATAATTTTCTCTTTATCCTTTCTTTGTTTGATAACCAGTTCTTATTTTGCAGGTGAATACAAATCCATGATTCTTGTTGGCTGGGCAAAAAAATCATTTATTTTCTCAGTCTCTTTGCTTCTTTCCATGACTTTCCTTGTATGTCTGGTCATTGGCTTCCTAGGTTGAAAAATAAAACCAGCATCATCACCTGCACTCTATTTTTTTAGCAGTCTTGCCTTTCTTCAGATTTCTTCCTCCATCTTCAATGTCTTCAGCTTGCACAATGGGTGATTCTTAAATGTCAATTGCATGTAGGATATCCTCCAAGTTTCCTTTAGCCACTATGTGGCTCCTAGTGACACTTTTGCTGCCTTGTTTACTAACTATCTGCTTCTGTTTTGCAGGTGTTGTTTTAGGTGTGTCAATATTCAACAAAGGTTTTGCCTCCATGCTCACTCGTTTTGGAGGAGATGATCTTTTTCCTTCTTCAAATTCGTCTGCCACAACTGGTGATGAAATGTTTCTAGGTTTGGAGGCTTTCTTAGGAGTGATAACATCAATTTCATAACCATTCATGAACAAGAAGGAAGTCCAATATTTTTCTAACCTCCTCAATTCCTCTAACACCAACAACTTAATCAAAACATGATGAAAAAGAGAAGTTTCATTACCTTCTATTTTGATTTGAACCTTATTTTACATCTTCCCTAGACTTCTATATAAATAAAAAGGCAAGTCAAGTGACCTCTTACCCACAAAATGTAGAAGAAGCCTGAGATGATAGGAGTAGACCATGTGAAATATTCCTTCATAGGTGAAATACTTCTGAATAACCATCAACAACTTTGAATAATTTTCCTTCATGAAACTCCTAGGGATAGCATTTTTCAAGTCAATTTCATTGTGCTCTTGCTTGATGAACTCTTTGCAGTCCTGCATTGTTAATTTGATGCCTTTAAACCATTGTTCCCCTCCTCTAGGGATTCCTGTTCCTGATGAAATGTTGTCTGGTGTCACTTTAAGGTTCATAATTCCAAACTTTTAAGTTGTTCCTGTGAAGCTGGTGGCAGAATCCTTGGAAACCTGTAGATGAAAGCCCTACAACCTCCAACAGAATTGCAAGAAACCAATTCTTCTGAAAACCTCCATGGCAGTTGGGTCTTCATTGAGTAAATTCATGTCCATGGGCTCATACCTGTGGAAATGACCACCTTTGTTTGTTTTTCTTCTTGTAGCCATGGGTGCTTTATATCTTCTCAGGCTTGCTTACTTGATGACACCTGCAAAGTTCAAATCTGTCAGCCACCTGCTTGGCTCGATGAAGCAGCTCTCTAGGGATCAACTCACATGCAAAGATAAAGCACAATATGACAAAAGGTTAATTGAGGTAAGGTTTTATGGTTTAACTGACAGCTCATGCTTCAATCATGGCACATACATGGCCAAAAATGTAATGATGACCTCAGACACGGCTATGTACCTTTGAATTAACCATAAAAAACTTGAATGACCTCCACCGTAACTCCAATCATAGAATGACACTTCATAGCGAATTTGACAAGACAGGTTAGAAAACATATTTTCATAGTGAAGTTAGTTTAACCTCTGACAGATTCGCTACGAAACTATTAGGCAGTTTCGTAGCGAAAATTGTTGTTTTCATGTGTAAAATGCTATGCAAATTTGAAAAACTGACAAATGCACCCTTTTTTATTTTAAATGCATGGGGAATGAAAACTGACACCATATGAGGACTGATTTGACATGAAATGACATAAATGGAGGTGACATGAAACTTAGGATAGGCTAAAACATGTAAAAAACAAAAATTTCCTATACCACATTGAAATGGCTAAGGAGACCTTATCCTTTTGATGAGTGAACTATATGAACATATCTAAAAATGTTTCACAACTTTATGAATGATAACAGTGGCTCCACTTGGGATGGTGTGCCCCTGTGGTACATCAAAGAACCTGTAGTTCTAGTGCCATCCATATTTTTTTAAATAAAAACTTTGAAATATTCCAAGCCTTCTTCAAACTCTAATGGCCTTCACCTTAGGCTCAATTTTGATGGTCAACATGTCTTTATTAGCAAAAAAGCATAATTAAATGGAATATATACAATGGAGTGAAAAATCAGTAGAACTTAAGAGGAATAGTGCTTTAGAAACCTTCCATTGACAGGCCCTCCAGCACAAGGTTGTCCATCCATTTCCTGCAGTAGATAAGTGTTGTTGCCATGGAATGAAGCTACTATGAATGGTCCTTTCTAGATGTTCTCACTTACCATGTTTTCCCTTTTCTTCAATTATGGCCTCCCACTTCAACACCACATCTTGAATTTGAAAATTTTCTTCTTTGACCTTCCTGTCAAATGTCTTCTTTATTCTATTTTGTGATTGTTGATGGTTGTTGTATACTTCCTCCCTTTTTTCCTACAAAGCTATTAGCTGGTTTATCCTCCCCTGAATAGAATTAGGCTCCTCTTCTAGTCCTTGTAGAAACTTCATAACAAGCACTCCCAAGGATGTGGGAAAAAAAACTTCATCTCCATACACTAACTCAATAGGTGAATTACCAATTGATATTTTTGTACATACTCTATCAGCCCACAGAGCATACTTCAGCTTTAGATGCCATGATCTTTTGTTTTCCTGTAGCATCTTCTTGATAATTCTCACAATGCTTTTATTAGAAGATTTAGCAAGACCATTACCCTGTGGGTAATAAGAAGTAGAGTGTCCAAGTGTTATGTGATACCGATGACAAAGGCTAATCAACATTTTGGATTTGAAAGCCTATGCATTGTCAGTAATAATCTTCATAGGACAGCCAAACCTGGATAATATGTTATTCTCTAAGAATTGGATGATGCCTGAATCATTTGCCTGCCTTGTTGGGATTGCTTCAATCCACTTGGTGAAATAATATGTTGTTGTCAGGATCCAGCGATGCTACCCTAAAGATGATGGGTGTATTTAACCAATAAAATATAGCCCCCACTGTTGGAATGACGCCTCAACATAAATTGGCATTAAGGGTAAAGGAACTAGCTTTTTCTTACCATCAAAAATTTAACATTCATGGCAGGAAGCTATCTTCTTGTAAACATCCTTGAACATGGTGGGCCAATAATACCCTGCTCTGAGAATTTTGTTTGTTGTGGCCTTTCAATAGTTATTTCCTCCACAATATCCTTTATGAAACTCTTCAATCACCTTTTCAACTTCCTCTTCTAGCAAAGCAATTCAAAAGTATGCCACCAATATCTTTCCAGTAAAGATTCTTATCTATAATGCAATATCTTAGAGATTTCGGTTTCACAAAATTTTCTTTAGATTTAGTCAATTTTGTAGGAGCTCTGTGATGATTCAAGACAAAGACAATGTCTTTGTACCAGTCAGATAAAATTTACTTCTCTTCGATAGGAATTAGATCTTCATCTTCATCTGATAACTCTGAAATTTTTGCAATAAAATTCATGTCAAGATAGTCAACATTTGACTGTGCCATCAACTTTGCTAGCCCCTGTCCTTTCACCAATTTTGTAGGTCTTATTTCTATATCATACTCTAGAAAATTAACTATCCACTTCCCTCTCTTGCCATCAGGATCAGCTTGAGTCAATATGTCCTTCACCGTAGTGTTAGGCACAAATGCTATGACATGAGAATGCAGAATATAGATTCTGAAATTTTTAATGGCTTTGATCAAAGCATATGCTTGCTTTTCTAAAATATTGTATTTCATCTCTGACTTAGCAAGGGTTCTACTAAAGAATGAAATGGGCTGCTCTGTACCTTTTCCTTTCTGCAGTAAAACTCTAGTAATGGTATTTTCAGATGCAAATGTAAAAACCAGAAATTAGTTTGAAAAATTTGGGCTAATCAATATTGGGGCTTGAGTGAGTTCTTTCTTAATTTATTCAAATGACTGCTTTGCTTCAATTTTCCATTTAATATCAGCTCCTTTGTTCAGCATCTTGGTTATATCTTTGGCAATATCATCAAAGTTTGGGATAAACCTTCTAACAAAATTCACTCTCCCAAGGAAAGACTGAATTTCCTTCTTGTTTCTTGGAAGATCTACTTTTTGAATGGAATTGACTATGTTTTGATCAATATTTATCCCACATTTTGATATAATATGCCCAAGAAACTTTCCAGAGGTTCAAGAAAAAATAATTTTAGTGGGATTAAGAGAAATACCAAATATTTTACACTTTAGCAGAACTTTCTCCAGATGCTTCAAATGGTCTTCCTCTCTTCTTGAAAATACAGTTATGTCATCCAGATAAACAACCACCAACTTATCCTTCTCCTCAGCAAAGGCAATGTTAATTTCTCTTTGAAATTTCACTCCTGCATTCATCAAAACAAAGGGCATCTTGGAATACATGAATGTTCCCCATGGTGTGGTAAAATCAGTTTTATCCTGGTCTTCTAGGTGTACCAATATCTGATTGTATCCTGAAAAACCATCTATCATAGACATCCTTTGGGAACCAACAATATTCTGCAGAATTTTATCCATCTTAGGGAGAGGGTAGTTGTATTTCAAATAAGCCTTGTTCAAGTTTTTGAAGTCAATTCGGATTCTGATTTCTCCACCCTTTTTCCTAACTGGTACCAAGCTAGCAAGCCATTTCAAGAATCTGATAGGAACAATAATTTTTTCATCAAAGAGCTTCTTAATTTCCTTCTCAATTAGAGGCATGAGCAATGGATTAATCCTTCTCAACTTATGTTTGAAAGGTTTCTCATTTTCTTTAATAGGAATGGTATACTGAATAATATTAGGATCATAGTTCTTCAAATTAGCATAAATCCATGCAAAACATCAATGAAATTTTTCATCATCTCAATATATTTATGTTTCATCTGTACAGAAATAAACTTAGAAAGCTTTATCATTTTAGGCATTGCTACTGTACCAAGATTACAACTCTCTACCTCTTCATCATCAACCTTCATTCCAAGAGATCTGAACACATAATTTTGGTAAAAAATCTTTTCAAGTGGAATAAGACCCTTGGGTATACAATTGTTATTGAGCTGCAAAACTTTAGAATTACCCTTAGTTTCAGCAAGCATGTTTTGTTGATCTACTTGTGTGCTTTCAAACTCCTCTTTCAACTCTATTAAATTTTTTACTTGTTGGTCATCTTCAAACACTTGCCAATGGATGATGTTGTCTGGGATAGCTGGCCTATGACAAACTTCAATCTCATACTTTTCAGTGGAATGTGCAGGGATAACAAGAAAACTTGCAGAAACAACTAGGGAATCAACTACTGAGTTTTGATCCCTAGTTTTCACAATAAATGAATATTCTTAAAAAGTTTGCAACATCTCAATGATCAAATTTATGTAAGCTCTCATCCTTACATCCTTGGTTTGATATATTCCTTAAAAAATTTTAATTACCAATTCAGAATCTCCACAACTGAAATTTTTTGGGCACCCAATATTTTCAAAATTTCTAAACCCAAAAACAGAGATTCATACTCAGCCATATTTTTTGTACAGTCAAAGTTTAGTTTGAAATAATAGAACTTACTTTCATCATCAGGAGATGTGATCCAAATGCCTGATCCAGCCCCCTCTCTTCCAGCAGATCCATCAAAGTGAAACAACCACCAACCCTCTGCTTTTTCTTCAATGATTTCCTGATTTTCAACTTGCTGATTTTCAATTTCTTGAATTTCAGCTTTCCTTTCATTTTTTGCTTCATCAATTAGCTCATTGAAAAGAATTTTTGATCCTAATTTAGTTTCAACAGCATAAATTTGGAAATTCTGAGGTTTAACCTTACTTCTTACCATATAAGTCATCCTTGTCTCCCTTTACAGTCTTCTTTGCTCACCAAAAGAAGGAATGGTGGCATATGTCAAGTCCATCTGCATGGTGCCTTTGATTTTTGTTGCCCAATATCTAGATAATAGCATGCAAAACTTGGATGGAATATCTGCTACCACAATGTCCATTACCACTATCTTGGTAGGGACTTGTGTAAGTTCAACAACAACATATTTTATCAATCCAATGCATTGAACTCTTTTAGAATCAAAATAAAAAAAATCTGTATATGGCCCAGTGATCACCAAACCCATCCTCTCCATAATCACCTTAGGCATGAAGTTATGAGAAGCCCCTGAATCCAACATGGCATTATGTAAGGTCATGTCATGGATACTAAGATTGAAATAAAAAGGAGGTACTTCTTCATTCTTCTCATCTTCCAATCTTAGTCCCAAGTAGATGGTAGGATGGTCTTCTTGTATATTAAGGATATCTGTAGCTCCTAGTTGAGAATTCAGGACTTTTACAATTTTACTTCTGTACTCATTCACCTTGAGAATTTCTCCAAAAGGGACTGGGATCTTGCTTTTGGAAATATCATTCTTCAAACTGAAAACAAAAGTAATCTTTTCAGTTTCTTTGACAGGGGGTGATCTGAAAATGGAACTATTTGTAATGCTATGCAAAGTATCCATTTCCATTTAATTTAATGTGCAAAGTATTCTCCATGTCTTGCAGCTTAAACAAAATATTTTTGGCAATTGTTTCTGAGTTTTTGTGTGAGGAAATGTTAAATAAGTTTACTTTTTAACATATTATATCATAAATACACAACAAGAGAAATTCACCAAAGCATAACACAACAAACTGATGAGACAATTCACCCCTCCTGGGCTACATCTGTCGGGTCCAAGGCTCCCAATGAGCATGTCATTGCTCTATTAAGTTGCTAAAAATGGTTATACAGTGGAATATATGCCTAAACAGGAAAAAAAAGTTGTGAATTTGACTTCAGAAGATAGAAATAAGCTAAAAATGGCTTTTGTTTCACCTCAAACAATGAAGTACAACCCAATACAACTCCATCTCCCTGATGGCCCTGATGGCTCTTTCCTCTTCTCTGAAGCACAAATGGCTGAGAAACACCTTTGTTTGCTCTGAAACCTGTCCCAAACACTCCATAATGCTCAAGAAAGCCAAAATTGACTAAAATTTTGTCTTGTTTGGTCAAAAATGAAGAAATTTATGAACACAAATTTTTTTTCCCAGTGGCACTAGAAAACCTCCTCCAAAACTAGAGGAACTCTAGTTAACTTCGACAAAAATGGCGGAATGGATTAAAAGGCAAAACTATGCACTAAGTTTGGGGGAAGCATTAAATTTGATTGTCAGTTCACCAACGCGTTCACATGTAGAAAACCCTGCTAGCGGTTAATGTTTTAAAGGATGCGCTCATGGTCATAGCCTGCAGGTCACGTGGCTAGGGGGCTAGCACCCGA
Organism: Pinus albicaulis; assembly: GCA_034641835.2. Classification (NCBI taxonomy): domain Eukaryota; kingdom Viridiplantae; phylum Streptophyta; class Pinopsida; order Pinales; family Pinaceae; genus Pinus; species Pinus albicaulis. Next base: position 441,456,273 of record CM076578.1, read on the forward strand.
GTGCTTAACCCATAACTTTCCTCCAGTTGTATGGGGCTTAACCCTTGGTTCCCCACCTCCAGTCGCATGACCTCGGGGCTTAGCCCTGAGGGCTAAAGCCTTATAACTCCGTCGTTTACAAAGGTCCTAGCCCACGGTTATGGCGCGTGGTCGCGAGCCTGAAGCCCATAGCCTTGGGGCTTAAACCTGAAATCCCGCTCGTTAACCACACATGACCCGACTATGCATGTAATGTGCCTGAATCTACCAACACTACCTCCATTTGGTTATGAATGAGCTGACTTGCCCATGGTTCAATGTGCGACCTGTGGAGAAGTGGTCGGGTATTCCCTACCTGAGGTGTCAGGTCGAGGGTTCGACCCACCTGGACCTCCTAAATTTTACATGACCTTTAATCCAATGGCCTGGGGCCACATGGTAGCCTCTGGGTAGGCCACATGGCACCCTATAATAGGCCCATAAAAACATTATAAAATTAAATTTTTTTTTTCCATCTAAAAATTTGAAAAATGACAATTTTTTTTGGTCAAAAAATCTTGTTTTGAAGGTCATTGGGAAATTTAAAACTTCAGTAACTTTCACATATGATGTTGGATTTGAGTCCCATTTATGGTTCTAGAATCATAAATATGAGGCCTTTTAGGTCGTTTATATTTCAACCAATTCCGAGCATTTCCATTTTTTAATGTTTTTTCCATTTGGACATGATCACCTGATCACACCTCCCCAATGGGAAGCTTTTGGACCCCAAAATCTCTCTGAATTATAGAAAATGAAGATGAGGAGACTGATTCTCCACTCTTCCAACCTTGAACCACTGAAATCTTCTTGACTTCATCAAATTGAGCTTCTCATAAAATGATAAATTCTTCCTTGAATCTGCTGACCGACTGTTGCTAACCTTGACTGAGTCATGATGTAAATTTTTGAAATTTGCAGAACAGCAAATATAATTTGCAGAAATCATATTGTTCCTACAATGGTATACCTTCAAAGGAAACTAAAATTGAGATTCACCTTGCCAACTGTCCTTATGGAATTTTTTTCCGAATGAGCCATGTACTTGTGTCGATTCCCGACCAAGTTTTCTCGCCATACCAATCTTCCATTCTGAAACCAGCATTGATCCATGTTGAAATTTTTGCCCTCTTTGCTTGCATGCTTCACCCTCTCTTGTATTTTTGCACCACTTTGCACCGACACTTTGTTCTCTGCACCGATCGAAACCAAAGGCACTTTCTGCAACATCTTGTCATCTTATTCCAAAGACGACCTGCTTTCAGACTGAAACATTTCATCATTTACATCAGAAATAACATGAAAAGGATTATGTACAAAATATTTTTTCTTAACCATCAACAAAGTCAAATTTTTACTTGCATTGACAAGCATTTTCAATTGCCTTGCATTCACTAAAGAAGATTCTAGCTTCTTGTGATGTGCTCTCACAATAAACTCCTTGCCATCCTTGAACAGATGATACTTGTTCTCATGGCGATGGAAGAATGCTTTTCTGTCATATAAACACAGAATACCCAACATCACACTTGTAATGTAAAGCGATACCACATCTATTTCAACCAAATCAACATAATTATTAATGAGCTGTTATGGCGAAGTGCAACACGTACTTTCCTGAGACTTGTAAATTAGCGTCCACTAGCACATTTGGCCCAATTTCCAATGGCCAATTCGTCGCTATTCTGACACATAGGCTTCGCAAGAGCGACATTTTGAGGCCGAGCAAAACGTGGTTAGCCATTACGTCGCAATTCTGACACTTCAATAAAGTGTCGGAAGAGCGACACTTTTTCCGACGTTTTCCAAGCCATCTCTCTTCCGAATTTCCAAACCGTCCCTCTTCTGACGTTTCCCAAACTGTGGCTCTTCCAAATTTTTACAAGCCATTGTTCTGTCGACGTTTTCCAAACCATCGCTCTTCCGACATTTGTTAACTGTCGTAATTCCGATGATATGTCATCTGAAATTTGAAATTTCGCTCTTCCGATGCTTATGTAACATTGCTTTACCGATGAAAAAGTAAAAATATTTAAAAAAAGAAGCATCGCTCTTCTGACGCTAATGTAAGGTCGCTTGTTCGATGAAAAAGTAAAAATATTTAAAAAAGAAACATCACTCTTCCGACGTGTAAGGCATCGGTCTTCCGAAGAAAAAGTAAAACTATTTAAAAAATAAACGTCACTCTTCTGACGTGTAAGGCATCGGTCTTCCGACGAAAAAGTAAAAAATATTAAAAAAAGAAACGTCACTCTTCCGACGTGTAAGGCGTCGGTCTTCCGATGCTTGGGTAAAAATATTTAAAAAAAATAAAACAATCGTGTTAGTAACATATATAAACTTCACATAGAACTATAGATGCCAAAGCGATGCCAACCCATTGTGTCACAGGAACGAGTGCAAAATTTGCATATTATATTAGTCATTGTAATGGTGCCAACTAAATAGAAATAGCATTAAATTCCTCGTGTCTGCACAAAGGCCTACGAACGATTGGGTGTACATATCGAACCCACAGAGCACCAGCTATGTGAATCATCATACCAGGGAGAGAGCACTGTATAAATTTAATTTTCCATGGTGTAATGATCAGATTATATTTAGTCTTGGATTGCATTACTGAGAGTGATATAATGTGTCATCCTACTGAGATCACCGAGCCATTTTTATCTATTATCTAATTGTGATTTACTGTGTGAAGTTATCATCTACAAATTATTATCATCACGCAAATGCGAGCTACAAAAATTTACAACATGCCACTGTTATATAGGATGAAGATCCAAAACACATCGAGCCTTTGCAATGGCATCAAACAATGCAATAGATATTGAAATTGTATACAACTTTATCACCCTGTAGTGAGAGTCATCTAAGTGATCCTCACATGAGCTAAATATTAGAGTGAGCTTTTTTTGAACCACACAAAGGTATGTTCGATCCCTGAGGAATCACAGAAAATAGGATCCAAGGTTTTTATAAGCCACAATCCATACAAAACATGTTCATCGAGCCTTTTTTTACCATTGCAAGCTTCGACAAATTATATGCAAGATTTTGAACATAAGAACGAGCCATTGTAATCTACAGGTGCGAGTGTCACTTTAGATATATACATATAATCCATAGAGAATTGAAGAAACATATTCTTCATATGCGAGTTTCTATTAAGCCACAGAGACAGAGTTGAAACACTGTGATGTCATAGAATATATTCATATTAACCACTCAGAATAATAGTCAAGCCACAGGAATAAACCTTTGCATCACAATAGAGATCATGGTTTTACACCTATATGCCCAAAATCTTGACCATTCCTTTGTAGTTTGTCAAAACTTAGCAACAAGAAACAATACAGAGGAAGACTTCTATGCACAAGCCAATAGAGTGTGATTTTCAACCTCTTTTCCAAAGAACTATAGATGCCAAAGCGATGCCAACCCATCGTGTCACATGAATGAGTGCAAAAATTGCATATTATATTAGTCACTGTAATGGTGCCAACCAAATAGAACGAGCATTAAATTCCTCGTGTCTCCACAAAGGCATATGAACGATTAGGTGTGTATACCAAACCCACAGAGCACCAGCTATGTGAATCATCATACCATAGAGTGAGCACTGTATAAATTCAATGTTCCATGGTGTAATGATTGGATTATAGTTAGTCTTGGATTGCATTACTGAGAGTGATATAACGTGTCATCCTTCTGAGATCACCGAGCCATTGTTATCTATTATCTAACTGTGATTTACTGTGTGAAGTTATCATATAAAAATTATTATCATCACGCAAATGTGAGCCACAAAAATTTACAGCATGCCACTTTTATATATGATGAAGATCCAAAACACATCCAGCCTTTGCAATGTGATCATCAAACAATGCAACAGATATTGAAATTGTATACAAATTTATCACCCTATAGTGAGAGTCATAGAAGCGATCCTCACGTGAGCTAAATAGTAGAATGAGCTTTTGTTGAACCACAAAGAGGTATGTTCGATCCCTGAGGCATCACAGAAATTAGGATCCAATTTTTTTATAAGCCACAATCCATACAAAGCATGTTCATCGAGCCTTTTTTGACCATTTCAAGCTTCGACAAATTATATGCGAGATTTTGAACATAATAATGAGCCATTGTAATCTACAGGTGCAAGTGTCACTTTAGATATATACATATAATCCATAGAGAATTGAAGCGATATATATTGAAAATATTAAAGTCACCTGCAACTCTGTGCAGGAGAAAGAAAAGGGACAGCAGAGTCACCATTTTTTATTGAAGCTTTAGTTTGATGTTTGCGTGCACTCCATCCCAGGTTTAATACCCTGCAATTTTTTTTTCTTCTGTGGCAACAACTGGTTTTACATTAAAGGGTTCATGGCTAAACACACCATGAAACCACAGCTCTTTATTAACAGTTGGGTTGGGTCTTTAAACCCCACCAACCACCAACCAAATGGAAAGTTTGTGTTTTACGCGCCACTTTTTGTTTAAAGTTTGAATAGGGCCACGTTGGAAGTGGACCCCATCTACCAGCTCAATGTAGGCTGGTCCACAGTCAACCAATTGCATTGTTTCATGCAAATTTTGTTTCCGACGTCACAAAATAAATTTGGTACATGAATTTTCAATGTATTTTGGTTCATAAAAGGTTTGAAGTCCGATGGGGCCCAGCGTTGGCCAATCAAATGGCGTCCGCATGACTTTAGGCCTTGGTGACGTCACAAGGATTTGTAACGCGAATTTGGTTTGCAATGCGGCTTAATACTTTTGAAATACGGGTTCTATAGTTTATTAAACTATGGTTTAAGTTTTATGCGGTGGATATATGATAAGGTTTCAACCTTATTATAAAGCTTTGTAATGTTTTGTATTGCGCAGACCAAAAGACTTTAAGTTTGGTTATAAGTATGCGGATAATATATATATATATATATTATAAATGTTAATTTTATAATATATATAATATATTCTACAGTTTTGTTTTATTTTATTTTTTTTGTTATGTTGAAACGAAAAGTGTTGCGCCACATATATATAATGAAATAGCCCAAAGGTAGATATGCAGAGAGTGTGTATTGTTATATACACAGAGTTGAAAATACACAGTAGCATGTTAAGAACAACAAAGTTTGTTTAGTAATCTCCCAGAAGTGGAAATCATTAGTTTTTGTAATACTTTTATGTTTATGAAATAGTAGAAAGCTTTTGTGCCATCTCTATCTATCAGAAGCAATTTTTTTTATTTATCTCTGCATTTAGAAGAGTATCATTCTCTCAGTGTTTTTTCTAGAATTATCAGAAATTCCAACAATATATTCTTCATATGCGAGTTTCTATTAAGCCACAGAGACAGATTTGAAACACTGTGATGTCACAGAATATATTCATATTAACCACTCAGAAGAGCAGTCGAGCCATAGGAGTAAACCTTCAAATCACAATAGAGATCATGGTTTTACACTTATATGCCCATAATATTGACCATTCCTTTGTATTTTTTCAAAACTTAGCAAAAAGAAACAATATAGAGGACGAATTCTATCCACAAGGCAACAGAGTGTGATTTTCAACCTCTTTTCCACAAGCAAATGGATGAATTTTTATTTTCTAAATTAAAAAAAAAATGATGGAAAATGAAACATTTTAGTTAAAATTTAAACAATGCCCTAAATTACGCTCTATGTTTGTACTGTTTATCTTAATTTATATTAATTTTATGTACTTATTGCAGGGACAATTTTTTGCAAGCTTTACAGGAAACAGAAGAATGTTGGGAGAAAATTTTGCAGAGCAGAATTTTGGGGAAGACGAGAAACATTTCTCTAAATCCCATAACATATTTAATCTCAAGGGAAGTGGACATGAGAACAAAATGGAGGGTCCTGGTCGTCACCACCATCATCGTCGTAGGCATCGTCGACAGGAAAGCCATGAAGCAATTTCTTTCCAATCAAAGAAAAGATACTTGCAAGTTTTAGGCTCAACGACAGTGATAGTTCATGAAGAATCCTCAAAAACTGAATGGAATAACTTGGAAGCCAAGAAAAATAATGCAGTCCCTTGGCATAAACCTGGTGAAAAGTATGATGAACCTACATTTCATGTTGATTACAGTGGGCCCAAAACTCACCCTCCAAAGAATAACTAGAACCTTTTATGCTGCTGCAACTTTTGTATCTTGAGACATCACTACCCATTTTTACTGCCCCTCCAATACAAAGAAGCAGATTGAGAGTCCCATGAGAGCAGGAAGCATAGAATGTTCAAATGAACCTTCTATGTTCGTTCATATTTACCACTGTATACCCGAGTTGTTATCATGCAATGGAAACACACAATATGGTAGTAAAGAGCCCAGTATGCAGCTGGATCAAGGTCAAGAACATAGTCCATTCATTTGTTGTTGGAGATAGATCACACAAAAAATCAGAGTGGATATATTCAATGGTGGATTTATTGGCTGGGAAGATGGAAGATTCAGGGTAATGCCAAATCTAGTAAACAACAGATATTGAAGCTAATCCCTAAACACTAATGCATATGACTAGAGCAATATGTTAATGGTCTAACTCGTGAAACCCTAAAAACTAGAGCAAATAGAACATGGGTCTTCAAAAATTTAATCGATCTTCTTTGATTCGAGATATAATCAATATATTTCAATGGAAAAGAAAGAATATGTAAATTATCGTATCGACATGTTGAAAAATAGAACTAAAATACAAAAGCAACCGCAAATAAAGTGCGAAATTCATATATTGACCTGTGACGGAGCCGATTATAGTTGGAATTCCTTCTGACTTATGGAGCGAGCAGATGGATTCACAATCTATGGACTCAAACTTCAGACTTTGTAACCTCTAGTGCCTTCCTTTTTTCTTATTGTTAGTCGGACACCCTTGCGCTAGAAACACAAAGGCGAGATCTCATAAGCACAAATGGGATTTGCTATTTATAACCTAATGTATCAGAGAAGAAGGAAATAAATCACCAAAATTCAACCAAATGTATCAGAGCAGACCTGCAACAGGCACTCGGGATCAATTTCTTTACTTACCGCATCCTTCCTCCAAACCCGCGACAGTATGGCCGCATCCTTCCTCCAAACCTGCAATAGTATGGCTGCATCCTTCCTCAAAATCGGTGACAGTATGGCCGCATCCTCCCTCCTTCCCTGGACAAACCATGCAACTAGAGGGAAATGAAAGAGGGAAATTAAAAATATCAACCGGAGGGAAATGAAAGAGGGAAATTAAAACTTTTGATATTTGAAATTTTTTGACATTTTGAAATGAAATACGTGTGTTTTTTAAGGCCACTCAAATTCCATTAAATAAAATGTGTGAGACTTTTCTTATGGTTAATAAGGGGTTTGGGTAAATAAGTCGTATTGTTGATTATAAATAATTATTAATGAGATTAGATCTAAGACATTTATTTAAATTATTAATTATATAAAATTGTTGAATTTTTATTTCATAAACTAGGAATTTTGGTTGATTTTTTAATCTAATTATGTGATATTAAAGATGAATTATGGTAACTTAAAAATAAGTTTTATGTGGTTAAAAGGGAAGTAGTAATGTTATGGTATGAATGATTATTTTCAATGAAATTTTTGGTTTAGTAAGGATAACTCATCTATGGACATTTTCCATGATTTTTAAGACAAAGTCAATATAGGAAAGGTGATACTTAAAGGGCTCCCACATGCTTTAGAAATTTTATATCTATTGGTTTATAAACATTAGAGGTGGAAAAATATCCTAAGCTCTAGAGCTAAGTTTGTTCCAACTTAGTTATATCTTGAACAACTAATTGTTGTTGACGTCAAGGATGTGATAGAAATTTGGTGGGTTGTAGGGTAGTCTTGTCATGAAATAAATGTAATGTAGTTACTAGGTAGGTAGGGGGAACCATTTTGGTGGAACTTGGCCATAAATGGGACATATATCCATGCATAATTTTTTAAGAACAAATACACCTAGTGGATTATCATTGTACGGGAATCACTTTAGGATCTAGGCTACTGTGCACACACTAACTAAAGGGATATTAGTGAAACCACAAAAGTATTATAGGTGATTTTATATAAATAGGTGTTCTTGTGTTCTCATTGGTTAGTTATGGGAAAATGACAATAAAGTAAGAGAATTTATAGGTGCTTTTATAGAAATATATGTTCTTGTGCTCTCATTGGTTAGGTATGGGAAAATGACAATAAAGTAAGAGAAGGATTTGACTACTGGAAAATTAGAGGAATGATTCCACACAAAACCAAGTGTGGTGCTACAGCACTTTCTAGGCTAAGGGATTTTGAAGGGGTTCCCCCACCATATGACCAAAAGAAGAGAATGATCATTCCAGATGCTCTGAAAGTGTTGAGGCTTTAGCCAAGTCACAAGTATTGTCTGCTAGGAAGGATTTCCAAAGAAGTTGGCTGGCATCACTATGACACAATTATAGAATTAGAAGGAAGAGAAAGGCAAAGGCTTAGGTATCATATGAGAGAAGGAAGAAATTGGCAAAATTGAGATCAAAAGTAGTGGAGTTAGTCGAAAAGCAGCTTGCCCCAGAGATGGATAAGATAAAACTTGACAACATATTGGTCAATTTCCTTGACCCTTTATTGGTTATTTAGAAGGAGTAACCCCAAAGATGGAGCTCTTAGCTTCAATAAAGTATTAGATAAGCTGCATGTTGTGCTAAATGAAGCAGTCAATTTTGAAACGGCCACCCTCAAACGAAACAACTCGACTCGACCCGACCTAATCCGAACGCATTTGGGCGGGTGCCCTCACATGGCGCGCCCGACCGAAAAAAGGCACAAGGGAGAAAAAAGAAAACAGGCCACACAAATGTGCACAAGGCACCCATGCAGTCACAACTTAGCAAATTTGATACGGCTACCCTCAAACGAAACGACCCGACCTGAACGCGATTGGGCGGGCACCCTAACATGTCACACCTGACCGAACGGAGGCACAAGGGGGAAAACAGAAAATGAGCCACACGAATGTGCACAAGGCACCCCTACGGTCACAACTTAGAAAATTTGATACGACCGCCCTCAAATGAAACGACTTGACCCAAACGCGTTTGGACGGGCGCCCTCACATGGCGCGACAGAGCATGCATGACCGAACGAGGGCACAAGGGAGCAATCGGAAAATGGGACGCACGAACTTGTGCCACAAGGCACCCGTGCGATCAAAACTTAGAAAATTTGATACGGGCGCCCTCAACCGCAACAACCAGACCCAAACGCGTTTGGGCAGGTGCCCTCAACCGAAATGACATGACCCAAACGCGTTTGGGTGGGCGCCCTCAACCGAAACGACCTGACTCGAACGAGTTTGGATAGGCACCCTCAAACGAAACGACACAGTGCACCTGACCAAACAAAAGCACAAGGGAGAAAATGACAAATGGGCCACACGAACGTGTAGTACAAGGCACCTGTGCGGTCACAACTTAGAAAATTTGATACGACCTCCCTCAAACAAAACAACCCGACCTGAACGCATTTGGGCGGGAGCCCTCACATGACGTTACACGATGTGCACGAATGAATGAAGGCACAAGGGAGAAAACTAAAAACGGGCTGGATGAACGTGCAAAAAGCATCTGTGCGGTCACAACTTCGAAAATTTGATACGGTCGCCCTCAAATGAAATGACCTGACCCGACTCAGACACATTTGGGCGGGCACCCTCACACGGCACACCCGATCGAACGAAGGCACAAGGGGGAAAATGGAAAATGAGCCACATGAACATGCACAAGGCACCCCTGCAGAACATGGAAAGAGACAAGATGGAATAAAGGGAGGGAGTTGTCCAACTAAGAAAAAAAAGCAGAATAGAACTAAGGGTACCAAAGAAGTTAGTATTTATGCAAGGGAAATTGTGCGTATGAAAATTGTGCAAGACTTGCAGGGATGCATGAAGCTACACCAGTGATGGTGCTCTCAACACAATAACACCTATTTCCATGGAAAAGGTTGCAGGATGGGCACAGGGTGGTGAAGAAGCTTTAAATTTGAAGATGAGAAATTCAACACCCACTGGAAAAAATTCCAACTTGACTTCTTGAGATTTACGAAAATCCATTGAAAACCTAGAGGGGAAATATTCTCAACTTCTTACTGCATAGGAGGAAACTAAGCCAATAAAAGACAAGAGAATTCCCCATGTTTTCACTTTGAATGAGACAAGTGAGACAACGTTCACAACACCAAGCAAGAGACACATCAGATTGAAGGAATTCTTAGCATCGATGGAGTTTACAAAGGTGTGGAAAGCCCACCAACTAGCAGAAGGGTTGTCTTGACTCTCAAGGGCACACCCTTGAACTGATACTTTCTGCCTTATCATATTAACACCAACCATGAATTCCACCTTTAGACTAGTGAACTCCCATGCCCGAGGGATCAAATCAACTACGAAATTCATTAACTCTCCCCACCCTGTATCCATCAATGAACTTGGTACGAAGGAAAAGGAGGGATAAATTAAGGGTTGTCCAACTTCATAAGACTCCACATGTGAGGGGTAAATGGGTGTGTGGCCAACACCCCCACAAACCACCACCTCAACCTTAATGACGAGATGCTGACGCTAAATGTTATGCATGATGCGAATATGTGCATATATAGGAGGAGACAGGGGGGGCATAGAAAGGAGGGCTTTGGAAATCTTCAAAAAATAATTCTCATGGTGCATATATCCAACTAGAAAAACAAGAGATAGGGACAATTATATTGAGTGGAATTATTCATGGAATATCTTTCCAACCTGACATGTCATTGATCTCATACTAACCCGCTTCCTTCAAGAAGGAAGGCTTGATTCATTTGTGTATCTGCCTCTTTGTTTTGGATTCTTAAAATGTGGTAATAAGCCTTTTGAGAGAATAATTTTAGGGTACTATTTATTTTTCTAAGGAGGAGGGATAAATTTTTGTTCTTCAGGAGAAAACCTTTTTGAAGGTGTTGAATAGTGATAAGGGAATCCCCCAAGATCACTAACTTAGAGACATTCGATCATTATCCAATTGGAGACCTGGAAGAAGCCCATACATTTATGTGAGATTGTTCATTCTTTGGACTAGCCCCCATAAGTACTTTATTTTTCATATTCCATTGGGATTTAGGAGAATCTCTTCCCCTCCCCCTCCCGCCATCCCAACTATTTAACTTTTATATTCTATTGAACTATTATGCTTCTATTATAACTCTTCATAAATGTATAAATTTATATAATTTAAATTTATGTGGTATAGAAAAAAACTTAACATATTAGAATCGTGAAGATAAAGATAAAAAAATAGAAACTAAAAATATTATACAAAAAAGGTGGTGTTCTATGTAAATTAACAACATAACTTCCAACATGATACTCATAAAACTAACTAAACCCATATTGGTCTACTATCAAGTTTGATATTTCAATAATTTTTTAGATGATTTTCATGAAATTATTAGAGTTTCTATTTAGTTGGTTTAAATTTGACTTGAGATTTCCCTAGGTGCCCTCACATGACCCGACTCGACCCACCCCGACCCGCTCAAACACGTTTCCTTGGGCGCCCTCACACGGCACAACCTGACCTAACTCGCCCAAATGCATTTCCTTAGGTTCCCTCACACGACTCGACCCAAATGCGTTTGGGCAGGCGCCCTCAACTGAAACGACCCGACCCAAATGTGTTTGGGTGTACGCCCTCAACCGAAACGACCCTAACCAAACGGGTTTGGGCGAGTGCCCTAAAAAAAAATGACCCTACTCGAATGGGTTTGGGTGGGTGCCCTCAAACGAAATGACACGGTGGGCTACAGAATGAAGGCACAAGGGAGAAAACGACAAACGGGCCGCATGAACGTGCACAAGGCACCCGTGTGGTCACAACTTAGAAAATTTGATATGACCACCCTCAAATGAAATGACCTAACCCAAGCGCGTTCGGGTGAGCGCCCTCACACGGTGCGACACGATGCGCATGACCGAATGAAGGCACAAGGGAGAAAATGGAAAATGGGCCACATGAATGTGCACAGGGCACCCGTGCGGTCACAACTTAGCATATTTGATATGAGTGCCCTCAACCGAAATGACTCGACCCAAATGCGTTTGGGCCGGCGTGCACCCTCAACCGAAACGACCCGACCCGAACACGTTTGGGCGGGTATCCTCAACCGAAACGACCCGACTCGAATGGGTTTGGGTGGGTGCCCTCAAATGAAACGACACGACGCGCCCGACTGAACGAAGGCACAAGGGAGCAAATGGAAAACAGGCCGCACGAATGTGCATAAGGCACCTGTGCGGTCACAACTTAGCAAATTTGATATGGCCGCCATCAAACGAAACGACCCGACCGAAATGCGTTTGGGTAGGTGGCCTCACACGGCACGCACAACTGAATGAAGGCACAAGGGAGCAATCGGAAAATAGGTTGCACGAACGTGCACTGGGCACCCGTGCGGTCATTACAAGTACTTAGCAAATTTGATACAACCGCCGTCAACCAAAACGACCCGACCCAAACACGTTTGGGTGGGCACCCTCAACCGAAACGACCCGACCCGAACGCATTTGGGTAGGCACCCTCAACTAAAACGACCCTACCTGAACGGGTTTGGGCAGGTGCCCTCAAACGAAATGACACAGCGTGCCCGACCGAATGAAGGCACAAGGGAGAAAATGGAAAACGGGCCGCACGAACGTGCATAAGGCACCCGTGCGGTCACAACTTAGAAAATTTGATACGCTCGCCATCAAACGAAATGACCCAACCCGAACGCATTTGGGTGGGCGCCCTCACATGGCGCAACGCAGCGCACAAAACTAGACAAAGGCACAAGGGAGCAACCAGCAAATGGGCCGCAAGAACGTGCACAAGGCACCCGTGCGGTCACAAGTACTTAGAAAATTTGATACAGCTGCCCTCAACCGAGTTGTCCTGACCCAAACGCGTTTGGGTGGGCACCCTCAACCGAAATGACCCGAACATGCACAAGGCACCAGGGCGGTCACAACTTAGCAAAAATGATACGCGCACCCTCAAACAAAACGACCTGACCCGAATGCGCTCGGTCAGGCGACCTCACACGGCGCAACACGGCGCGCCCGAATGAACGATGCCACAAGGGATAAAATGAAAAATGGGCCACCTGAATGTGCACAAGGCAACCAGGCGGTCACAACTTAGAAAAACTGATATGGACACTCTTGAACGAAATGGCCCGACCCAAACACGCTCGATCGAGCGACCTCACACTGCGCGACACGGCGCGCCCGACCGAATGATGCCACAAGGGAGAAAATGGAAAACGGGCCGACCAAACATGCACAAGGCACCCGGACGGTCACAACTTAGAAAAACTAATACAGGTGCCCTCAAATGAAATGACCTGACCCGAACGCGCCCGGTCGGGTGACCTCACACGGCGTGACACGACGCGCCCGACCAAATGATGCCACAAGGGAAAAAATGGCAAACGGGCCGCCCGAATGTGCACAAGGCACCTGGGTGGTCACAACTTAACAAAACTGATATGGGTGCCCTCGAACGAAACGGCCCAGCCCGAACACGCCCAGTCGGGAAACCTCACACGATGCGACATGGCGTGCCCGACCAAACGATGCCACAAGGGAGAAAACGGCAAACGGGCCACCCGAACATGAACAAGGCACTCGGGCGGTCACAACTTAGAAAAAATGATATGGGTGCCCTCGAACGAAATGGCCCGACCCCACCCGAATGCACCCAGTCGGGCGACTTCACACGGTGTGACACGACGCGCCCGAACGAACGATGCCACAAGGAAGAAAATGGCAAACGAGCCGCCCGAATGTGCACAAAGGAGAAAACATAAAATGGGCCGCCTAAACGTGCGCAAGGCATCCGAGTGGTCACAACTTAGCAAAACTGATACGGGCGCCCTCGAATGAAATGACCCGACCCGAATGCGCTCGGTCAGGCGACCTCACATGATGCGACACATCGCGCCTGACCGAATGATGCCACAAGGGAGAAAATGACAAACGGGTCGTCCGAACGTGCACAAGGCACCTGGGTGGTCACAACTTAGAAAAACTGATACAGGCACCCTCGAACGAAACGGCCCGACCGAACCCGAACGTGCCCGGTCGGGTAACCTCACACGGTGCGACACGGTGCGCCCGACCGAACGATACCACAAGGGGAAAAATGGAAAATGGGCCACCTGAACATGCACAAGGCACCCAGGCGGTCAAAACTTAGCAAAACTGATACGGGCGCCCTCTAACGAAACGACCCGCCCTGAATGCGCCTAGTCAAGTGACCTCACACGGCGTGACACGACGCGCCCAATCGAATGATGCTATAAGGGAGAAAACATAAAATGGGCCACCCGAACGTGTACAAGGCACCCGGGTGGTCATAACTTAGCAAAACTGATACAGGCGCCCTCAAACAAAACAACCCGACCTGAACATGCCCAGTCAGGCGACCTCACACGGCGCGACACGATGTGCCTAACCGAACGATGCCATAAGGGAGAAAATGGCAAACGAGCTGCCCAAACGTGCACAAGGCACCGAAGCGGTCACAACTTAGCAAAATTGATACGGGTGCCCTCAAACGAAACGACCTGACCTGAACACGCTTGGTCGGGCGCCCTCACACGATGCGCCAGACCAAACGATGCCACAAGGGAACAAATGGAAAACGGGACACCCGAATGTGCATAAGGCACCCGGGTGGTCACAACTTAACAAAAATGATATGGGTGCCCTCGAACGAAATGACTGGCCCAAATGCGCCCAGTTGGGCGACCTCACACGGCGCGACACGGTGAACGATACCACAAGGCCAGAGCAAATGGCAAACGGGCCGCCTAAATGTGCACAAGGCACCCAAGTGGTCACAACTTAGCAAAACTGATACGAGGGTCCTCGAATGAAACAACACGACCCGAATGCGCCTGGTCGAGTGACCTCACACGGCGCGACACAGTGTGCCCGACCGAATGATGCCACAAGGGAGAAAATGACAAACAAGCCGCCCGAATGTGCACAAGGCATCGGGCGGTCACAACTTATCAAAACTGATACATGCGCCCTCGAACGAAATGGCCCGACTCGAACGCGCCCGGTTGGGCGACCTCACACGACGCAACACGGCGCGCCCGAATGAACGATTTCATAAGGAAGCAAACAGCAAACGGGCCACCCGAACATGCACAAGGCACCCGGGTGGTCACAACTTAGAAAAACTAATACGGGCGCCCTCAAACGAAATGGCCCAACTGGAATGCTCTTGGTTGGGCAACCTCACACGGCGCGACACGGCACACCCTACCGAACGATGCCACAAGGGATCAAATGGAAAATGGGTTGCCCGAATGTGCACAAGGCACCCGGGTGGTCACAACTTAGCAAAACTGATACGGGTGCCCTCGAATGAAACAACCTGACCCGAACGCGCCCAGTCGGGTGACCTCACACAGTGCGACATGGCACGTCTGACCAAATAATTCCACAAGGGAGCAAATGGAAAACGGGCCGCCCGAATGTGCACAGGGCACTCGGGTAGTTACAACATATAAAAACTGATACAGGCACCCTCGAACGAAACGGCCCAACCCAAACACGCCTGGTCGGGCGACCTCAGACGACGCCACATGGCACGCTCGACCGAACGATGCCACAAGGGAGAAAATGACAAACAGGCCGCCCGAGAGTGCACAAGGCACCCGAGCGATCACAACTTAGCAAAACTGATATGGGTGCCCTCGAACGAAACGGCTTGACCTGAACGCGTCCGGTCAGGTGACCTCACACGGCGCAACACGACGCACCTGAACGAATGGTGCCACAAGGGAGAAAACAACAAATGGGTTTCCCGAATGTGCACAAGGCACCTGGGCAGTCACAACTTATCAAAACTGATACGGGCGCCCTTAAACGAAACGGCCCGACCTGAACGTGCTCGGCCGGGCGACCTCACACGGCGTGACACAAACACTAAAATAAGTAAATAAAAGGAGGTAGTGTGAAGAGTTATCATCTGCATAAAGTGTGTACTTCTTACAAAATGAATGAGAATTATCTAATACTTGCAAGAATAAATATGTTATATGGAACTTACAATTCTGATCTAAATGCAAAATTGACTCAAGGCAGAGGATATACATTCAAACTAGTACATTTGGTGGAATTTTTTTTTAAATATTTTTATCCAAGCGTCGGATGACCGACGCCTTACCAAATGCCTTATCCAAATGTCGCAATAGCAACACTTAGCTCTAAGTGTCGCAAGACCGACGCCTTATCCAAACGTCACAATAGCGACACTTTCTACCAATCCGTCACAAGACCGACACTTTCCATCAATCCATCGCAATTTCGATGCTTTGCTCCAAACATCGCAATAGCGACACTTAGATCTAAGTGTCACAAGACTGACACTTTCCTCCAATCCATCGCAATTCTGACGATTTTCTCCAAACGTTGCAAGACCGACACTTACCTCTAAGTGTCGCAATACCGACACTTGTCTCCAAATTTTGGTGTAGCAACAGTTGTGAGCGGGATTTGAAAAATTGATAAAATTTGGGGAAATTTCTGACATTTGGTCAAAAGTGTCAGAATTTCTGCCAAATGTACTAGTGTTCCTTGCAAATCCATCCAAGTGGATATGGCTTTGGATGTGGAATGGTCTCAAGTTTTAGCTTCTTGAATAAGTCTTCTGAGATGAGATTCGATTGTGACCCATTGTCAAATAGTGTGTCTATCTTTGTGTGTTTTGAAATTATCCTCACATGAAACAACTCTATCCTCCTCTCTTCATTTGGAGCTTCTATGTGACAATATAAAGTTCTAGAACTGGGATTTGTTTCCTTTACAATATCTTTCCCCTTTATGTTCTTTAGTAACATGGCTATGCTTTCAATTTTATCACCTGATTTAGACCCTAAGTCTTGTTCAGTAGTTGCAACCATTTTTCCCTTTTCTTTGGCCTTATCTTTGGTTTTAAATTTTTCTGGTTTCAGCTCTGGATGAATTTTCCAGCAATGGTCTTCATCATGGCTTTTTTTGGAACATTTTTTACAAAATAACCTTCCTTTTTCTTTCTTAGAGTTTGCATTTCTTTTTCTACTTTTTCCTTTAAATTCAATATCCACATTCCCATCAGAATATTGTTTTCCTCTAGCCTCTAAATGCATGCCTTGCACACAAACCTCGTCTAAACTAGTAGGATTGAACATAAGGATAGTATGTATAAGATAAATGTGTAAACCACCTATATATTTCAGCAAAGTCTCTTGGCTATGCAAATCAATTCAAAGTAATAAAGCCCTTCTTCTAAACTCTTGAGTGTAATCTTGAACACTTTGTCCCTTAAGTTGTCTAAAACTTTTCCAATTCATGATAGCCTTTTGTAAATGAGCTAATGGAAAAAATTGTTGTTTAATTGCAGAAATAAATTCAGCCCATGATAAAGTGATCTTACCATTTTTTTTAATTTCATCCTTGGTCTTGGCTTCCCACCATACCAATGCTACTCCTTCCATTCTCAAAGAGGCTAACTGAATATTGGTGTCGTCTTCATGAAGTTTTTGTATCCTCAAGTAAACCTCCAACTGCCTTATCCAATTGTCAAGTTTCTCTACATTGACCTCACCATTAAACATAGGAAACTCAAATTTAACATCAAGCTTTAAAAATGGACTTTTACCAGTAGTTTTAGACTTGTGAGATTGATTCACCGAAGTAGAGGATGATGATGTAGAGGAAGAGGATGAAGATGGGTATGGTGGATCACCATTTCCTCGATGTCCTTTCTTTGACTTGTCATCACTTTTCTTTCCTCCTAAAGAACCCTCTCCTTCATTATGATGTTTAGACCCTTCTCCAATAAGCCTATCATTCCTTTCTTGGTATAGTATCCTCACCATCTCAGTCATGTCTAAAAAAGCCTTTCGGAATACCCATTCTTTTTCTTTGGGATCAATGCCTTCAGGAGCTTCTCCTTCTCTTGAAGACATGCTTGAGGCTTCTTTAGTAAATCTTGGGGGTGTAATAGATGGTGGAGACAATGTCTCTCTAGCCCTCCTTGGTTGAGGATTAATTTGTGCTCTAACAAATTGTCCTTCCCCTCTTTTGAGTTTAAGCTTAGTAAGTATCAAAACTTGCAAACAATCAACTATATCTTTGCACAAGAACAAATGCAGAGTAAAACTATAGCTCCGATACCATCTGATCTGAAAATGGAACTATTTGTAATGCTATGAAAAGTATCCATTTCCATTTAATTTAATGTGCAAAATATTCTCCATGTCTTTCAGGTTAAACAAAATCTTTTTGGTAATTGTTTCTGAGTTTTTGTGTAAGGAAATGTTCAATAAGTTTACTATTTAAGATATTATATCAGAAATACACAGTAAGAGAAATTCACCATAGCATAACACAACAAACTAATGAGGCATTTCACCCCTCCTAGGCTACATCTGTCGGGTCCAAGGCTCCCAATGGGCATGTCCTTGCTCTATTAAGTTGCTCAAAATGGTTATACAGTGAAATATATTCCTAAAAAGGCAAAAAAAACTATGAATTTGACTTCAAAAGACAAAAATAAGCTAAAAATGGCTTTTGTTTCACCTTAAACAGTGAAGTACAACCCAATACAGCTCCATCTCCCTGATGGTCTTGGTGGCTCTTTCCTCTTCTCTGAAGCAAAAATGGATGAAGTACACCTCTGTTCCTCTGAAACCTGTCCCAAACACTCTAGAATGATAAAGAAAGCCAAAATTGACTAAAATTTTGTCTTGTTTGGTCGAAAATGGAGAAAGTTATGACCAAAACAAATTTTGCCCAGTGTCACTAGAAAACCTCCTCCAAAACTGGAGGAAATCTAGTTAACTTCGAAAAAAATGGCGGAATGGATTAAAAGGTGGAACTGCACACTAATTTTTGGATCAGCAATAAATGTGACTGTCAGTTCGCTGGCGTGTTCACATGCAGAAAACCTAGAAATGGTTAGCGCTGGCGGTTAATGTTTTAAATACCACGCTCATGGTCATAGCCTGCAGGTCATGTGGCTAGGGGGCTAGCACCCGAGTGCTTAACCTGGAACTTTCCACCGGTTGTATGGGGCTTAGCCCTTGGTTCCCCACTTCAAGTCATATGACCCTGGGGCTTAGCCCTGAGGGCTAAAGCCTTATAACTCCACCATTTTCAAAGGTCCTAGCCCACGGTTATGACATGTGGTCACGAGCCTGCAGCCCATAGCCCTCGGGCTTAAACCTGAAATCTCGCTCGCTAACCACACACGACCCGATTGTGAATGTAATGTGCCTGACTTGCCCAACACTGCCTCCGTTCGGTTATGAACGAGCCGACTCGCCCGTGGTTCAATGTGCGGCCTGCGGTGAAGTGGTTGGGTTGACCCTGCTTGAGGTGTCGGGTCAAGGGTTCGACCCACCTTGACCTCCTAAATTTTACATGACCTTTAATCCAATGGCCTAGGGCCACGTGGAACCCTATAATAGGCCCATCAAAACATTATAAATTAAATTTTTTTTCCATCTAAAACTTTGAAAAATGACCATTTGTTTGGTCAAAAAGTCTTGTTTTGAAGGTCATTGGGCAATTTCAAACTTTAGTAACTTTCACATATAACGTCGAATTTGAGTCCCATTCACGGTGCTAGAATCGTAGCGATGAGGCCTTTCCGATCGTTCAAATTGCAACCAATTCTGAGTATTTCCATTTTTTAGCATTTTTTCCATTTGGACATGATCACCTTATCAGGGGGAGGAGGTGGTGGATCCTTTTTAGACTCAGCTACTTTAGGATCATCTTTCTTGGGTTGTGTTTTATTTGCAGTG
The DNA here is from genome assembly GCA_034641835.2 of Pinus albicaulis. Taxonomy (NCBI): domain Eukaryota; kingdom Viridiplantae; phylum Streptophyta; class Pinopsida; order Pinales; family Pinaceae; genus Pinus; species Pinus albicaulis. Next base: position 441,476,185 of record CM076578.1, read on the forward strand.
ATAGGAATATTTCTGTTTATGATATTGTATTGCTTCTGCATCTCAAAGATTGCATGTTGATAACCCTTATGATATTCAGATTGTTCCTCACCCTTATTTACATCATGATCAAATTAATCATGCTCGTCTTTGGTTAAAAACATTCTAGAAATGTTTTCATTTAGGCAGTGAATGGAGTCTTCTAGAATCTCAGGCTGATCTTCATCTTCATCAACTAAATTTTGCTGAAAAGGAGGCCTTACTTGAGGGTCAGGTTGATTTCTGTTTTCCCTTGGTCTTTGCTGATTTTGAGGCCTTCTAAACTGTGGATCATGTTGTGGAGGAGGTGCAGAAGCATTTCCAAGGGAAATCCTATCCATGAGTTTTTCCATTGTTTTCATCATAGAATCAAACTTATCATCTGAGGTGGAAGGCTTTTCTTCTTCTTTCAATTTTTTTTTAACCATCTTAGAGTTCTTAGCTGCTATCATATTTACTTCTACCTTCGCAAAATCATTATGCATTTCTGCTAGTGAAGGGGATTCTCTTTCTATGAGAAAGATAGAGAAGTCATAGTCAAATGCCTCAGCATAGCGCAATTGAGTAGCTCCTGGCGGAGGTTTAAGATGAGGAGGTATAGAATCATAGACTTTATTAAATCTCTTGGAGAAATTTTGGACAGTTTCATCTACATCTCTTTTTAGACTATTGTATTCAGTGAGGGCCCACATATGGTTTGTTCTATTTCCCCACTTTCTCAAGAAAATATCCTCAAACTCATTCCAATTATGCAAGCTTCCTAGAGCTAAGGCTTTAAACCATTTTATGACCTCACCAATGAAACTTTGAGAAAATAGTCTCATTTTGACATCTTCATGATCTACCTCCTCTCTGTCTATGAAGTCATTGAATTGGTATACATGTTCCTCAGCTATAATTTCTTCATCACTCCCCCAGGGTTTGATTCTAGCAGAGTATTTACTTGGGAGGGAATTAAGGACAACTAGGAGAACAAGTGGAGCATATCTAGTGGGTGCAACAACAAGTGGAGGTGGAACATTTTCATCCATGATGACAGGAACTGTGGTATTTTTAGGAAAAACAATAGTAGAAGATGAGTTGTTAGGAGGTGTTGTAGTTGGTATTTGTAGTCCAGCTACAAATGAGCTCCAGTCAGGTAAAGGAATACCAGATTTTCTTCTTAGTAAGAATTAAAATGGGTATAATTCCCTTAACTTATCAAAAGACTCCCTCTCTAACAGTAATTCTGATGTAACTGCCTCCCAAAATTATTCTCTTTCTTTTTGGGTCACGAAGGCTGAGGTATCAATACCTCTTCTTTGCAGGTTTATAAAAATCTTTGTCAATTCATTTTCATTCTCAGACCTAAACAAAACTTCCTGAATTTTACCATCAAACTTCTTATCTTCAGGACTTCTTAAAATTTCAGAGGACAAAGCTCTTGAATGTGATGGAGTACTTGATTTTGAAGAGATTCCTTGAATGCCTCTGTAAATTGTGTTTGGAATATCCACAATAGTACGTGGGTTAGGATCTGGATTTATCCTTGTGTATCTCCTTCTTGAAGCCACCTTTAAACATGAAAATTTTGAAATGAAGTCACCAAGGTAGTTGCAGCCTCGAATAGATTCTGAGGTCCTGCTACCTCCAAGAGTTAAACTTCAATATTTGCACAAAATTTTTGGGAAATATGTCTTCAGCCTCCAAGCAGACGCACCAAAATGTTATCACCAAATTGATCGTGATTGGCTGCTCATCAATCAACTCAATGTAACTCTTTCAAACCACTTATAACTGAACATTAGCCTCTTCAGTTTGAGAGGTCTCTCTCAAGGGGGGTTTATGATTTTGAATAAGGATAGTACTAGATGGCTAACTCTATGGAATTGTAACTTATTTTTGTATTATTGCAGGTTGAAAAATGAAGGCTTGCTACCTGTTATCACCAAAATTGTACCTGATTGGCTGCTGATCAGACAACTTCAGTGTAACTATTTCAAACCAATCTTTTGACTGAGGCTTAGCCTCCTCAGCCTAAGAGGGCCCTCTCAAGGATTAATGATATGGAATAATGATACAGATAGATGGCTAACTCTATGTGTCTTGATTTTGTATGTTTATAGGTTGAAAAGATGGAGGCTTGCTACAATTAGGCTATGGAGTGAGTGACAAGGACAAAGATAACAATAGATCTTCTTATAGAAATTGAGGCTTATATATACTTCAATGAAAGAGTGACACATTCAGGAAAATCCCAATAACTTGAGGTTCAAAGGAAGTCAGAGCATGTGATACATGAATTTTTATTAATGATACATGAAGGTATTGAAAGAAAAGTATTAAAAGTGATTCATCAAAGCTCAACACTTAAAGGAACTCAAAGCATGAATAACCATGAATTCTAGGTAATAAGCATTAAAACATTAAAGAAAACCTTTCAAAGATAGGACCCAAAAACTCATTTGACCATATTTCAACACTTAAACGAAGTCAGAGCATGATAAACCATGAATTCTGAGTAATAAGTATTAAAACTATGAAAGGAAAACATTTCAAAGATAATATATAAACTCATTGAAATACACTAAGAATCTCAGGACCATAAAATTTAAATTGCTTCTGTATATATCAGTCAATATAGAGCTTTACAAAAGTAGTCTTTTTGATAACCCTTTCCAACCCTAGATACATCAAAGTCCTCATTACTTATAGGCATCTAGCCCTTACATTTAGTCTGCCAAGTGGCTATACCATTAAACTCCATTACTCTAACAAAATCTAACCACTAACTAGATTTTTTACAACTAGGTCTGACACTTTTCGAATTAGGAGTTAGAGTCCTATTGTGACTCAAACACCTACTTATTACATTTAAATTGAATATGATCCAAATATTCCTCGACAGGAATCATGACTTTCAACTATTCTGACCATAAACAAGACTTTAATACTCTAACTGTCTTCGTGATGTTGCTCTGCCTATCATTTAGGAGTTGTCAGTTTGATGATTTGGCAATACAATGAACTGATATCTTCAAACTGTATCCTTAACAGAATATTCCCACATATAAAATGACTGATCTAATACTCTTTAACATTTCCATGATACTCTTTGTACTTATCATGAAAATCAGCTTTAAATATTTGTTTACCTTTCTTCTTTTTCCAAAATTAGCCACCAAAATTAACCTTGTTGTCAAGACAAAGTCTTAGAGCTACTTTCGTAGCTAGTTTCGTAGCACAAGCAAAAAAGGTAATATGTAGTGATCCTCTACTATTTTTGACCATTAAATGATATTAAATGATAAAAAAAAAATTAAACATAACCCTCAAAACTCTTCATCTCTATCAGTTTAAGTAACTTAAGTCCAAAAAGAATTCTTCACAAATTCCGTAGCAGAAAATGTGTTTCAAGCTTGGCATACGCTGCGGAATTGCCTAACTTATCAGAGGCTTGAAAAAACTTAGGTTTTGAGGCTAAAGGATCCATGAATATACCTGCATGTAAAATATGACTAATATAAGACAAAAAAATCTATAATCCATTTTCACCTTCGTATTTACCAGCAGTTTCTTCATGAGTAATTTTCACAGTTTTCTCCATAGTTCCTCTTTCCAAATCTTTCTTGTTTGATTCTGTCTTCATCATTTCCATATTTTCTTTCAAATCCTCGACTTGTCTTTGAAGACTTCTCTTCTCTACCTGTAACCATAAATTTCTCTTCCTTGTGTGTGTCATCATGATGTGTAAATGCTGTGATTTCTTCAACAATTGTTTGGATTTTCCAATAGACTTTTCAAAATGAGCGACCTAGTCATTCACTTTCTTTTCAACCTCTTCTATCATTTGTCTATCTTTCTTGTATCTTTCCAGCTCTCTCTTTGTTTCAGTTAATTCTTCCCTTACTGCTTTTAACCGTGCTTCAAGAATCTCCTTTTCAGTTTTCTCTATGACTTTCTCCTTTCCCTTTCTCTGTTTGATTGTTTCTTCCTTGTCTTTGCTCTGTCTCTTTAGAGAGTCCGCTTCAGATTTATTTTGAAACTTTATTTTAGATTGATCCTTATTTTCTTTGGTAACCTCTGTCTCAATAGGAGATATGAATAAAAATTCATGTACTGCTGCCCTTTTTTCTTTTTCTCCCTCTTGCTGTTTATCTTTGACAGTGATAGTTGCAGAAATCTGGGATCTAGTAAAAGGCTTTCTAGGTTTTAAAAGAAAACCTGAATCTTCTGGAGAAAAATCTAATTTTTTTGGCTATAAGTCCCTTTCTTCTGACCCTGGATCCCTTTATCTCAGCTTCTTTCACTACAGTAGTTTCTACAATGTCTATAGCTTGTAGAATGTCTTCAAGTCTGCCTTTACCTCCAACAATTTCCTTAGTGTTTCTTTTAGACCTTTTTGTTGCAGGTTTGGTCTTGCTATCTATGACAAGTTTGTTAGCTTGCTTGCTCGTTTCAGGAGGTGATGTTGTCCCTTGAATGAATTCAATTTCTTCATCCATATCTTTAGTTATAGATTTTAAACCTTCTTGTTGATTCCTTTCTAACTCTGCAGTGGCACTCAGCACTTGCCTAAAAGAAGAAGTTTTGAGTTTAGGAGCTTTCCTTGGAGACAAAACATCCATTTCATACCCATTCATGAACAAGAAGGATGCCCAGTCTCTGTTCAATTTACTTAATTCCTCCATCACTAGTAATTTCATCAACCCATGATGAAAAATGGAAGTTTCACTTGTTTGAGGTCTTCCTTGCACTTTGTCTGCCATTTTTCCAAGACTTCTAAAAAGGTAAAAAGGAATATCTATCCACTTCTTCCCTGTAAAATGAAGCAACAACTTGAAGTGATACATGTATATTGTTTGGAATATTCCTTCGCATGTAAAGTACTTATGTATTACTCTCAATAATTTAGAATAATTATATCTAAGACAAGTTCTAGGAATCCCTTTAGTCATTTTTATCCCTCCATGTTCAAGTTTTAGATAATCATCACAAATTTTCAAGTTAAACTTGGTAGCTTTAAACCATTCTTCTCCGGTCCTCGGGATCCCTATTGCTTTAGAAATGCTATCAGGTGCAATTGGAACATGAAGACAACCAAACTTTGTATGTGTGCCTTTGAAATTGATCACGAAATCTTGTGAGACCTATTTATGATTACCTTGCAACCTTTGACAGATTTGAATGCAACCTACTCTTGTAAAAAGCTCAACAAAATATGAGTCTTCCATGATTAAATTTGGACTTTTAGGCTCGTACCTGAATGGAAAACCTCCTTTATTAACTTTCTTTGGTGTATCCATCTCTTTCTTGTTTTGAAGCAGTGGACTTCCTTATATTTTTACACTTGTTCATCAAAATCAATTGATGATAGCGAGCTACTATGGTAGAGGACAGTTGGCATAAAAAGTGATTTCTACAGGAGATGTGAATGATAGTAAGGTGTTTTGGTGGAAAATTGAAAAAGCGAGAAACAAAGTATGAGAAATGAGGGATATATTTGAAAAGGAAAATGGGATGGATTTCAAATTGCGGCTGATGCTAAAATGTGCCTAACTCTCGAATGATGACCCTACTTTGAAAGCACAACCTCGAAACCTTCAGAGGTTAACCACTCATCATTATGCAGAAAAACCATTATAGAATGAAACAGCTTTCATAGTACATCAAAATTGACAAGTGTCAATTTTGCTACAGAATTACTAGGTGTTTCCGCAGCAAAATCTGTTAATTTTGTACTAAAACCGCCGCGGAATCAGATAATTTCTGACAGATGGCCAGATTTAAGACTTTAAGTACCTTTAAAGTATCTACTCAAGATCTACTCTTTTGATATGACTCGATATCATCTCTAACAACTTAAAATAAAACTTAAAACCTATGTTTATCATAAAATTTATCATTTCATGATGTTGTGCAACCTAACTAACCTAAAGACCAACTTGACACATTTCAAGTAAAATTTTGAAAATTTTTGGGTGATAACACTATCATTGGGCTTATGGATTCAACAATCAGTAATATTAGTGACACTGGTTCTTCACATGGAATTTGAGGTAGATAGAGGTTTTTAACAGAGATAATTCACACACATAACATAGGAAAACACAGTCATTTCACCACTAAAGGAAGTCAGAGCATAATATTATGAATTCTAAGAAATTAGAGATGAAATCTACTGTAAATGATTAAACATAGAGATACAGATCAATAACACATCAAAAAACTCATGAGAATCTTAGGTCTAGAAGTAGAATGTCACTTTGTATTTACTGATAATGGATAAAACATACAAGCAACAACTTGGTGCAATATTCTCCAACCTCTTTCTCTTCGATGTTTTGTCTATAAATAGACATTATTTACAATGTGGATGATTTTCCTGGCTGGCTAGATCTTTGAATTCTACTTTGACACCTATCATAACTAAAACCACTAACTTTGAAACAAAAAATGACATTTATCCTTAAAGAAACAAATTCCTAATAGGACTCTATCTCCTATTTATTACATTCATTTATCCTATCAGTGAAACAGATACATAATAGTTACATAATTAATGTCACATGCTCGAAGGAAAAATGACCCTAGTTCACCACCACTTTACATCTTTAAAGCATCCCTAGTTTTGTGGAACATAATCCTGCTTTTTAGGAATGGATGACCTTCATCTTTAACGATGTTTTGACTGATGAGCTAGCTGTGTGGCACTCATTTTGAGCCATGAATCTTTGCTGGTAGGGTCCACTGACATGCTGGAGGTCTCCAGCTGGCTAATGTGCTATTGAGATGCTCAAAATTCTTCAAAAACTCCTCACTACGAAAACAGGGCAGTTTTAGATAGTTTCGTAGTGAGTTTTAGTAACATAGGAAAAATGACTTTTCCACCTATCTCTTTGACTCCTTTGTTGTTACAGTACCTTTAGTATGCCATGAAAATTTTTAAACCATCAACCCCCCTCCATAAAACTTGACAAAATTGAGTTTTGAGGCAAAAATACACCTACAGGAATTTTCGTAGCGTATTTCTGGCCTCAAGCCTGAGGTACGCTACGAAACTGTGCAAAAAACCAGAAATTTCCCCTTTCAATATTATCTTCAAAAAAAATTCTCCAGCTGCAAAATTTAGGTTCTCTGCATGTTATGAACCTCCTAAAACATATTCCATCTCAATTTTTACTCTTGTGGTGTTTCCTCCTCATTTACAATCAGTTGACTAATGGGCTCTTCTACCACTGTCATCTTCAATCCTTTCTTTTCCAACTCCGCATGAATCAAATCCAATTGCTCCTGAAGATCTTTCACTTTGTCTTTTAATGCCCTATTCTTGGATTGCAAGTGCAATTTTATCTTTTTGATGTTTTTTATTTCTCCTCTTAGTGGTTGAGCCCACTTTATCAACTTTTCTGTATTTTCCAAGGTTTTTGAAACACTTGTGACTTGATCTTCCCAGATTTTCCTCATTTGTTCAAACTGGACCTTTTCAGATTTGTGTTTCTTTGCCTCTAGCTTCAAAACTAATATCTCTTTACCTGCCTCTTTTAACTACTCTTTAAGGGTTTCAATTTCTAATTTTTCAATAATTTTCTCTTTACCCTTTATTTTTTTGATAACCAGATATTCTTTTGCAGGTGAAGACAAATCTATGATGCTTGTTAACTGGGCAACAACTTCATTGATTTTCTCAGTCTCTTTGATGCTTTCCATGACTTTCCTTGCATGTTTGGTCATTGGCTTCCTAGGTTGAAAAATAAAACCAGCATCATCACCTGCAAACTCTAGTTTTTTAGCAGCCTTGTCTTTCTTCAGCTTTCTTCCTCCATCTTCAGTGTCTTCAGCTTGCACAATGGGTGCTTCTTCAATGTCAATTGCATGCAAGATATCCTCCAAGTTTCCTTTAAATATTTTCTAGCTCCTAGTGACTCTTTTGTTTCCTTTTTTACTGACTGTCTGCTTCTGTTTTGCAGGTGTTGTTTTAGGTGTGTCAATCTTCTGCAAAGGTTCTGCCTCCATGCTCACTAGTTATGGAGGAGATGATCTATTTCCTTCTTCAAATTCCTCTTCCATAGCTGGCGATGAAATGTTTCTAGGTTTGGAGGCTTTCTTAGGAGTGACAACATCAATTTCATAACCTCTCATGAACAAGAAGGAAGTCCAATCTCTGTCTAATCTCCTCAATTCATCTAACACCAACAACTTAATCAAACCATGATGAAAAAGAGAAGTTTCATTGCCTTCTTTTTTGATTTAAACCTTATCTGACATCTTCCCTAGACTTCTGTATAAATAAAAAGGTAATTCAAGTGACCTCTTACCCACAAAATGTAGAAGAAGCCTGAGATGATAGGAGTAGACCATGTGAAACCTTTCTTCATAGGTGAAATACTTCCGAATGACCACCAATAGCTTTGAATAATTTTCCTTCATGAAACTCCTAGGGATAACATTTTTCAAGTCAATTTCACTATGCTCTTGATTGATGAACTCTTTACAGTCCTACATTGTGAATTTGATGCCTTTAAACCATTTTTCCCCTCCTATAGGGATTCATGTTGCTGATGAAATGTTGTCTGGTGTCACTGTAAGGTTCAAAATTCCAACCTTTGAAGTTATTCCTGTGAAGATGGTGGTTAAATCCTTGGAAACCTATATATGAAAGCCCTGCAACCTATGACATAATTACAAGCAACCAGTTCTTCTGAAAACCTCCATGGAAGTTGGGTCTTCATTGATTAAATTCATGTCCATGAGCTCATACCTGTGGCAATGACCACCTTTGTTTGTTTTTCTTGTTGCGGCCATGGCTTCTTTATATCTTCACAGCCTCTCTTGCTTGGTGACACTTGTAAAGTTCAAATCTGCTAGCAACCTTCTTGGCTCGATGAAGCAGCTCTCCAGGGATCAACTCACATGCAAAGATAAAGAACAATATGAAAAAAGGCTAATTGAGGTAAGGTTTTATGGTTTAACTGACATCTCATGCTTCAATCATGACACATACATGCCCAAAAATGTAATGATGACCTCAGACACGGCTATGTACCTTTGAATTAACCATAACAAACTTGAAAGACCTCTACCCTAACTCCTCCCATCATAGAATGAAACTTCATAGCGAATTTGACAAGACAGGTTATAAAAACTATTTTCGTAGCAAAGTTATTTTAACCTTTGACACATTCACTACGAAACTATTAGGCAGTTTCGTAGTGAAAACTGTTGTTTTCATGTGTAAAATGCTACGAAAATTTGAAAAACTGACAAATGCACCATTTTTTATTTTAAATGCATGGGGAATGAAAACTGACACCATATGAGGACTAATTTGACATGAAATGACACAAATGGAGGTGACATGAAACTTAGGATAGGTTAAAAAATGTAAAAAACAAAAATTTCCTACACCACATTGAAATGGCTAAAAAGACCTTATTCTTTTGATGAGTGGACTATATGATCATATCTAAATATGTTTGACAACTTTATGAGTGATAACATAATCCTTGTCTAGTTTTGAAAGCATTTTTCCAAATGTCTTCTTCAGCTATCCTAACTTGATGATAACCACTTCTCAAGTATAACTTAGGGAAATACTTTACATGCTTTAAATGATCTAGCAAATCATCAATGCGTGGGAGTGGGTAGTGATTCTTTACCGTGATTTTTTTCAGTGCATGAAAATCAATACACATGCGCCAAGCCCCATTCTTCTTTGGAACCAAAACTATTGGTGAACCACATGGTGAAGTAGATGGGCATATGATACCTTTATTCAGTAACTCTTGGATTTTCTTCTTGATTTCCAAACTCTCCATAATTGACATGTGATACTTACCAATATTTGGAGGTGAAGCATCCTACTGCAGCTCAATCTCATGCTAAATTCCCCTCTTGGGTGGTAACCCTTTTTGTTCTTGAAACATCTCGCCATGCTGACTTACCGCATCAAAAAAATAAGATTTCAATTTTTCATCACATCCATCAAAATATTCATAGTCAACATCATCCTTTTTCTTGATGATAACTAAATAAATATTCACTTTCTTGCGATGAGCTCTCACAATATACTCCACTCCATCTTTGATCAAATGATATTTTTTCTCATGATAGTAAAATACTGCTTTCCTGTCATACAAATATGGACTACCCAAGATAATACCTAAAATTTCAAGTGGAACCACATCTAACTCGACTTCATCGACAAAGTTTGCAGTAATAGAAAATCTAAAAATACATTTCATTGTAACCTGTAAATTGGCATTGTTAACTGTCCAACCCAAAGGGTGTGGTTTATGATGAGGTACAATTTCAAGGTTTAGTTTTTTTACTAAGTCTTTTGAAATCAGGTTTTCTTGTGACCCCGTATCAAACAATGCATCAATCTTTGTATGATTAGAAATTACTCTAACATGGAATAATTATATCCTTTTATCTTCATTTGGAGTGCTTTTGTGAGTGTTTGAGGAACTATAACTTTCTATAGCTTCCTTTCCTTTGTTAACCATGGAAACTATCTTGGTTTCATTTCCTAAATCAGATCCAAGATCTTTTTGTGTAGTGGCAGTCATCTTTTGTTTCCATTTGTTATTTGGTTTCTTTGGCCTTAATTCGGGATATAGTTTCCAATAGTGGGCTTCATCATGCCCCTCTTTGGAACAAAGTTTTCATGTAATTTTCTCCCCTTATTTTTTAATAGTTGCATTCTTCTTTCCCTTCAATTTTCCTCCCTTCTCTTTTCCCTTACCCTTGAATGGCTTCTTCTTACTACCCTCTTCAGAAATGTTTTTACCCCTTGCTTCAAGATGTGTGGCTTGCACACATACTTCATCTAAGTTATTTGGGTTAAACATAAGGATAGTGTTTTTCAAGTAGGAATGTAAACCTCCTATATATTTCAAGGGTGTATATTTTGAATTTAAGTTTACTCCAATTAATAATGCCCTCTTCCTAAACTCTTGTGTATACTCTTGAATAGTTTTTCCTTTGAGTTGTCTAAATTTTTGCCAACTCATAATTGCTTTATACATATAGCTTAATGGATAAAACTGTATTTTAATGGAAGAAATGAATTTGACCCAAGAAATGGAAATCTTACCTTGGATTCACATTTCCTTTTGTGTCTTTTCCTCCCACCAAACTGGTGATGCTCCTTCTATCCTTAATGAAGCCAATTGGATTTTGATATGGTCTTCTTGTAGATTATGACTTCTACATTATACTTCCAATTGAAGAATCCAATTGTCTAGTCTCTCAACATTAACTTATCCATTGTATGTGGGAATTTCAAACTTGATGTCCAACTTGAGTAACAGTCTTTCCTTTTGGGATACTGGAAGGAGTTTTTGTGGTGGATGTGGAAGATGAAGATGTTGATGAGGATGATGAATATGAGGATGGTGGAGAGGGAGGTGGATTTCCTCCACTACCTTTTGAGCTCCTCTCTTCCTCCTTTTTACTTTTTGAAGTTCCTTCTCTATGAGGGTGCTTTGAACCTTTTCCAGTTTCCTTTACCATGAAAGTTTCATACATAAATTTCACCATCCTTTTCTCTTTGAATTCCCTCTTAAAATCCTCTTCTTTAGAATGTTCATGAGTCTCTTCATAGCCTGACATTTTGGCTTTGGATTCAAGATCAATCTCTGCATATTTTTCCTCTTCAATCACTTCAACCTCTTGTGCAATTGGTTCCCTTCTATCTCAACTGATGGAGATGTAATTTGAGGTGCTTCAAGTGTTGCCTTGAGTGGTCCTTTGGGTGAGGATGATGCCTCTCAGCCTTCTTCCTTCTTGTCCTAACCTCAAGACTAGCTATAAATAGCTTCCCTTCTCCTCTCTACAATCTCAACCTTGTAAGCATAAACAAAATTGTAAGTATTAAAACCCTTAAAGTAAAACAAGCAAGCAACCTTATTCTCTGATACCAACTTGATCTGAAATGATTGCTATTTATTTATTTTCCAGTATCATATCATATATACATTTCTCTTTTCTTAGTTTTACTTATTCTCCATAGATTTTTTTATGAGCATGTGATTGTCAAATTAGTGTACTTGGTGAAATTATGTGCTTGTCATAAGATTAGAAAGCATAATTTTAAATGACTGAACATAAGAAATTATAAATACATCAAACACACATAACAAATCTTAACACACAGATTTTTGATAAAGGAGTTCATCCCTCCTAGGCTACATCTCCTTGGTCCAACTTCATAGTGTGGGCCCTTGTATTAGCTTCAAGTGTGATCAAATTGTTGTTACAAGCTTCAAATCCTCTTGGAACCTATTCCAATGAGTTTAAAACATCATAATCTCCTAGAAATGACTATTTGTTTGCTGAATTTTGACTCTGGATGCTCTGGAAATGGCCCCAACACTGGGTGGCCTCAGGGTTCAAAAATATTCAAGTGCACTAAAACACCTGTAGATGACCTTTTCTGCCTCTGAAACCTTCTTCATTGAGTTCCCAGCATGTCAATTAGCCTAGAATTCCTCTTCCTGAGCTCTGTTTGGGCGAAAATTGAATGATTTATGACATAAACCACTTCTCCTAGGTTTTCTCCACTAAAACTGGATTTCTGCTAGCTAACTTTCCAAATTTGGATATTTCACCTTAAAAGGTACCGCTGCTATTTCTACCACAGGGTTAAACTGGGATTAAATTAGAGTTAAGTCACACTTATCTTAATGATAAGTGGAATTTAATAAAGGTTTATTGCTAAGCACAGTTTGCAATAAAACGCAGATTAGTTTAACAATAAACTGTATTATTAACTTTAATCAGGCATTAGGTACACTTAACATCCTGCCATTCCATTTGTCGGAGCCTCTGGTCTTCGGAAAATGGTTCCATGGGAGTTGGTTGGCCCCCTCCAGCCCCCAACTTCGAAGTTGTATGAATTCAAATAGACACGGACATCCTCTATGGTTAAGAAACATCGAACAAAGGAGTTGGTAAATGGCGTGGGCGGTAGGTGGAAGCTCAGGGGTTCGAGCCCGACCTCCCGCTATATATTTTTATAAACACGAATCTAGCCGACCTGCCATATTTTTCACTACCGCTATATGTATTCTTGCTCCAATTAATAGTTAGCTCCACCTATAAACTTGGCTAGGTTCGATGACATGTATTTCAACCATAGGTTTGTAAAATATTATATATATATATATATAAATTTGACCACATGCATTCGAACCTTAGAAATATAATAAGGTCCAACCTACCATGCCATGGTATGCCATGGGGGGGGGGGCACATGGCATGCCACGTGGCCCTTCCCCATTGGCTGTTATTCCACCATATAAAATAATGCCAAGATAATAAAATTCAAACTTAAACTTAGGGGAAAAATATTTCTCTTCCTAGTCATCATTGGAAAATCTGGTGATGCCACTTTGCATAGTGTCATTGGTTGTTTCTAGAGGATATTCCCTGTGAAGCTGACTGTACCTGGCACATCATCTCTGTACCTGTTCTTCTCCTTTTTTTCTTGTTTTGGAAAACGAACAATAGACCATAACGTACTCATATGAACTCGGATTTCTATGAAACGAGTTGCACCAGAATCCTGGCGACAAACTCTATCCAGTCATTCAGGTTCGAAGCAATTTTGAGCACTTTCAATTTTTAGCTAAAACTGAGCCTTAGATCAATGAGGAAAATATTTTTTTACCACAAACATTAATCTTTGAAATATGTTTTTTTGTTTCCCAAAATTTCATTTAGGGCCTAAAAACAACTTTGAAAGTTCATGATTCAAAAAATGCCAAAAATAGAAAATTATCGAAATAGGGAATGTGCTGAAAAATAGGAAACTTATGGGAAGCAATATTGGGAATACAGGTGGAATAGGTGCGTAGTCACCAATATCCACTTGATAAATCGTTCCCACTTAGGAGGAAATGGTCCCCATTGCATTGAGTGCTTCCATGAGATGGGGAAACTTCTGCTGAAATTGATCCCTGTGAGCCACTTTCCTTGGTGCAAGAGTTGGCTCGATTTAAAAACTCAATATAGATAGATCCTATGTTGGTGAGTGTTTTGAATATGTGTTTTCATTATCAAATCATTTTTTTCCTATTCAATGCATTATGATTTGAGCTCTATTGGTTTCGACTACTTAGCAATGTTTGATGTATCCAATAATGGTGGAAATTATGGTCAAAGGAAGTCCAAATTGAATACTGGGTGCAAAATAATGAATGAGGGCATACTTATCTCGCAAGAATTGTCACCCACAACCTTGGTGATGGTGAATGGCCTGAATAGAAGTGGTCAAAGCTTTCTATGGGCTCCAGTAAGGCATTCCTTCTGCAAATGAAACCATACCTTTTCTCCCACTTGAAACTTTTGTGGCACCCGATGTTAATCATGACATTGTTTGTACTTAGTATGGGATTTATCCAAGATATCATGAACCTATTTTTAGATGTTTTTAATGTGTTCAATAAACTTGATGTATTTATCAACTTCATATTGAACATGTGTAGATTCTACTTGTGTAGTTGCAAGAGTAATTGCAACATCAATTTAACACATTGGTTGAAATCCCAGGCCCACCTGAGACGAGTTGTGGTTAGTTGAGCTATGGAGAGCTTTGTTGTAGCCATGTTGAACATTAGGGATAATTTTATCCCATTTTCATGGATTCTTATAGTTGTACATGCATAGTCTGTACACTATCATTATGTTGATGAATTTTGTATGGCCATTAGTTTATGGGTGGAAGGTAGTCGACTTTGTGGGCTTGGTGCCCAAAAATTACTAAAGGATCAACTAGAATGAACTTAGGAACCTATTATTCTAATATGATATTATGGTATTTGAGATCCAAAAATGTTGGAAAATTCGTTTGAAGAAGAGATGAGCAATGGATTCTAATATGATACTCTTCTTACAGGCAACCAATATGGCCAAATTAAAAAATATATCAATGACCACAAACACACAATCATTACCATGCTTGTTAGAAGGAAGGCTAGACATATAGTCCATGGATATGTATTCCCAAGGTCAGGTAGGAGTAGGCAGATGGGTGTACACACCTTGCTTCTTAATGGTTGGGTTGGCAATGGTACATGAAGTGCAAGGTCTAATATATTTGCAAACATCTTGTCAAAGTTTCATGCAATAAAAATACTTATGTAGTACCAACACTATCTTCTCCACACCAAATTTCCCTACAACCCAACTGCAATGCACCTACCAAATTAGCTTGGCATGCTCACTTGAAGGAATGAAAAGGCATCCCGGTAAGGCATAACAGTGCATCTTGGAGGTGGAAGTCTAGAACTTACTTGTCATCCATTAGCATATGGTATATGGTGGAAAATTCTAGATCATTTTTGTATAGTTGTAGCATCTAGAAGTCTCTTTCCCATAAGAGTTGAGAACAATGGTCAATGCCACAACTAAAGCTTAACTAAGGAAATTTGAAAGGTGATTGGTAGTACCATTCTTGTATTAAATGTTAAAATGGAATTGTTCCTGATATGTGGACCATTTATGATGGTGATCATTATGTAAGTTTCCTTGGGTATGCATAATTTGAATAGGTCAGTAATCTATGTGGATGATCATCTCCTACCCCATAATGTAATGTTTCCATTGTTTGTAGGGTTTCATGATGGAATACATATCCTTATCATAGGTGGGGTATCTCTGAATAATATAAGAGATTGTCTCAAAATTCTAGGCATTGGATTCCCTTGCTAAGTGAGGACTACATCAATAGCATAGTGAGAGGTATGTGTCTCAATATTAAATGGTTGTTACATATCTCTCAATGTGAAGATTGGTGTAGAGAAAAGGTGGTGTTTCAACTCATTGAATTCCTTCTGTTGTGACTCAAACAAAAAAAAATTTATTTCACTACACCCTTGGTAACTTGACTTAAAGTCCAAGTGATATGAGATAATCCCAACATGAATCTACGATAGAAATTAGCAAGGCATAAGAAGTTGTGAAGCTCTATGAGACTCATTGGGGCTGTAAAATCCTGAATGAATTAGATCTTAGATTGATCCACATGCACTCCTTGCTAATTAATAATGTAACCCAGATATTGGACCTTGTCCATTCCAAAGGAGCATTTTTCCAAGTTCTCACATAGCTTATGTTGTTGTAGACTATTCAGGACCTATTGAACATGTTGCAAGTATTCTTACCAGCTATTGTTGAAGATGAAGATATCATCGAGATATAAAACCATGAACAAGTTGGTGAAAGGTCGCAAGATGTCATCCATAATCCTCATGAAATTTGTTGCAGAATTAATCAAACCAAAGGGCATGATGATCCACTCGAAAATACCCTACTTGGATTTGAAAGTAGTATTATACACATCTTAGGTGTTCTATTCGAACTTGGTGATATTCAAACTTCAAATCAATATTGATGAAGTATCTGACCCCTTTAATTTTATCAAGAAGGTAATGAATCAATGGAATCAGGTACATGTTCCTAACTGTTATTTTTTCAGGGCTCTATAACAAGGGCAGAGCCTCCGGGTCCCATCCTTCTTTTCCATGAGTACAATTGGTTTGCTAGAAGGTGAGGAGCTCGATAAAACGTTCCCTTTTGTAGCAATTTCAGGATTTGCTACTTTATTTCCTCATTTTCTAGAAGAGAGCAGTGGTAGATTGGCCCATTGGGAATAGGTATGTCAGGCGTCATATCGATGGAATGCTTGAATCTTATATTGAAAATTTACAACCATTTGCAAGGATAATATGCCTATGTACACTTCCATGACCTTATCCATTCACCTTTGCCGTGCATAGGAGCCTTGTGTGGAGGCCATGGATATGGATGGAATCTTCCACTTAATTTGAGAGTGAATTAAGAGGAAGACAAATTCCTCGATCTAGGAGATGATCTTACTACATTGCTTAGCAAAGATCAAAGAAATAATAGTAGGCAGGGATACCTCTAGTATCCTATACTATTTTCTTCCCAATGTGATAATAATAGTATGAGTTTTGGACTCATACATATCGTGACACTTCCACAAGTATGGTTGGAAAAAAAAAACATCAAAAAATTCAAGGGGAGAAGCATCACACAATTCCTCATTTGTGAAAGGCTTGATGTTGTAGGGAAGGTGACAGTGTTGGTTGAAACGAATATCTCACCCTTGATGGAGCCAACCGATGGTGTATGGTTGTGGGTGTAATGTTTTCAAAAGGCCCAATACCTTAACGACCTATGTTGAAATGAGGTTCTTTTTACTCCTTCTATCAACAATTAAACATAGTAGAGCCCCTTTTACCCAAATTTGTGAGTGGAAGAGACTCTCACCTTCCTCTAGATATTCGGGATCCTTATAGTGGAACCTGGTGGTGGAAATAATAGCATTGGGTTCTATATCAATGATCTATTTCCCTTGTCAGAGTTTGGTTCAAATTCAAAACCTACATATGACTCTGAAGCTTTCATCTTAGCCACTAATGACTGCTTTTCGTGACAATCATTTATGTTATGAGTGGGGCTCTTAGACTTCACGCGGCTTTCTCATGTCCTTATTCATCTTCCCATTTTTATTCTTTGTTTTTAGCTTTCATTTTTTGTCCTTCGTTGTTCTACCTTGGCTCTTTCATTTCTTCTATGGTTTTGGGGCACATTTTCCTTGCTTTGGATTCAATAAACCAAAGTATCACTTATTCTATTTAAATTTTTTCTTGATTCAAGTAGCATATTAGTATGTTTAACCAAGAAGGGATATGTGTAGGAACTCTATCTCCATCTATATGTATTTTTGCAAACAACCACGATACTTGAGCACCAAATGGTGCCTAGAGTCCTTGATACCCAACTTTGTGTGCAAAGTATGAAATATATTTGTGAAATCTAGTACATCTTGGTCCCTTTCCTACCATAGCATGGTCCATTTTATATATTTTACCGTATAACTTCCAAAAAGGTAATATTTTTCCTTAACAACATTCCTAAACGAGTACCAAGAGGTTGAGATTGAAAAAAGTGAAAAATTCTCCATGGCCCTTTTTTTCAGAATGGTTGTCCTCACTGCTGCAAATTACAAGGTATGGAATAACAATGCAAAATATCAATTATTATCTTATGGTTATAACATTTGGATATTATTATGTGAAGTTTGTGGCAAATATCCAATTGAAGATGATATTTTACAGCAAGATGCACAAGCATGATGTGTAATCTAAAAGAATCTTCATGATGATGATATGAAGAAACTAGTGGGTTTGAAACGTGCCAAAGATATGTGGGACAATCTAGAATCCATTTTTGGAGATGGCACTAGCATCAATAAGGAAAATGAGAAGAACAACAATAAGAAGAGCCTTAAGAAACAAGAATATCATCCACAAGAGTATCATTCTTCCAATGCACATGATTCAACAAATGTTGAGAAGATATCAAAAAATCATGCACGTAAAGGTATAAAAATTAATGATTTTCTTTTGACTTATAATTTTTATGATTCATATTTAGAACATGTTGTTGCACATAGTGAATATGAAAATTTTATTACGAGTCTTAGAGCTGATATTTCTAGACTAATAGTTACATGCAAGGATCAAGAAAAATTATTGCATATCTATGATGATAAGGAAGCCAAGCTCAAGGATGAGATTGTCAACTTTAAGATTAGGTTGGAATAATCTAAAAAAGTAGAGGAAGTTATGAGGAAGCAATAAAAATATAATGAATATGAGTGTGAAATATTAGAAGTTGAAGTGGTTTCCTTGAGAAAGTAGTGAAAGATGGAGAAGACCATGGTAGTCTTGGATAATTTGCTTGAGAACCAAATTTCACCATTGGATAAAAAATTTCTTATATTTCAAAAGGGTGAGTCTAGTTTTCATGCTGGTAAAAACATTAAATAATAACCCAATAAACCTGTAGAAAATAATTCTAGCAGCAAAGGTGAGATCCAAGGTAATAAGAATCATATTCAGTGGTTGAATAAAAAACAAAAAAACCAACAACAAAAAAACAAGTAGAACCAATATAAGAGAAGAAAATCTCAAGGAGCACCTACACTGAGAAGATATTTTTCTCCTAGATATGATCATGGTAGCTCCATTATATTTCAAAGGAATAAAAGTCCTTTTAGTCCTTTGATGCATGAGGTACAAAGCTATAGTTTTCACAAGTATGGTAATATGGCATAAAATTGCTGGAGCAGAACATATAAATCAAATCAGTAGAAATTCCAAAAATATCATTAGCCAAGGAGATTTCTCTTCAGGTGTAATCGTGATTTTTGTGGTTATTGTTACTCATGTCACCTGTTTGGCCATAATGAATTTGATTGCAGATCTAACCAATGGAGGAGAGACAAATTTCATGCAAGTTTTATATCTGGCATGAGAAGAAGAATATTGATCTTCTTGACCATGTGGAGTGTTATATTTTCCATAGATTTGGCCATATGGAAAGATATTGTTTTCTACCCTGTTACTTAAGGAAAAACCGTCAAAAGTAGAAAAAACCAAGAGGATCTAGTACAAATAAAAATAAGCAAAAGCAAAGAGGACTTAGCACAAACATAGTGAAGTAAGAGAGGAAGTAGATGAAGGAAGCAAAGAAGTAACCCGATACTGTGTGGAGAAAGAAGGAGCAAAAACTCTTCAAGTAGTGAAGAACATTCTCTCCTGCAGTCCATGATTACTTCCTGCATACTTATAGAGGACTTCAGAATTCATGAGAGGTGCACAACCTCAGGGGGGGCATATGATAGTTATTTCACCAACATATGACGAGTTCATTGATCCTCATGCACATTCTGGTCCACAGGATCAGCATGTCTATTGGAGGCATATTGAGATAAGGGGGGGCTATGAATGGTATGGATTTACATGGGATATTTAACATGTTCCTCATTTCTTTTCACTCAACCATTTGAAGCAGATTTACATGTGTTTTCATGAGTGAAAAATAACACAATTTTTAGCCATGTATATGCTTTTGGTTTCCACTAAAAATTGGTTGAAAATATGTGCAACCATGCATAGATTGTGATTTGTAACACCCTATTCCCACATCTACCTAAGTAACCAACCAACCAGGGTAAAAAAGTGACGAGAGGCTACTAATACAACATTTAAACTCTTAAATGAACTTGAGGAAGTGGAACCGACAGAAACATGACAAACACACCTTACACAACATCAACAACATCCACAGAAGGTAACCCAACCTTCCAGACCCATAATCCCTAAGGGAGAATACCTTTTTTACCATTTTGATCCCTAGCCATAAGCATGCCAAGGAAAGGTAGTGACTGAGAGCCTATAGCCATAGGCACAACACATCAAGCATGTGGCAAGGGCCCCAAATGCATAGTTATGTTCTTGCAACTTCGAGATTTGTGCCACCTTTTCAGCCCTAGAGCCCAAGTCACTGCCCAGAACTTCATGAAACTTTAGGGGATGATAAATAACATTAAAACAAAGGTATGGAAGCAATCACATCATCAGGAACTCATTTGTACCCCTCCTAGCCATGACAGGAATTTTTTCAAACATGTCACAAACATTGAATCTACAGGTGTAAACAATGGATTTAAACATAGGGGTCTCTTACTTAAATGATAATTTCTAGGAAGCATTTCTCCCCTACATCATAAGCTACAATACTGTCTATTTGAACATAGATACATTGTGTATTCATTTACAGGTAAAAACATGGATATAGCCATACATAATCACTGATCTAATACATGCTTATAACCATCACAATAACAATAGAAATTCAATGGATATAACAAAAATAAAATCCTTACATAAACTAGTACATTTGCATACTGAATACCATAGGAATGAGCTCTTCATTACTGAATGTAAAAACCAACTAGAGATGGGACTTCCACATACCACCTAACCATATATTGGTTGAGCCAAGTCTCACTTCTGCCAATCACCCATGTGCCATATTCCAAGCATGAATGTTGGATCTCGTAAAACACATCAATCAAAATCAATCCAGGGCTTCCATAGGCCAAACCACCTCAACCCTCAACCAATGATTCCACCTCACGGTTGGACATCACTAATCTAGGTGGATATTGGTGGCCACCCACCTATTCCCCTTGGGGCCCCACCATTTTTTCTTTCAATTTTTCAGTTTCCTTAATTGTAGCACAGTTTACTATTTTTGACAAATTTTCGAGTCTTGGAATTCCGAAGCTGTTTTGAGGCCCTAAATGATGTTTTTTGGGAGGAAGTTTAAATTTGTAATCCTCGGATAGATATTTTTAATGAGGTATTGTTCGCATCAAATGGAGATTGTATGCCAAAGTTACGACCCAGGGAAGTTGATGTACCAATTTACCCAAACGGGGCCCATAGTTTTGGCGCTTCATCTACTAAGGTTAGGTTTTTGGATGTTTAGGGTTTTCCATTATTTATCAATAATAAATAGGCCTATGAGCCTCATTGTAACATATTTTAGAGGCATGTATATGCCACATATCTTCTTAGAGATAAGCTACCATCACCCGAGCTAGCTTATTTCCATTTTGTCTGTAAACTTATTTATGTTATTTGGTATTAATAAAATGAAGTATATTTTTTGTTGCATCTTTTGTTTTTATGTTTATTTATATATTTTATTTTTTTCTTCCATAAATTTGGATAAGTGGTATTAGAGGGATCTTCTCTTTCTCGATCTTTCTTTGCATGTCCCCAAAAAGATCAGGGTATAAGGATTTAGGGCTCGATTTGGTTGAACCTTTACAACACCAACCTTTAAAACCCTGAAAACCTCCCATGGTGGAGGAAAATAAAGATGAGGGAGCAGGAGATCCTATCAAAATATTTCTCGAGGAGGCCCTAGAGAAAGAGAGGAATGCGATGATGGATAAATTTGCCAAGATCCTTCGACGGCTACCCACCGACGATGCATATCCATCCAACAACCACTCTGAAGGTGCCACTCCTTTTAAGGTAGAAGTTAACTTCAACATTCCCATATTTGAGGGTCAAATAGATGTATATGTTTTATACAAATGGTTGAATCTATTATAAGGATATTTTTCGTTTCATGACTTTTCCAATTAGGAAAAGATTACTTTTTCACTCCTCAAAACTAACGGGTCTCTAAATTAGACATAAATTAAGTCCCATATAACCTTTCTTAGGCACATAAAAGATATAATAAATCTCTCCTTATACACTTAATAATGTTTATTTATGATCTAATATGTTCTTAGGAAGGTTTAGAGATAATTTCATATTTTTTCCTAATATTATTTATTATTGTAGAATATTGTGAGAATATTGGGTAGATTATGAAGATTTGGAGAAGGAGATAATTTAGGGAATTTCTCCCTACTGATGGAGGATCAATATTGGAGAATAAATGAGAAAAGTATCATGAAATTATTGAGAAATTATGGAGAGATTATAGAACTTCGATGATTGAGAAAATCTAGGAATGTGTTCCCTGCCATTTACTGCAAACTCCTAGTATTGGGAACCAGATCCACTATTTGAGGGATTTCGGAGGGGAAAGCTTCCTCCTTTCAAGGGGAATGTTTCCTCATCATTTAGTATAAGTACCAATTAAAATTGGCCTCTAGAGGCATGTATTTGTTAGTCTTATTGTGGAGAAAACTTGGTTTCTCGAAGCTCCACCTTCTTTTCTTGCAGGGATGTACTTGGATTGATTCGAATAATGAAGATTGGTGCCATTTTTAGCTTCTAAGGATGGTTTCTTCCATAGTACTTTGATTCCTCCTTGGTCTTGGCCATATCAGGAGCCTTAGAGCCCTCTTGCACAATTTCTTTATGTTCTTTTCACTTCTTATTCACATGCATCTCTTATTTCTGTTTTGCATATTATTGTATTTAGTATTGTTTCTTTTCTTGTTGTAGGATTGAGTTAGATGATTTAAGTGATTTATTTTGCAGGTTTTTTACAGGTTAAAAATAATTATTCATCCTTAAAATAACTTTTTAAGGTCATCTTAATCATTAATCTACTGGGATTTAGTTACTAGTTTAGGAATATAACATTTCTGGAAATTCCTTGTAGCGAAATAGTAGTAAATTTATGCTAGTTTTTAGAAGGGTTTTATGAGATCCATTTGACTTGATTCAACTTGTATTAGGTCATAATAATGTTAAATTTGATAAAAAAAGTTACCGCATTTCATTTTCACTTTATTAGGTTGGACATTTGATAGATTAATTAGCTCACTAGTTCTTGAATTTCCATATTTTAGGGTAGTAATGTTCAGTTATTTTTTTAGCACCTGTGAACATGGGTATTTTGGAGTGATTCCACTTAGAATGGATACCTAAGACACCATAATTAATAAAAAAAAGTTTCCTATCCCATTTTCATTTGATTTACGTAGTCATTCAATGAGTTATTTCCAAAACAGACTTTCCTGTAGAAAAAACAGAGTTGTTTGTAGCACCCTTGTAGCATGTGTAAACTCGACCAAATTTACTCCCAAAGATTGTTTTTTGTCTCTTAGGCTTAAATCAAGACCCCCAGGACCTAAATACATTATTAAGGAATAATAAACACCACTTAGGACATTCATTTTCGCAAATTAGATCAAGTAATTTTATTTGAATTCATGCTCTTGGGATTTCAATTACAAATTGTTGTTCTTTCCTAGGATTAATTTATTTTAAAAGAAACAATTCCATTTCAGCAATTAGTTTAGGCTTTTATTTCATGACATTCCCTCCATTACATCAGATCAACAAATGAAGGACACATTGTATGTTGCACATATAGTGTTGATACCTGTTAAGTTTGTACTAACCCTGAGTTGATAATTAAAGTTGGTAGCCTTGGTAGTTGCAACATTATTGTTGCAATATTAAGGGTCATCACCATTTGGCATCGTTTTCGGGTAGGTGTAAAAGTATGCATTGCTTTCTTCCCTAGTTAATTCATTTCTTTTCTTTTTGCAAAAAAATATAAAAATTTTATTAGGCATATTTCATTTCAAAACAAAAAATTTCATTGCATTAGCATTCTTATTCAAAAAAATATTTAAAAATACTTCTCCGACGCCAACCCCCCCCCCCATTTAATCACGTGGTGCAGTAAGAACCACATCACCATCCACTTTTGCAGGTAGAATAAGAAGAGGCAACAGAGAAGGTAGAAGAAATGAATGGAGATGATGACAATGAATAAGATCTTCTTGGATTTCCCATTCAAGATACTGATGTCAATGTGCATATGAAGAACATCCCTCCATATTTCCTTCCCAACTTCCATGCTATGAGGTCAGAGGATCCATAAACCTTTCTCTTTGAATTTTAAATACTTTGTAGATCTTATGGCTACTTATCACAAACTCAAAAATTGAGATTGTTTCCTGCAACATTGAAGGATAGAGCTCTTAAATGGTTCATGAGTCTAGGCACTAATTCAATAAGATCATGGAATGATATGCAAACAATATATTTCTAGAAAAATATAAATATCGTGATCTTAAAGAAGAAATCTTTAGAATGAACCAAAAACAAGATGAGAGCCTTGAAGCTCTAATAGAGAGGTTCATGTATAATGTTAAGAGGGAAAAATTACATCATTTAGTATTTGACACACTAAAAACCCTCTTACTTAGAACAATTAGGGATGAGTGGATTGATCTCCTTGATCTCATGAGTAAAGGATATGTATACCAATTATCATTTGAATAAATTTGTGAAACATGCAAGCACATATCAAGAGGAAGGGAAAGAGTAAGTAAATCAACATCAACATTTGTAAGTCAAGATGAACTTGGAAATTTTCTTGATAACTTTAAAACAGAAATTCTTAGCAATCTAAGTGAACAAGTATAAATTTTAAGAATGAAAAATGAGAAAAAATAAGATGTTGATATTTGCGTTATCCATGCATAATCATATGCTACTAAATATTTTCCACCATTACCAAGGTTTAAGGAAGTGTGCCAAGAGGAAAATGGAGCAAGAAAATCACCACAAAATCTATGTTATGTAGCTCCAATAAGACAATGGAAACCTAGTCAAGTTGATATGATGCAAGGGAATACTTCACAATTCAAGCTTATTCACATCCATCTCAAAATAATTGGGATACACTCTCTCCTTGGCAACCTTGGCCATCTCAACCCCAAAACCAATCTTGGCAACAAGTTTGGCAAGGACCTTATGGGAAAAATCCACAATGTCCTCAATGTCATCCATACCCAACTCCATGCCATCCCCACGATCCACCTCCACCACAACCGCAACCTCAACCACATCCATCTCATATATCCCCTCCCACTCAACTACCTGTACCACCATTTCCAAACACATACAAAGAAGTATCTCAACCCACCTACAATGTTGAGGTAAAATACTACCAAACATATGCTCTTGACCTAAATGGTATTCATATTAGTTCAAGAAAGATATTGCAAAAAAGAGATTCTCTTGATGTCATTGATTGACAACATCCAAAAGAAGAATATCCAAATGAGGAGATAAAAGATTCATGGGTTGCACTTTATGGAGAGAAGACATCATAATCAGAGACTTAGAAGATTCCCTCATGTTTACCATCAAATCCTCCATGTGTTCAAGAGAAAAATCAACAAAAAGAAGAAGATTTGAATTTCATGGTAGAAGAGGACATCCAAGATGATTCAAATCAGCAAGTGGACCAATGGTGTCACACATATAGAAGAATATTTGAATTTCATGGTATAAGAGGACATCCAAGGTGATCCAAATCAACAAGTGGACTAGGGGTATCACAACTATATTGAAATATGGTTCTAGGCAGTCATTAAGTTTTAGCAACACACTCTTCTTCAATAGTACTTAATACAATATCAGTCAAAGAAATTCATCTCTCATATTCAGGCACATGTCAAAGCACGTATTTCAAGTGTACACATGATTTTATCTATCATATTGATGTGCACATGGCTCCATTAAAAGTATTACTATACTTTAAGATTTTTTTTTTTTCAAGTAGAGTAGGATAGAAAAAAAAAAAATTTTAAAAGGAAAAAGAATAAAATCTCAAGGTGAAAACCTCTTTTTAGGCACCTAATATTGTCTCACTAATTGAAAACCTCCATGAGGTGGTCAATGGGTTGGAAAATAAAATAAAATATCTTAGGTGAAACCCTCCTTTGAGGCGCCTATGCAGACCTAATAGTTGAAAACCTCATTGAGGTAGCTTGTAGGCCTAAAGAAAAAAAAAAGAAAAAAAAGTGAAAAAATGAAAAGAAAAAAAAATGTATTTTCTCCATGTATCTTTGTCTAATGAATGCAGGTGCTCTCCAACCTTTGCAAGTAGCAAAAAAAATGAATTGGCACCAAAAGAAAATTTTGGTCAAAACCCTAGTCAAAGGAAGTCAAACTTGGACTTCCTCCTCCTTTTCTTAGATGATCCAAAAGGACCTAGGTCATTCCAATCCATCACAATCATCCATTTCCAACATCCACCCATCATTTCCAAGCTTTGTTTCATTCATTTTCATCATTGTCCTAAAATGCTACATGAAACTCCTAGTTTTTAGCATAAAATTGTTTTTATCATATTTCAAAAACCGTGCATCCATTTGCTGAGATATTTTAGGGGGATATGCATATATATGATGGTAATATTATCAATAAATTTCAGCACATTTCAGTGCAAGGTTTGTGAGAAATCGACCTCCATAACCTACAACCATTTTAATTTTTTCTTGATATTCATGCCTCCAATAGCCAAGATTTTTTATGGGGAGGTGTATAAGGATGATGATAAGATTCTCAAAAAATTTTAGGCTAATTTAATCTACTGTTTGAGATATATGGCTAAAACAAGTCTAATACAAGGGGTTGTCCTGAACTGCTATAGGAAACTTTGTAATTGCTACAAGAAGTTACAGCAAGCTACATACAGGTGGATTGAGGGAAAAAAAAATAATCAAAAAGGGTATTGATGTGTAAAAAAATAAATTAGGAGAGTATTCCCATCATTTCCTACCACCTGCTCATCACTTCTCCATCTCAAGCAAAATGATATTTCACTCTAACCCCACACTTTGTCACTTCAGTAACAAAAAAATTTTATGTAAAAACACAGATTTCCTTCACATCATTCTTCCAAAACCGCACTACTCCTTCTTAGACTTACCACACTCTCCCTCATCACCCCATGCATAATGGAAGTCAAAAAAATACAAAGAAGGCCTTTTACACGAAGGAAACCTGTTTCTCTAGCAAATTTGTGTAATCACTAGAAAGCATTATAAGTGGTTTTATCAATAATCCAAGAAGACATGAAAAATTTTGAGGTGAATATGAAGAGCCTATGGCACTCCAAGGACGAATTTCACCAACAGTAGCAACCTAGACATCAGAGAGGCACCTAAAAACATACAACAAAGATATCAGTAAAGCATGCAAACATCAAGTCAATCATCAACTTCAACACTCACATCATGAGCATCTCAACAACAACATTTAAGTCAAGGATGTGAATCAGAAGAAATAACAACAAAAGAAACCCTATAAGACCTCCATATTCAAGGTTATCAGCAATAGGACCTCCAACATATTTTCACATGCAGCTTCGGTAGTAGCTTCAGAACCATCAAAGACAGCTTCAACAATCATATCAGCAGCTTCAATATCACCTGCAGAACAAAATCAAGGTTAAGGCTCAGGTATGCAATCATTTAAACCTTTCTTTGAAACTATTATAGCTTAAAAAAACATTAAAAGTGTGAGAAGGAAAGTTTTTTTATAGTCAAAATCAGTAGTAGAGCATCCTCAACCTTATCTAGCAATTAGCTTCACTTTTTCTACCAAGACACACACACATGTGGAAGAGAAACAAGACAAAAGTAAAGAGGACTTGAGAAAGTGGGTAGTAAGAAGTTAGTTTTGATGGAAGACAAGGGGTGCCAAGGGGTAACTGAGGGTGAACTTAGTTAACAAATAAAAAATTATAAGTTTATTTTGCATGCAATAAGAGAAAAAAATTGAAAAAAAGAGAAGAAAATTGGAAAAAAAAAGAAAAAATTTGAAAAAAGAAATAAAATAAAATAAAAGGTGGACCCACCACCTGTTGGCATGTGAAATAGAATTTCTACGGGTGAAATAGGGCTGTTACAGGCACAAAAGTTGCTACAGGAAAAACATATTTTCTACAGGAAAGACAAAGGCAAATTTTGTTGATCAAAGGTAGTTTTATTCCCCTCTTCTCTCTCTCCACTACTTACACACTCCATGGAAAACTCCAGCATGCACCCATTCACTCATTTCACTCATGATTGTAATTTCTACAGGAAAGTCTTGGCAGATACAGGATTCCTGTAGCACGACAGGAAACCCTTTAAATTCTATAGGAAACTTATTTATAAGGAAAGTAGCTCTCCCAAATGTTTCTAAACTTCAAAAAAGAGCATGATAGTTTTTTTTTCTATACCTACCACTCCTAACCCCCACTTCACTCCATGCACAAGGATTCACTCCCTAAACCATATGTTGTACCACTAGTAGCTATATCACCTATACCTTGTCATGGGACATCTCTCCTTACCTCTCCATCACTCCATCACTAACCTCTATAAACCATTTCCCTTCATCTCTAAGAAATTTGGAAACCCAAGAAGCAGAGAGAAGACTGCTACAGGAAGTTGAAAATTTTCCTATATAAATTTTGTATATGGCACATCAAGGTCAAAATATGAGGATAAGTTAATGAAGATGGCTTCAAAGGACCACCAACAAACTCCAAGAGGATGAACACACCAGAAAAGACACCTAAGGACCACCATGCAACACCTACAAGAATATCAGCAGGAGGAGAAACACATGGACCAATAAACAGAGAATTAAATAGGCCAACATACATGAAGAACCACGAGGCAAGGAGGTTGAATAGGTTGCTCAGAGGATGAGCAACAGTTTCAGTAGGGGGTATGATGGGCCTCTAAATTAGATAAAAATTAAGGCCCATATAAAGTTTCTTAGGAACATAAAATATATACTAAATCTCTCCTTCTATACTTAATAATGTTTTTTTATGATTTAATATGCTCTTAGGAAGGTTTAGAGATAATTGCATATTTGTGCCTAATATTATTTATTTTGTAAAATATTTTGAGAATATTGCGCAGATTATGAAGATTTGGAGAAGGAGATAATTTATGTACTTGCTCCCTCCTACTGGAGGATCAATATTGGATAATAAATGATAAAAATATCACAAAATTATCGAGAAATTCTGGAGAGATTCTGGAACTCTGATGATTAATAAAATCTAAAAATGTGTTCTCTACCATTTACTGCAAACTCCTAGTATAGGGATCCAGATCTACTAAAGGTATTTTGGAGGGGAAAGCTTCCTCCTTTCAAGGGGAATGTTTCCTCATCATTTAGTATAAGTACCAATTCGAATTGGCCTCTAGGGGAATGTATTGTTTAGTCTTATTGTGGAGAAAACTTGTTTTCCGGATGCGCCACTTTCTTTTCTTGCAGGGATGTACTTGGATTGATTCTAATAATGAAGAGTGGTGCCATTTTTAGCTTCTAAGGCTAGTTTCTTCCATAGGAATTTGATTCCTCCTTGGGCTTTCCCATCCCAAGAGCCTCAGAGCCCTCTTGCACAATTTCTTTATGTTCTTTTCACTAATTATTCACATGCATCTCTTATTTCTCTTTTGCATATTGTTGTATTTAGTATTGTTTATTTTCTTACTGTAGGATTGAGTTAGAATATTTAAGTGAGTTAATTTTCAATTTTTTTACAATTTAAAAAGCATTATTCATCCTTATAATAACTTTGGAAGTTCATCTTAATCATTAAGCTACTTGGATTTGGTTACTAGTTCATGAATATAAGATTTCTGGAAACCCCTTGTAACGAAATAGTAGTAAATTTATGCTATTTTTTAGAAGGGTTTAATGAGATCCATTTGAATTGATTCTACTTGGATTAGGTCATAATAATGTTAAATTTGATAACAAAATTTACCCCATTGCATTTTCACTTGATTAGGTTAGGAATTTGATAGATTAACTAGCTCACTAGTTCTTGAATTTCAATATTTTTGAGTAGTAATTTTCTATTATTTTTTTAGCACGTGTGAAAATGGGTATTTTGGAGTGATTCCACTTGGAACAGAGACCTAATACATCATAATAAATAACAAAAAATTTACTATCCCATTTTCATTTGATTTACTTAGTCATTTTGTGAGTTATTTCCAAAACATACTTTCTTGTAGCAAAAACAGAGTTGCTTGTAGCACTCTTGTAGCATGTGTAAACTCAAACAGATTTGCTCCCAAAGGTTTTTTTTTTTTTGTCTCTTAGGATTAAATTGTGACCCCCATGAGCTAAATACATGATTGAGGAAGAATAAAAACCACTTAGGAAATTCATTTTCGAAAATTAGATTAGGTCCTTTTATTTGAATTCATGCTCTTAGGATTTCAATTACAAATTATTGTTCTTTCCTAGGATTGATTTCTTTTCAAAGAAACACTTCCATTTCTTAACTTAGTTTATCATTAAATTCCCTCCATTACATCAGATCAAAAAAAGGACACATTGTATGTTTCACATATAGTGTTGATACCTCTTAAATTTGTATGAACCCCGGGTTGATAATTAAAGTTGGTAGCCTCGGTAGTTGCAACATTCTTGTTGCAATACTGAGGCTCATAAAAAGTTGTGCCCCATTTCAAGGACTGGTGGGAACCTATTATGAGAAAAATAGCGAGGGGGAATCCTCCTTGTTCTTGGATGCAACCACTTGGAATTCTTTCCATGATGTCATCAAGGAACAATACTACCCCGTGGGGAGCTATGAGGACAAGTACATACAATGGACTACGCTGCAACAAAAAAGGGATCAAATGTGCATGAGATGATGAATATGTTCCATTTCCTACGCACAAAGTTGGGTATCAAATATTTGGAGAAAAATTCAGTGCTTAAGCATCGCAGTTGTCTGCACAGATACATCCAAGAGGTAATGGATTTCCTCAACATCTCCTCGCTTGGTGAAACACACTGGTATGCTACCAAGAATGAGAAGAAATTCAAAAAAAATAAGCAAGACTTTGGATTTGTGAATCATACATAAGGAAAAGGCGCCCGCAAACCGCAAAACAAAGGAAAAGGACAAGGTGGGGTGGCCCAGGACAACCCATAAAAGCCGCAAACAAATAAAAACATTATGAAGCCAAATAAGGATATGGGAAAGTGGTGTTAGTTCCACAAGAGCTCCACTCACAACACAAGTGAGTTTCAGGCCAAGCAGTCACTGGTGGTTGAGATGAAGGATTCCAAATCAAATGCATGTTCAGAATCTGAGTCAAAACCAAAAAAGGGGAATGACAAAGGGAAGAATATTATCGATGTGGAGGCTAGTACTGTCGTTTCCACCACAAGGATATAGAAGAAATGACTCGAATATCCACAATAGGGGGAGGGCCTCTTCCATTCCCATATGTGGGTGAAGGGTTTCCCCCTGTAGTTCATTTTTGACAACGAGAGCCAAAATAACCTCATTTCAGTAGAGTTCATGAAGTGTCTAGGCCTATTGATCAAAGCACACCCACAACCATACACCATCGGGTGGCTTCACCAAGGATGGGATCTCTACGTCAGCGAGTAGTGTCGCCTTCCCTACAACATCAAGCCCTTCATGAGTGAGGTATTATTTGATGTTTCTCCTCTTGAAGTTTTTGATGTATTATTAGGCCAACCATAATTGTGGAAGCAACATGCTATAAATGAGTCTTGGCCTCACGTTATTATTTTTACTTTTGGAAATAAGTTGTACATGATACTGGAGGTAGCACCGCCTACCGCAATTTCTTCGATCACTACGAAGCAATGTAGTAAGCTCATTTCCCAAACTGGGAAATTTGTTTTCCTTATGATTTTCCCTCAGGGAAGGAATAATATTGTGGCCATGACCTCCAGATAGGCCTCCTCCACACGGCAACAACAAATGGACAAGGTCGTGGAGCAATACATGGACATATTCACCTCACCTACAGGGGTGCCTCTGCACTTTCAGGTCAAGCACTCCATCGTTCTGCCCCAGTCGCACTACTACCCAATGGACCAAGTTTTTCCCCAGTCACGCTACTACCCAATGGACCAATCTATCAACATTATGTTTTGGAGAGTGACAAGGTCAAGAGGAAAATTCAGGAGTTGTTGTAGAAAGGTCACATCTGGCCGAATTCATCACTCTATGGGAGCCCGATCGTGTTGGTGTAGAAGAAGGATGGGACTTGGAGACTTTGTATTGACTATCAGGTGTTGAAGAAGATCTGGTATAGATATCCGTTCCCATGGATTTATGACCTTATGTACCAACTCAAGGGGGGAAAATATTTCAACAATATTGACTTGAATTCCATGTATCACCAAGTACCAATCAAACCCTCTGATTTGTGGAAGATTTCCTTCAAAGCCAAGGAGGGACTTTTTGAATGGTTGGTCATGCCTTTCAAGTTCACGAATGCTCCCACAACCTTCATGAGGCTGATGGAAGACATCTTGTAACCATTCACTACCTCATTCGTGCTGGTGTATTTGGATGAAATCCTAATCTTCAGCCATAGTTGGGAAGAGCACATCCACCACATTCGACAGGTCCTCCAAACACTGTGGAAACACAAGTTGTGTGCCAATTCAGAGAAATGCACTTTTGGCATTACCTAGGCTCAATATCTACGGTACATTATTGATGAGTGGGGGGTGCATGTGGACCCAACAAAGATACAGTTCATTCAGGATTGGCTAGCCCCAACGAATCTAATAGATATTTTTAGCTTTCTGGGCCTTTCCAATTTCCACCACAAGTTTGTATTGGGGTTCTCTCATATCACTTGCCATTTGAGTCAATTCACCAAGCGAGGAGCGAAAGAAAAATTCTTTTGGTCTAAATCTCAACAAAAGGTGTTCATATATTTGAAGCATCACCTCTGCTCTACACCAGTACTCACATTACCATAACTGAAACAACCATTTGAGATCGCGATAGATGCTTCTAACTATACTATTGGGGAAACAATTACTCAGTAGGGGCATCCAGTGGCATATCATAGTGAGAAAATTTCTGACACAATTCGAAAGTATCCCAACTTTGACAAAGAGATGTATTCCATTGTGTAGGCCTACCAACAATGAAAGCATTACATTTTGGGGAAGGAAATGTCCATCCACACAGATCACTGACCCATGTGGTTCATACAGACACAAGGGAACTTGCAAAACGATCACCATAAAAAATGGGCCACATAACTGCAACAATTCCATTTGAACATCAAGTACAAAAAAGGAAGAACCAATAATGTTGCAGAATACCTCAGTTGACCATTGATCATGGCGTTAACCACTGTGCTCGAATCTTATGGGCACCATACTTTGGGTTGGTTACATCTCTACAATATTGATCCAGAATTCAACAACACATAGCAGACGCTCCTAGAGGGTAAGAAAGTTGCAAAGTTTCACCTCCATGATGCATTGTTGTGCCACCTGGGACACCTTTATGTTCCTTCAAGCGAGTGTGCCAAGATCATTTGGGAAGTGCACTACAGTCGGGTCGCTGGAAATTTCGGGGTCGAGAAAATAGTGGCCGTATTGCAGATGTATTTCTATTGGTTGAAACTTTGACATGATGTTAGGAAGTACATTAGATACTACACTGCATGTGCCATTTCCAAACCAAACATCAAGAAGCAAGGCCTATATACTCCGGTACCTTCCCCTAGTTGCCCATGGGAATCCATCCCCATGGATTACATGTCGGCCCTTCCTTCTACCAAGCATGGCAATGACTGCGTTTTTGTGGTGGTCAACAGATTCTCTAAGATGGCCATTATGGCAGCCTGTAAGAATAATATCACAGCAGAAGGCACTCCTAAACTCTTCTTTGAGCGAGTGTGGGTACACTTTAGGATACCACAGTCCATTATCTTAGATCGGGACAACAATTTCCTCAGTTAATTTTGGTCAAGTCTCTAGTCGATGTTGGAAACCAGGCTCACTAAGTCCACAACTTTCCACCCCCAAATTGATGGCCAAACAGAGGTCGTCAATATGATGATCATACACTTTATGTGCATGCGAAATTCAGAGCATCCACACACATGGGATGAAATCCTCCCCTATGTCTAGCATAGCTATAACTGAGCTCTCCACAACTCAACTTGCCACAACCCCTTTCAGGTGGGCTTAGTATTCCAACCACTATGTCCCATTGATGTGGCCATACCATTTGTAGCTACTTAGGAAGATTCGCCTCATGTCCAGTCTGAGGCCAACAAGGCAAAAAAATTCATTAAGTGCATTTAGAAAATTCTCCAATAGGTCCATCCGATATTGGACAGAGCCAATGCTAAGTACAAGTAGCAACATGATCAACATTGTATGCCACACAAGTTACTAATGGGCGACAAATTTTGGCTACATTTGTTGAAGGAGCACCTCGCTGGACCCCACTGCAAGTTTCGCCCACTCTGATATGGGTCATACACCATCACCAAGGTTTTCAGGGAAAATTCCTTCGAGCTAATTATTCCACCATTCCTTGGTTTGCACCCAATGTTCAATGTGGACCGCCTTCATCCCTATTTTCCACCATTACTAGACACATCAGACATGGCAGAACAACTCATACCAATATAGCTAAACCTCAACTCCATGGAATAGGACACAATTGATCGAATCATGGACAAGCAGATTAAGAATTCTCACACACAAAAGATCCAACTATATCTAGTTTTCAAAGTTGGCCAACTCCTGTACCTAGGCAAGTGGCTCACCAAGGACCAAGTTCAACATAAGTTACCTCATCTCATGGAGGAACTTAACACAATGAGGACCATTTATTCCTAAGGGAGGAGGACTAATCCAGGTGGATATTTGTGTCCACCCAACTATTCCACTTGGGGCCCCACCATTATTTCTTTCATTTTTTCAATTTCCTTAATTGTAGGAAAATTTACTATTTTGGTAGTTTTTCGGGTCCTGAACTTCCAAAGCCATTTTGAGGCCCTAAACGAGGTTTTTGGGGAAAACTAAGACCAATATGCTTTTTTTTTCAATTTTTGTCACTCAAAAGTTGCACTCCTTGGATATATCTTTCAAACGAGGTATTATGCACGTCAAACAGAGATTGTATGCCAAATTTACGACCCCGGGAAGTTGATGTACCAATTTACTGAACAGGGCCCATAGTTTTGGCCCTCCATCTCCTAGGGTTCGATTTTTCGATGTTTAGGGTTTTTAAATTTTTCTCAATAATAAATATGCCTTTGAGCATTATTGTAACACAATTCATAGGCACGTAGCCACCACGTGTCTTCTCAGAGATAACCTACCATCGCCCGAGCTAGATTTCCATTATGTCTATAAGCTTTTTTCAGTTATTTGTTATTAATGAAATGAATAATATTTTCTGTTGCATCTTTGCGTTTATGTTTATTTCTATATTTTATTTCATTCTTGCATAAATTTGGATCAGTGGTATCATAGGGGCCTTTTCTTTCTCGATATTTCTTTCATTAGGGTAATTTTGAGGTCTAAAATGGGCTTCCTAAGGAAATAATAAAATAATAGTGGAAATAATAAAATAAGATTTGATTACATAATAATATTTTAGAGGAAAAAAATAAAAATAAAAACTAATTGTTCAACTCGTATTTTTAACTTATCTCCCTATGGGTTTACTCAAATTTTGAGCAGAAACTCTCATTGGATGCATAATTTTATTCCACATCCAAGGAGCACCCATCTTGCACACTTTCGATGGACCTTGCTACAAGAAAAGTTATAAATACATGAAAAACATGATTTCAATCACATTTTTTCATGTATTTCTAATTTTTCATGTAGCAAGGTCCATCGAAAGTATGCAACATGAGTAATCTTTAGATGAGGAATTAAATTTTGCATATGCAACATGAGTAATCTTTAGATGAGGAATTAAATTTTGCATCCAAAAACTACTCCCACTCAAAATTTGAGTAAAACCTTGGGGAGATAAGTTGAAAATACAAGTTGAAAAAGTAGTTTTATTATTTTATTATTTTTTAATATTTTTACCTTTTTACTCCAAAAATGGTGAATCATCCCCCATAGTTGGCATCATCATATTGAATCCTATTGGTTCTTATAAAAATTATTTTGGTTGTACATTTTCTTAGGAGGCCCATTTTAGACCTCAAAATTCCCCTAATTTCATGTCCCCAATGAGATCGAGGTATAAGGAGTTAGGGCTTGATCTAGTTGAACCTTTGGAATATTAGCCTCACAAACCTCGACAATCTCCCATGGCGGAGGAACATAAATATGAGTGAGTAGGATATCCTATCAAAATATTGCTCGAGGAGGCCCTCGAGAAACAAAGGAACGCGATGATGGATAAATTTTCCCAGATCCTTCGATGACTACCCACCGACGACGCATCTTGATTTGACAGCCTCTCTGGAGGTGCCATTCCTTTCAAGGTGCAAGTTAACTTTGACATTCCCATATTTGAGGACCAAATAGATACATATGTCGTAGACATATAGTTGAATCTATTAGAAGGATATTTTCAAGTTCATGAATTTTCCAATTAGGAAAAGATTACATTTTCACTCCTCAAATCCACCCCCCATGTCAAAGACTCATGGGAAACCTACTGTGAGAAAAAGGATGAGGGGGAATCCTCCCTCTTCTCAGTTGCACCCACTTGGAATTCTCTCTAAGACACCATCAAGGAACAATACTACCCTGTGGGGAGTTATGAGGAAAAATACATACAATGGACTACGCTGTGACAACAAAGGAATCAAGATGTGCATGAGCTGAAAAATATATTCCATACCTTGTACACAAAGTTGGGTATCAAAGATTCAGAGAAACATTTGGTGCTTAAGTACTGCAGCTGTCTACAAAAATAAATCTAGGAGGAAATGGAGTTCCTTGGGATCTCCTCGCTTGGTGTAGCATATCAGTATGCTACCAAGATTGAGAAGAAATTCAAACAGAGGAAGCGAGACTTTGAATATATGAATCAGAAGCAAGGGAAAGGCACCCCCAAACCATAGAACAAAGGACAAGGCCAAGTTGAGGTAGCTGTGGAAAACCCGTCGAAGCCGCAAGCAAAGAAAAATACTACGAAGCCATAAAAGGACATGATAAAGTGGTGTGATTTCCATAAGAGCTCCACTCACAACAAAATTCAATGTTGGGACAAGGAGTCACTAGTGGCCGAGCTAAAGGCTTATGATTCAAATGCATGTTTCGACTCTGAGTCAGAACCTGACAAGGGGAATGACAAAGGGAAGCAGATTATCAATGCAGAACCCAATGCCACCATTGACACCACCAAGATCCAGAAGGAAGAACCTGAAGATCCAGAGGAGGGGGAGCACCTCTTCCATTCCCATATGTGGGTGAATGGTTCCCTGATGCAATTCTTTGTCAACAGCAGGAGCCAAAAGAACCTCATTGCAGTGTATTTTGTGAAGCATCTAGCCCTGCTGATCATAGGACACCCACAACCATACACCATCGCATGGCTTCACTAAGGAAGGGATCTCCACGTCAACCAACAGTGTCACCTTCCATACAACATCAAGCCCTTCACTAAAGAGGTATTATGTGATGTTGCTCATCTTGAAGTTTGTGATGTATTATTAGGCCAATCGTAATTGTGGAAGCATCATGTCTCATCCTCGCTCTATTGTTAGTGTAAAATCTTATCGCAGGTGTACGAAAATATCCTACTTTATCTATGAGTGAAAAATAGCTATAAAAACAAAAATGGTTGTCCAAATATTTAGATCTGCAATAGATAATTAGAACAAATCCTGCAAAAACCCAGATCTATGCAGTAAAAGTAGTTAAACAACAAAGTGAAATAGTAACTGATGCAAAATCAACTCGAAGTAGCCAACATACAAGACAAGATTAAAGAATGATTTTTGTATTATGTAACACCTAGTGAAGGAAAAAAGTAAATGTTATCAGTCCCCCTCATTGGGATGGATTCTTGGTTGTCCTCAATTCTTCAGCTTCACGAGTCTCTCTCTCAATGGTGTGGAAAACCCAAAGCATGTGTTGAACTCAAATGGGAGCTCAAATAGAAAATGAAAATGATAACGAAAATGAGAATGATCAAAGTGAAGAAGGAATGGAAAAACCATCCTATTTATAACAAAATACTGAGTTATCCTCGATAATGGAAAATAATAAAATATTATTAACGAAGATATAGATCTAACTGCTTGGAATATTTTCTTATATTTTGTTGGAGGGAAAAAATATTTAAATTGGTTAAATACCTTTATTTAGAAAAAAAAAAAATTATTTATTTATCTTTTCAAGAATGTGGTTAAGGAATAATAAACAAACAATGATTTGTATAATTATTCATAGGATATTTAGTCAAATTTAACAAGGAATAATAACTAAATAATGATTTAATTAATTATTCCTAGAGAAAAATAAGAACAACAATGATTTATCTAATTATTTCTCATAATTGGGTTAAATATGACTAGGAATTTTATTTTAAAAATGGTTTAATTAATTATTCCTAGAGGAAAATCAAATAAATAAGGATTTATTTAATTATTCCCCATGGGGTTTCTTGTTTTAACCAGAAATAACTTAATAGAATGTGGTTTATTAAATTATTTCTTATAGTGAAAGAAATTTTAGTATGGTAAAATTGGTCTTACATGGTTTACTTTGATCCTTATAATTAGAAATGGTTAGATTACAAATTTTTGGTGATAACAACTATTATTTTTACTTTAGGTAATAAGTTGTACAAGATATCAGATGTAGCACCGCCCACCACCATCTCTTTGTTCACCGTGAAGCAACGCAGTAAGCTCATTTCCCAAACCGGGAAATTTGTTTTCCTTATGATCCGCCCTGAGGGAAAGAAGAATATTGTGACCACAACCTATAGACAGGCCTCCTCCACACGACAACAAAAAATGGGCAAGGTCGTGGAGGAGTATGAGGACATATTCACCTCATCTACAAGGGCGCCTTTGCAATGTTAGGTCAAACACTCCATTGATCTGACCCCAGGCGCACTGCTACCCAATGGAGCAATATATCAGCACTCTGTTATGGAGAACGATAAAATCAAGAGGCAGATTCAGGATTTGTTTCATAAAGGCCACATCCATCTAAGTTCATTGCCCTGTGGGAGCTTGATTATGTTGGTACAGAATAAGGATGGGACTTGGAGACTCTATATTGACTATTAGGCATTGAACAAGATCGCTATCCAAAATAGATATCCGATCCTACCAATTTATAACCTTTTGGACCAACTCAAGGGGGGAAATATTTCAACAAGATTGACTTGAAGTCCAGGTATCACCAGGTACCAATAGAACACTTAGATCTGTGAAAGACTGCCTTCAAATCCAAGAAGGGCCTTTTTGAATGGTTGGCCACGCCTTTTGCATTGACAAATGCTCCCACAACCTTAATAAGGATGAATGATGACATCTTGCGACCATTCACTAACTCATTCGTGGTGGTGTATTTGGATTACATCTTGATCTTCAACCATAGTTGGGAAGAACATCTCCACCACATTCGACAGGTCCTCCAAACACTGCGGAAACATAAGTTGTGTGCCAATTTGGATAAATGCACTTTTTGCATGACCCAAGTTCAAGTACATTATTGATGAGTAGGGGGTACATGTGGATCGAACAAAGATCCAGTTCATTATGGATTGGTCAGCCCCAACCACTCTAACAGAGCTTTGTAGCTTTCTGGGTCTTGCTATTTTCTACCACAGGTTCATGTTGGGGTTCTCTCATATCACTTGGCCTTTGAGTCAAGTCACCAAGGGAGGAGCGAAAGAAAATTTATTTTGGTATGATTCTCAATAGAAGGCTTTTATATAGTTGAAGCATTGCCTCTGCTCTGGCCCAATGCTCACATTACCAGACTTGCAACAACCATTTCAGATAGAGACAAATTCCTCAGAATATGCTATTGGGGAAGTAATTACTCAGTAGGGGCATCTAGTGGCATTTCATAGTGAGACACTTTCAGACACAGACCGAAAGTATCTTACTGATGGAAAAGATATGTATTCCATTATGAAGGCTTGGTGAAAATGAAAGCATTACATTTTATGGAAGGAAAAAATCATCCACATAGATCACCGACCCCTGCAGTTCATGCAGACACAAGAGAAGTTGAAAAATGATCGACATCAGAAATGGGCCACATACTTGCAACAATTCCATTTTAACATCAAGTACAAGAAGGGTAGCACCAATAATGTTGCAGACTGCCTCAACCAACCGTTTATCATGGTGTTAAAAATTGTGCTCAAATCTTGTGGGAATGAGGCTTCGAGTTGGTCGCATCTCTACAAAAGTGATCCAAAATTCAGCAACACATACCAGACGCTCCTGGAGAGTAAGAAAGTTCCAACTTTTCACCTCCAGGATGCACTATTATCCCACCTGGGACACCTCTAAGTTCCTTCAAGCGAGCATGCTAAGATGATTTTGGAAGCGCACTACAGTCAACTCGCTAGACATTTCAGGGTCAGAAAAACAATGGCATTATTGTAGAATTATTCTATTGGTCGAACCTTCGACATGATGTCGGGAAGTACATCAGATCCTACACTTCCTGCGCCATTTCCAAACTGACCATCAAGAATCAAGGCCTATATACTATGCTTCCTACCCCTATTCAGCTGTGGGAATCCATCCCCATGGATTACATGTCGGGCCTTCCTTTTACCAAGCATGGCAATGACTGCGTTTTTGTGGTGGTCAACAGACTCTCTAAGATGGCCATTATGGCAGCCTGCAAGAGGAATATCATAGCAGAAGCCACTACTAAAATATTCTTTGAGCAAGTGTGGGTACACTTTTGGATCCCACAATCCATTATCTCATATCGAGATAGCAGGTTCTTCAGTACATTTTGGCCAAGTCCCTGGTCGATGTTGGACACCAAGCTCACTAATTCCACAACTTTCCACCCCAAAACTGATGGCCAGAAAGAGGTCATCAACAGGATGATCGTACACATTTTATGCATGTAAAATTCGAAGAATCCACACACATGGGACGGAAGCCTCCCCTATGCCTAACACAATTATAACCAGGCTCTCCACTGCTCAAATAGACACAACCCCTTTCAGGTGGGCTTGGGATTCCAACTACTATGTCCCATTGATTTGGCCATACCATTTGCAGCTGCTTAGGAAGATTCAGCTCATGTCCAGTCCAAAGCCAACAAGGAAAAAAAATTCATTGATTGCATTTAACACATTCACCAATAGGTCCATGAAATATTGGATAGTTCCAATGCTAAGTACAAGTAGTGTCATGATCAGCATCGAGTGCCACACAAGTTCTATATGGGCGACAAATTTTGGCTACATTTGTAGAAGGAGAACCTCACTAGACCCCACCGGAACCTTCTCCCGCTCCAATATGGGTCATACACCATCACCAAGGATGTTGAGGACAATGCCTTCGTAGCTTATTATTCTACCATTCCTTTTTTAGCACCCAATGTTCAATATGGACCGCCTTCGGCCCTACATTCCAGCATTACTGGACACCTCATACATGGAAAAACAACTCACATCGATAGAGGTAAACCCTGACTGCATGGAGCAGGACACAACTGACTGGATAATGGACAAGTAGATCAGTAACACTTGCACGTAGAAGATCCAGCTGTATCCCACTGTCAAATTTGGCCAACTTCTGAACCAATGCAAGTGGCTCACCAGGGACCAAGTTCGGTAGAAGTTTCCTCATCTCATGGAGGAAATCAACACAATGGGGACCATTTCTTCCCAAGGGAGGAGGAATGATCTAGGTGGAGACTGGTGGCCACCTGCATATTCCACTTGGGACCCCACCATTGTTTCTTTTAGTTTTTCATTTTCCTTTTTTATAGCACAATTTACTATTTTTGGCACTTTTTTGGGTCCTGAACTTCTAGAGCCATTTTGAGGCCCTAAACAAAGATTTTTGGGAAAACCGAGACCAACACTAGTAATTTCCTAATGTTGTGTTGGGTATGTGTTATATTATTGCCACGAATAGTCGCACATGCAGGGACATTACAGGGGGAGCGATACACCTCCATGTTCGTTGTGTCAAGCGCAGCGGGGGGGTCACAGGGGGCGATTTTTGGACCCTATTTTAGGTGGGTGAACCCGCCTATGGTTTTGTGCATGGGTTTGCACATGGTTTTTGGGAATGATGATTTTTGGCCCCTATTATTCTGTAGATCCAGTCAAGGGAACTACGGTTATGATCTAATCCGGGGTTAATGGATTGGGGTTTATGAATGCTTTGACATGTATATATATGTTGTAACACCAAAATAAATATAATGAAAAATCAAGCTAGCAGTCCTGATTTGGGATCCAAGGGAAAATATTTGTGTATATATGTTTTATGTTTTATTCTATTGCTATTGTTTATTTTTTTCTTTTTAATAATTCGATTGCAGATAATTTATGTAAAGGGTTAAAATCTACATTTGGTATCATAATTGTTTCAGCTTCAAGGGGATGCCTTTGTTGCTGAATTTTTTTTTTCTCGAGCCTGTGGTAGACCCTATTCGGTGGGATATCTATGGGATCGATTATTGTGGTGAAATAAGATGGCGAGCAGTGGAAAGATAGAGATCAGTAAATTTAATGGTCATATTTTTGAGTTGTGGAAGCTCAAGATGGAAGATATGTTGGTGGATAAAGATCAATGGATCGCGATAGATCGAGGTACTAAACCAAAAGAAATGTCAGATGAAGACTAGTTGAAGTTGGATCAGAAGGGGGAAAGCACAATACAGTTCTGTATCTCATATTTAGTATTGTTGAATGTATCTGGGGTAGCTACGTGTTACACGTTATTTTGTCACAATGACATTTTATTTTCCATATAGGTTCATGAATACATATATTATGCTCCCTTAGAAGTCAATGTTGAATATTGCAACAAGAAACAGTGAAGGAGGAATCCTGAAACATCTTTCCTGATCCTAGTTGGAAAGTGATCACCTAAACTAGGTGGGGGCCACACAGGTGATTTTTTGTCGCAAAGTCTATTTTTAGACTATGTCTATTTTTAGACATATGGATCATGGTCTATGAGTTGCGGGATGCTATTTGTGGATGATTGGTAAATTTGGTAAAAATAGATGGATTTCTATTTTTATACATATTGGGAGGAATCTATTTTTAGACTGCCAGTCTAAAAATAGATCAGTCGAATATTATTAGCTCTTAATAATATTTTGACTATAAACATTATCTTATCCTCTTGGAGCACTTCAGTTCGAGCTACGGATGTGGCACATGCAGCTGACAGAAGGAATTACGCTATTCCTAGGGGTTAGTTGAGCTATTGCATGGTTGACTTCAGTTAGAACTCATGTGGCAGAGTTTGGTGAAGTTGATGAGACAGTTGGTGGAGTTGTGTTCGGTTTAACTTAGTTGAACTAGTTGTATTTAGTCTAACTGATAAATACACTAGTGATGAGTGGTGTGAAGTAATTATTAATTAATTCACTAATTATTAACTCATAAATCAACTAAAGAATACATCATTTAACTGCAGTGCATGGACAGTTCAGTGGAGACCAGTGTTAGAGGTGGGTGAAAGGGTGAGTCTACTATCAGTTGTGACTATAGCTGTGCATGAGATTTGCACACACATTGATTGAGATTGCCAATGAGGATTGTGCAGTACAAGCCAGTGGGATTCGAACTTGGATCTCATCATTATTCATCTTGGATTGCGTAGTAGAGGCAGGCAGACTTGTGGAGGAGATTTGAACCTGTGACTTGTTCAGATCTGAGCTAGTTTGTGTGTAACTATTGGAGATAGTACTGAGTACTTGTGAGGAGTATTGTACTATGTATTGTTACATGTTCTCTATCATTATAATATACAGATAGTTGGGGGTTTTCAGCTGTAAGATTTCCCCATTACATACCGTGTTCTATGTGTGCTTGATTATGTTTTAATGTGCGCATGCGACTGCTTCTATTTCCGCAAATTGATGATCAATTGTAGAAGAGGTTATGTATTATGCATGAAGCTTAAATAGTGTGTAATCAGGATAATCTCGGTGAATAATTCAACTATTATTCAAATTTCTACAGTCAAAA
Organism: Pinus albicaulis; assembly: GCA_034641835.2. Classification (NCBI taxonomy): domain Eukaryota; kingdom Viridiplantae; phylum Streptophyta; class Pinopsida; order Pinales; family Pinaceae; genus Pinus; species Pinus albicaulis. The sequence continues at coordinate 441,520,306 of CM076578.1, forward strand.
ACCCTAATATTCCTAAACCAAGTCTTAGAATTGGAGAAAAGCTCATGAAAACCCTTAAAAGTCTAACTCCGCACTTTTCCTAGATCTTTCTTGTGGATCTGCGGATATTTTTTCTATAGCGTGCAATAGCTCCCACGCGTTCTGCTTATAAAACCTGTGGACCCTTGTAAATAGTCAAATAAAGGAAAAAGTAAGTTCTAGAAGCCCAGCTGGTCGAATATTCTCCCAACTGGAAACTTATAGAAGCGTGATCAGTTCGAGCTTTATCCTTCCACTCATGGAGCTCTATCCCTCAACTAATGGAGCTTATCCCTTGTTCTATGGAGCTAAAATCCCTTCATGAGAGGAATCCATCCCCCTCTTAATGGAACTGAAACTGCCTCCATTTCCATATAAATTGAGCTCATGTTTCAGCCTCAAGGGTAGACATACATGTTAGTTACTGAAGAAATTCTCAAGAGAGCATACTTTCTACACTAGTTGTTATTGGCATGAGAATGATCACACCCTTATGTCCATAAATCCATGATGGTTCAGAGAGAGGAAAGCTTGTCAAACTGAAGGAGGAACGATTGTTCAGGATCCCGGGAGGAACTTGTACGACATCAAGGCATCAGGTTGTAAAGTTATTCTTTTCATTCAAGATAATACAATGGATACCCTTTTCTCATTGAGATGTTCTTGTGCTTATTTGAATAATTCAATACTTAGACTCCTTGATCACTAAGTTAGATTAGCTATTCTTAATTATTATCTATTGTAGGTGCTTTTAATTCTTTTGTCTGTCTTTGATTGCAGGTTCTACTTACTGAAGAAGCCTCTTTGGAGCAATTAGATAAAAGACTACACCAAACATTGGATTTCAAGGTAGGGTAATGTCCTCTTTCTTTGTTTATAATATTCTAAATTGAAAATAATCTAGAGAAAAAGATTTACAAATGGATGTTTGTTTCTAGCTATTCATAGAATACTATGGAGATCGCTCTTGTCCGCAAGAGGGATTAATCCACATAACAAAATGGCGACTCCACTGGGGATTAGAACTTAGTTTTCCTTTTTTAATTTTTAGTTTGAGTTTTAAGATTTTTCTAATTTTGGTTAGTCTAAAACTGGGTTGGGTAGATAAATTCTAAGAATCCCTAAAAAGAAAAACTTAATATTCATTTTTTCTGTATTTTTCCTGGCCTCCGCGGTTTTTATTTGAAAACAGTTTGGTAGCCTCTGCATTTTTTAGTTCAGAACAGTGCGGTACCACTCTGTTCTCCATTAGAACCTACGGACTTGTGGAAAATTTTTGAAAAATTTAAAATTCTCTTTTTAGGAGCTATATTACATTATTCTTTGTGTTTCCCCAGTCTACCTTGGTTGTCAAAATCTTATGTGTGAATTTCCTTTCAGCAACTTTTGTGTTTGTGTGATTTTTCTTCTGATTTGCATTTTATGAGTGAGTGTTTGCCCTACTTTCTTGCTGCTCTATATAAGAAACCTTCATTTACCTTAGCTTATTGGTATGATGTTGTTCTCTTTCTGAGCCATTAAACCCATTGCAAACCTTACTTTTATGAAAATTGATTTCATTTTCATTTGCAAATTTAGAAGAGATTTTAGCTTACTAAGGCTTGATTTTCACACCAAACCAATGTTGGATGTTTTCATTTCTGCTGAGATAAGTAGAAATTCTTCTTGGTTCGATAAAAAACTAGGAGAAAACGTCCTCAAACTTTTTAGATAGACTTCAAAATTAGAGTTTTTATTTTGATTTTGAATTTTATGTTTTTAGGAGTTTTAGATATTGTTTTCTTTTTGGAAATAGTTTGTTTAATGATTTGTAGTTTCTGATATGATATATTAATGATTTCAAACGAGTAATTGATCATTTTGTGAAATTGAGTTCTCAAAGAAATCGTCTTCTTTTCAAAGATTTTGTTTATGAATGAAGGAATTGGTGCTTTTAGAAAATTTTTAAATCTCTCAATCTTTCCCTTAAATAAGATTCCTTGAAAAGAAAAGAGTTGCACTTTTCATTTAGATGCATTTAGCGTATTTTTGAGTCGGGTCATAAAACATCATTGAAGTTTCACTTTCATACCTTCTGTCTTAAGCAACAATCAAATTAAAAACAACGCTTTAATAAATCAATCTAGATATTTTACATTTTCTAGGGCTCTTTTCCACCAACATATATTAGGCTAGTGTCTTGGATTAGGTTGTAATTAACATTCCAAGACAGTTTAAACAAACAAGTAACAATGTTGCGGTAGGAAAAATCCAATTGTAGCATTTGTGCTCTAGGAATCTCTTCTTAAAATATTCAAGCACGATATCATGTCGAAAGAAGCGAGGTAACCATACCTATGTCATTGGGAAAGATAGTAGATGTGCATGTATTAAAACCAATAAACCTTGGATAGACCATTGTCGAGGAGCCTGGGGTCACTTGTTGGTAAACCTTGGATTATATCAAGAAGCCTTCAAGGGGATTGAGCTAGTTACTCTGCCCTTGCGTGTATATCGGATCATATAATGTTCCCCCAAGTACATTTTTTTCGATTGGTGACCTTAGTGGCTATAAAATTTAGGATTTTTTCCAAAGGTGACGGTGGAGGGAAGGTCCCACTATACCTGGAGCAGACGCCGACTAGACTCATTTGGACTTTTTGGAGGGTACTCTTCACTTCAAGATGGTATAAGTGGAGAGACTTGCACCATATTGTTTCATTAAGTAGTTTTTCAGTGTAACTGTTCCAACTGCCATTTGCACATTAGAATTCTACGACGTTGGATTTCATCACCAACTAGTGTTTTTAGTGTGGGAATATATTGTTTGTGTGTGGATTGCTCTCTTAGATTTTGTAGGTGTGTGATCAGTTTGATTGTTTCCTTAGAGACTTCAGGATATTTTTTTGAAATTTTCTTTGATTTTGTGTGCTAAAACTTTTAATCGTGGATGAATTACCTAGACAATCACGTATAATGCAGGGGAAACCCCCTAAGTACACACCAAGCTAGTTAGAAAATCTTAAATATGAGAAAGGACAACCATCATAGATTGGATCAACTGAACACGAAGAAATATTAGGTAATTATTCATCTTGATTACGAAGTAGATCAACCTCAAACAACAACGAGTGCTCAAAGAAAACTTACAATTTCTGAACTAGTTGAACTTGCTTCCAAAACTAGTGAATTATCATCTACTGAGCCTGACATTTCTGAACTAGAAACTGAACCTACTACGTCTGATCCTACTTCAAATTTCATCACTCCAACCCCTAGTCGTCCTAATTAACCTCGAGTGAAGTTCCGTATCACTGAGAACCTTCCTCTTGGCCTCATTAGCATTGAAGAAATTACTGACACAGAGAAAGAAGTTGTTCTTCCTTCACATTAGGAATATTTAGATCTTAGGCCAAGTGAATCTGTTTACTATAACCATTTCAAAAAAGGTCCTTGGTATTCTCAGTCAATAGACTTTCTACAAAATTCTGGTCAAAAATATTCACCACCCCGAATTCCTTTTTACGCAATACCAAGACCTTCATTAAACATGTCTGGTGAGTCATCCATGTTTTCTGCATCACCATAATCATATTTGTATGATGGTATGTCTGTTCCTGCGAGATACCAGTCACTTTTTGGTACTTTCTCAGGAGCATCTCCTTCTCCCGAAAAACTTATCGGATCACCTGGTCCAAATGAATCACATACCAAAAATTTGAGTGCGGAACAAGTTTACATGATGTTTGGAAACATTCCTAACCCTGACCCTCAAGGTAGTAACTTACCGCTTGGGGGGCATCCTCAAGGTAGTAGTTTACCGCCTGGGGGGAAACCTCAAGGCCAGTACATACCTCAAGGATAGTACATACCTCAAGGCCAGTACATACCTCAAGGAAAATGTCAACCTCAAGGGTAGTACTCAATTCAGGGTCCGCAACCTCTTCAAGGACAGTACCCTATGCCTGGGCAACCATCTTTCAAAGGACAACAGCCTCCTTTAGGGCCACATTTTTACCTAGAACATCAATTGTTTCAGGGAGGTCAATATTTTAGTGGGAATTATCTAGCCAACTATCAAACATACGTTCCAAATTATCAACTTGGTTATGGTCCATCTTACGCAGCATGACCTTCAATGGGAGCTCCATATCTTGTAATAAACACGGTGTGGAATCCGACACAAACTCAACAGAAGTTGCAACCTAACATGAAAGTACCTTATAATCAACCTGGTCAGCCAATTGGTTACAGTCAAATCCAACAACCTATCCAACCTACGCTTCAAGTTATACCACAGGTATCTGCACCTAGTACAGTTCAACATCCTAGTCTGAGTACACCTAGGAATCTACCTCAAACTATTGCACCAACTTCTGTTCAACCTACCACACCTATCCTTGGAATTTCTGCAGCCCCTTATTTCTACATCCCCTCAAGTATCACAAAAAATCCTTCAATTCACTGCACAACAACCTGGACCCACAGTTTAGACTACTCTTCAGATGCCTGCGGGAAAACCTGGTACAAGCACAATTGTAACAAGCCAACTTCAGTTTTTTATCAACTATATCAAGGGAAGTATCAATATGGACATGTAGTACAAAATCCAGTATACCAGCATCAACCGTACCTTGGTTACACGTATTAGATACCATCTCAACCGCAATATGGTCTGGCTAATCCTGGTTATCCAGGAGGTATTCCAATCCCAAATGCACGGGCTATTCTATGATATCCTGGATATCCTCCTCCTGGTACTGGTATAGTTCCACAAGGTTATCAATTTGCTCAGCAGGACCCTAACCATCGGTTGCCATTCATATCAACTTTTGATTTACCTTATTTTTCGCGCCTAACAAATGATTGGATCTATTATATTTTGTATTGGTCGCCAGTGCTGAATAAGTTCCCCAATGATATTCCTAAGTTCGAAGGTAAATAAGGAGAGGACCCCTCAAACGATGTCATGAATTACCACATCTAGTGTGCATCCAACTCTTTGATTGGTGATTCCATTTGATTAAGACTGTTTCAGAAAACACTGATAGGTTTAGCTGCAAAATGGTATATTGAGTTACCACGTGGCTCATTCAACAACTTCAATGCGTTAACAATAGCTTTCTTAACACATTTTCAGTTGCCTGTCAGATACGAAAATGGCACGGAACTCTTGACTTCATTAAAATATTCTACGTCTACGTACATATCAGATCACATACATGAATGGAGAAGCAGAAGACGTTTAGTGAAATTTTTTATTCCGGATCAGATCTTGGCAGAATGGTTCATTAAATCATTGTTTCCAAATATCACTGAAGATGTGGCTAAGGGATGGGTTGTTATGGAAGAATAGGTCATTTCTGAAGCTCAATACTTAGACCTTGTGTATACATAGTATGGTACTTTATACAAAAAAATTCCTAGTTTACCATGTCCTGGTCAAATAATTGCAAATCCTTCAGGGTCTCATGCTGCAGATGGTGTAATTGGTTTAGTTAACGCTGATAAGAGTAAGAATAATTCCTCAAAAAATACTTCTCCTATCATAACTTTACCAAATTCACGAAAGGAGATTCTTCCCTTGAAATTTTTTCCGACATTCATGTTGTAGATTCATCTATAGATAAATCAAAAATCGGTAATAAGAAGAAAGGAAAGAATAAAATAAAATAAAATTCGTCTCCCAAAGAGAAAACCGAAAAGAATGAACCATCTGATGATAAATGAAAACCTCGTTATCCTTGTCTTATCTGTGACGAGGATCACTTTACCAAAGAGTGCCTGCATCACTCTGAGATCTCTAAATTCGTTAAAGGTTCACCCACACCCACTGTCTTGAAATATCCTTTTCCTAATCAAGATAAAAAAATGATAGGATCTTCTTCAAATTCATCGGTAGATATTTTAATGATGTCTGAGGTTATGGTTGTGACGCGATCGCAATATTATGGAAGTAAAAATCATGTAACTAGTAAAGAGATAGAAAATTATAATTCAACACCAGCTTATCTCCTTCGGTTTTTGATCCACTTCATATCGAGAAACCTAATCCCAATCTAGTGATTAAACCACCTGCTAAAGGTGTACTTCAAAAATAAACTTTCAATCCACATGCGAGAGCCACTCAGAACTACAACATTGTTGAAGACTTGGTGATATCCCCTTCAGCAATGTTAGCCTTAGAAGTGCTACAATCATGTTCGGCACAAAGGAAATTACTTTTATCAGTTATTGGAGCTATAGATCCTCAGGATTATAACCTCGTAATCTTTGATTAAGAAAATTTACACTGAGACTCCCTCATCAGATGGATTTTCAGATTCCAGAATTAGTAAAAATTAGACGAGTTTTTCGTACTGTAATTGATGAGGGGGCATTCACGTGCATAATTTCGTTAAATTGTTGGAAAAAACTTGGTTCTCCAACACTCAACCAATCTCCGACAATCCTTAAATCCTTTGATGGAAGAGGATTCCACTCGTTTGGAATACTCCAAGATCTACCTATAGAAGTAGAAGGAAAAATTGTTAATCTTGATGGGGAAGTTGTTGATGCCCCTCTATATTACAACCTTATTTTGGGTCATAGTTGGTCTTATGCCATGATTGATGTAATTTCATCCATATTTTGGTTAATCATGTTTCCTCATAAAGGAAATATTGTGAAAATTGATCAGTGGTCATATCCTTCGTCCGACCCGGCTTCTACAGACAGTATCCAAGATGTTGGAAAATCAACTATTCCATATGAAGATGTTGGTGTAGGTTTAGTAAAGGAATCCGATTTGATGGGAACTTTCTCTATGCCTCCACCAAACACACCGCGTACCATTTCCAACATCAATATGATTTCATCAAGCACTATACCATTCGATGACACTTTGGTAGTGCCTTCTGTTACACCATTTTTTGGTCATCTACTCCATTGTTATTAAATGGACCCAAGTACACCTAGTAAGACCAATTTTACCCCAGGTAAAATTGCTTTCACTATGAAAATAACTTAGTAAATCACCTTTATTAAGTTGTTTATGGTCTAAACAGAAACCCCATAAGGAAATATTAAATAAATATACATTTGTTTGATTTTCCTCAAGAAATAATTAGTTAAACAATAGTTTAATTAATATTTCTGGTTATATTTAGCCCAAAACAAGGAAATTAATTAGAGAAATCATTATTTATCTTATTATTTTCTAAGAATAATTGTTTAAATCTTATTTAAATAATATTCGTGGTTAAATATGACTAATTCACCCTTAAATAATTAAATAAATCATTATTTATTTGATTATTTACAAATAAGGGGATTTGACTCAAGTCAAATTCCTTTCCCCTCCAACAAATATAATAAAATATTCCATAAAATTTGGATCTAGATTTGGTTAATAACATTTTAATTATGCACCAATCTCTAGACTAACTCAATATTTTGTTATAAATAGAAGGGTTTTCCCATTCATTTGTCACCTTTTGTTGCCTAAAGATCACTCTGGATCTCAACTCTTGGTCTAGCTATTGATCCATTATCATAGCCATATTTTTTCCATTTTGTCTGGGTTTTCTACACCATCAAGAGAGAGGAATTCTAAATCTGAAGTGCTGAGGACTTACAAGAACCCATCCCATTGAGGAGAACAGGGAACACCCTCTTGTGTTTTCCTCCCAAGTGCCCATTAATAAAAATTTAATTGGATATATTATTTTCTTGTCTATTGGATCTATGGAGTAAATCTTATTTTTCTACTGTTTAATGTCTTCTAATGCATAGATCTAGATTTTTGTAGCATTTGTATTGATCACCTAACTACAGATCTGAAGATATTAGCAGTCATTTATACTGTTAGGGTTGTTTGTTGTGCGCAACTAAAGTGGTCTTTTTTCATCCACTTCGAATCAAGATTCATACTAACAACTGGCGACTCCACACGGGTTTACCATTACGACTGTTGTCATTTTTCTGATCCTTGCATATCCAGCTGCTTCAAACCTTAGGATTTCTCTTCATCCCCTTGTTTTACTTATTATTGATGTTGTTTTTAACCCATATAACCCTAAAACGATAAAAATTCTAACTTCCGCGTGTTTTCGGACCCATTACGCAGGTGACAGACATCAGTCGCAGCTGAGACGACAAATTTTTATGAAACCTGCCGTCGAGAGTGCCGGAAGTGCAGGTTTCACTTTTATTCCCAAAACCTATGACCTGGGCCTCCAGGGCGCACTTTACAGCCCAAAAAGTGTGACCTCTACTGAAAACAGGCCAAAAACTGCAACTTGGACTTTTTGCAGGGATTTTTCTGAATTTTTTTTTGGGTTTTGTTGAGCCTCTGTCCAGGGTTGTCTGACCTCCGTCTTCGCCCGTTTTGGACCTGTACTTGTTCTGTTTCTCTCAACTAAGTGGGAAATTAGCCCCCTAGGGCTTCAATACCCTCCACTTTTTGTGGAAGAGTGTTTGCTGTTGTAGGTTGTCTGAAATTTCAAAGTCCTCAGACATTTTTTTAGATCTGATACCTCATCTTCAGATCCACTTCAGATCAGCTTGTTATCCATCCAAATATTCCCATTTAGCTTTGTTTTGGTTTTCCATTAGGGGTCATTCCGCTTCCCTCCTGGAGATAGCCTTTCGCCACCTCTTTTTACAGTAATTTTCCTCTGATTTGTTGTTGTTTTCTGCACCACTTTCCAGCAGATTTTGTCTTTTATATCTCTGTCTCTCTTGACCCAAGATTGATTAGCCTTTTTTAGTGTGTTTAGATTAGTTTTTTACTCACCTATGGACTAGTTGTTGAGAGGCCCACCTTCTTGGGTTTATATTATTGCATTATTAGCTGTTTATTTTCGGTTTTGTAGGCCTATATACTGTCATTTGCAGGTTTATTTATAGCTATACAACAACACTTTTTATTTTTCTCTGCAAATGTCTGGGTTTAAAAATTAAATTTTACACACTTTTAAACACACACCCTAAGCGAAAAAGGGCTTGGTTAATACCGCCAAGAAAAGACTTTAAAACATTGAAATCAATTGATCTTGCACCTCTGTGCCCTTGTTTCGAAATTTTAATTGGTTGATCTTGCACCTCCCTGCCCTTGTCAGTCTATTTTTCCTTGGTTCTGTGTGTGTGTCGTCATTTCTCAACCTCCCATGGGCTCTAATTTTCCTCAGGGGGGGGCCAGCACCTCCTGCACATCTTCTCCTCTTGGTAGCATGTATTCAGGGTGCAGCATGCCTCCTCTCTTTTCCCAACCTCCTGTATACCACACTGTTACCCAACCTCTTCTATATGGTACCCACGATGACCAGATTCTCATGATGAAATCCAATCAACCTTCAACCGTAGATATAAATCTTTAGACTCAGTCCCGTCAGTACAACAAGCCTCCCGCTATGTCTGTCCCTGAGCCGCCTCTTTCGGTCTCTACAGAGCCTCTTTTGACACCTAATGGCCACTTGAAGATCCCTCAGCCTAGGGCAGAGGTTCATACCAAGATCCTTAAGGGTCCACTACACCGAAATGCTGCTTCTAGCAAAGCCAGCCATTCGTATAGCATAGTCAATGATTTGGCACAATCTCCTGCTGCCATTTCAACGCTGGAACTCCTCCAGTTGTGCCCTTCAAAAAGAAAATCTCTTCTATTTGTCGTGGGCACTAAACCCTTTTGATGATCGATTGATTGTCTTTGATGTTGATTGGTTTGAACATCCTCCTCTCCTTGCTTCCGTCACTTTCCAAATCCCAATCAAGATTCGAAACGCCAATGTTTCTCGTGCATTATTGATGAGGGGGCATCCACCTGTGTGATGTCCGCTTTGGTTTGGAAATAACTCGAATATCCTGAGTTGGTTCCATCCATGATCACTCTTCGAGCATGGGATGGCCATGCCTCCAAGCCCATTGGCTTATTCCACAATTGTCCTATCACTCTTGTGGGCAAGACGGTTTGCGTTGGCGTAGAAGTCATAGAAGTCCCCTTGGATTACAACATTATATTGGGTCGTAGCTACACTTATGCGATGTCTGCTATCTCTTCCATGGTTCACTGCAAGATGTCCTTCCCCCATAACAGAAAGAAAGTCACCATTGACTAGTTGATGTATTATGAGCCAAAGTCTCAGACCTCCCCTGAGTCCACTATTTCTGCAGTGGCCAACAAACAAACTGTCGACCCTTTGACCAGTGTCTCACCTAGCATCTACAAGGACTCCTCCTTGCTTGGTACATTCCCTGGTCTTCCTCCTACTATCTCTGATCCCAACTCATTGAATTTTTGCATGATGCAATCGTCTCGAGCTTCTCTCAAGAGGCCCGCCTCGGCTAGTCAATAGCCCCCTCGCCCTCCGCAGCCATCTCCTAGCCCTTTGATGCAGCCTCTTGGACCTCCTCCTCCTGGCCCTTCAGCTGGTAATCATGAGCCTATTTATCCTCCTGGGTCAGTTCCTCCAGGCCTTAACCATTTAGGATCCATCCCACCTGTCCATTACCCCTCCGGTCAGATACCATCCTAGTCCCTCCACTAGGCATCTATACGGCACCTGTCATGGCCACCTTCTCTCTTCCTAACTTGACCATTGGGCTCCCGGTTTAGTACCTTGATCCTCAAACCGCCACCTCGCCAGGTCAACCTAAAATTTATCTTGCTCTGACCTCAGTTCAACTGGTCCCCCTGACTTCTCCCATTGTCACAGTGCCTCAGCCACCTCAACAGGATCTGCCTCCTGTTGTGACTGCTTCGGGTAAGAAGGCAGAGCTCACAAAAAGGCCTCAAAGGACAAAGCTACCTTGACTGACCCTGCACCTCCTCCTCCTCCAAAGCCCTGCGCTTTGTGTGATGTCGTCATTCATGCCATCCATACTTGTCCCGAGTTGCCTCGCATCAAGCCCATGGTTAATGTCGCGTTCCCTGAGTCTATGGTCCCTGAAACCTCTGCTTCTTCATCGACTGCAACCAAGAACACCAAGAATATTCAAACCAAGCACCCTTATGCTTTGTGTGGTCTTCGTGGCCATTACTCCCATAATTTTTCCCTCCTTACACATTACCGTGCCTCTTTGGAGGTAGTTCGGGAGTACGATATTGAATAGAATCAATCCGCTTCTCCCGTGCTTGCACAGTATGTTGTAGGCCAGACTGAGGATTTACCCACTCCTATTGACATTCCCCCTTGATGTTGAAATGACAAAGCATGTGGCCACCATCCTCTACCTTTCATCATCCTTGAGACCCTCGACAGAAGCTCCCTCTGAATCTTCTTCTGTTGTTTCACTTGACCTCCTTTTAGAAAACACCCTGGGCTCAGCATCAGTAGATCCTTTATCTACTTGTTCTTACATCATCCCCCGCGATGATGAGCATGTGAGTCTTTCTTCTCATGATGATGAGTCAGGTAGCCTCGCCGCATCATGTGGTCTCCCTTCCTCCTATCCTTCCACCTCCTGTTGTGACGACGCCGTCATGGAAGCTACACCCACCCCTGACTTCATATTTCCCACCCATAAACGGGATGCCATCATCCATACCTTTGGTGAATTATGCAGCCTAAGATCAAGCTACGCCTCCAGTATCTCCTACACTTCCCCTCATCGACGACATGTGGGAAGTAGACTTCCTACCCAGATCACTCCCTTCCATAGAGTGCATTCGATTTCTACTATGCACTCAAGTTGCCAGAATTGTTCTTTATCCTCCCATTTATTGTCTTGTGGCACCTTTCAGAGGGACCCCCCATCAACACCTTATATCGGTTTTGCCGATGGTGCAAGTTGCTACTCCCGGAATTTAGCCTTGGCAGGTTGGGCCATTTTTACCCCTTTGCAGGTGCTTGTTTTTTCAAACAGTGTATGCATTAGTACTGCTACCAATAATCAGGCCGAATATGATGTTGTGTGAGGTTTATTAGCCAATTCCCTTTCACATTGCATCCTCCACCTTCATGTTCGTTTAGATTCCCTACTTCTTGTCATGCAATTGAATGGTGTATATCGTGTGCATAATCCTATCTTTTTCAGAAGATATTTATGAGTGAAGCTTTTGATGCGTGAATTTGAAATCATTACTTTCAGTCATGTACCTAGAGCACAAAATCACTATGTAGATAACATTGCAAACCATATTCTGGATTGGCATTTAACACACACATTTAACACAAGAAAATAACATAAAAATATCAAAATGATGCATATCCATATTATGTCTCGTATAAAATGTTTTAGAGTTCATTAACTCTGATACATATGACATGCCCATAGCATGTTACAAAACCTAAAAACTAGGGGCACCACCTGCCCCTACACACTAATCACTATCTGGAGGATCCCAAGCCAATGGCTCTACCCCCTCCGCTCATAGATCACACATGCCCTGTCCGGCCATCTCCATACGCTGCATGACCCCTCGCCATTCCGAGGGTAAACCAATACATGGCTCTATGTACTGGTCATCTAAGTCCTGCCAACCACGTTCCAAAACACCAGTTAGAAGCCTCTCACATCTATGACGGATATCCTCCAGAAGGGCTGCTGCATCTTCATTGTGCTGCGCCCTTGATCCACTAGACCCTGCGGCCCTTGATACTACAGGTCGTCCCATGTACCCGGTCGGTTTTACTGGTGCTGTATCTGCATACCAAAAGTAAAAGAATCAGTATCACATATAATATTCTAGAAAATTTACATGCACATAAAAGATTAGAAATTTATCACTCACCATTGGGTCCCCATATACAACCAGGCGGCAGTGGCAGATCCGGGTCCCCACAATAAATCATCCCACTATAGGGATAGTCATCTATTTGCAGCGGCATATGATCCCAATTAACAAAGAAATCTGGATGGAACACCCGTCCAACTGCTCCACCTCCTCCTCCGCACAGTAGTTGCCCCACTAGCACATCCTAGGTTCTCTCGAGCCTCCATCTGGGAGCTGTATGCGAGGTCGAAGTGTCGGGATCTTCTCAAAGAAGAAAGAGCACAAAACTGTACCATATGCACAGTCATGGTTCAATTGTCGCTTACATAGCGAAAACTATCGTTTCAATGATGGCAACATCATATAGGCCCACCCATAGTAGGTCCCACTCAAAACACTCTCCACAAGCATCATTTGACCTCCCGTGATTTGATGGAGTGCCTCGTTGCCCAGGATCCACAGCACTGCTACGGCCATAGCACGGGTCTCTAACCTCTCCAAATCCCTGATGGGTATCCAAGTCCCCTTGACTTGGAGACTTGGCCGAAAATGGCACTCTACAAACTCTATGATGTTCCGCCCACGCAGTAATACTGGCTAAGTATTCCCTACCATCCCAAGTGGTGGAAGACCAGTCAGGAAATATATATCCTGGATCGTCAACTCGATCTGGTGCCCCTGCACTATAAATACCTCATGGTCTAGATCCCAATAGCTAACAATCCGGGCCAATAAGGGCTCCTCAAATCTCATCAAAGGGTTCTCCACAAACTTCAGAACCCTAAACCTGTCCAAAGCACTGCGGACACCCTGGTCCTCTCATATCTCTGACCATAATATGCCCAGGTCTCTCTCTCTCTAGTTGATCCGTAATTCTTCCATACCTGCACAAAACCATCGTATTTATCAGTATACATATAGGAAAGACTTTTTCTCATCAAAAAACCCTAGTACTCAGCCAAAAAATAGCACAGAAACACCCCTCTCGGACAGGTCGCACTTTTTAGGCCTAAACCTGGGACAGGTCACATTTTTCTGGCCAAAACCTTCTACCTAGGTTGCAATTTTTGCCCCAAAAAGTGCGACCTGGCCATGAAGAGGAGTAGAGAGTTGTTACTAAGCCTTAGGGACCTAATCTGTACTTGTAATCCACTGAAAAGAAAGAGTAGGGTTAGGCCTCTTACCTGCAACTGACGGATCTCGATTCCAAAGGTCAGTTTGTTCGCTACAATCGCCGCAAGATTCAGGGCCTTCTCTCCCCTCTACGTTCACCACAGCTTCACATGCAAATGAATGATTTTAGAGGGAAAATGATTTATTAAGAGAGAAAACCCTATTTTTTCTTTCGCCTGCTGCGATCCAACCGTAGCTTCGTTTACCAGACCATCCGCACCATTGGAAAGTTCTCACCGAGCCCTCAAATGGTATATGTTATTTTTTAGTGATTTGATACTTCACCAGGACACATTTTTCCCATGAAGCACCACTGCACCCTTCCTCAAAATCGAATATTTTCACTTGCAACACTCGTACCGGGGGCACCATGTTGCCTCCATACTTTTCCACGCTCGTGTTGACTTTCGTTGTGAGTTACCATCTTGTACTCATGCCTTTATGGTCCCCATTGGACCCTTTTCCTATCTGGTAGCACCATCAAGTCACCCTTGTTTAGAGCATCCGATTTGAGTCATCATTACTTTCATGGAGTCTATCTCGAGTCCCTTCGCACCCCGCTATAGTCCTCCATACTTCATTGCTTTATCTCTCTCTCGTGTCGCTCATTATGGCCTTCAGTCCCACTGTCCCCTATCCCCCATGATATTGTGCCAGTCGCTGCCAGGTCATCCATGATATTTATGCTCTAACAAGGGAAGTCGTTCGTTCGCTACTCATTTCCCCCCATTTCATCTTCAGCATTGGTGTCAGTCTGTCAGCCGCTCTACTATTTTCTCTCGTGCCTTAGTTGAGGATCCCTTATTGCCTCACCTATGGCAGACCTTCTTCTATTGAAATCAGATCATTCATTCTAGAAGACAAGTCTAGAGGGTGGTGTACCTTGGTTCGAGCTTCCACTTTTGTTCGGTACCTCGGATTAGGCAAAGGGACTCCTTATTTCCCTTTGACTTGATTGCTTCTCAGCTGCAGCTCCTTTCAGCATGATCGAGATCTATATACTTGATGGTTCAGTGATGCAACAGCTAACATCGATGATTCTCAAGTGTGTGTGAGATGTCTCAATCCTCATGAGGGGGTGGCCCTATAGGTATCCCCCCACACACTCGAATGACATCTTCATTACAACCTTCAATGCAACTCCATACATTTGATGATGTCGGCCTCAGCCACTTGCAGCGCATTTTTTTTTGCATGTATCAGTCAGATGTTTAGAGCCCTTTCCTATTTTCAGGGGCATCTGGGTTGTATTTATATCTCATGTACTCAGATATTATTGTAAAAGTCCTGGCTGTTATCCCAGACACAATATTTATGTGGGATTCATTATCGTGTTATTTATCTGGCTCATGTTTAGGCCAGCATATGTTTTATTATTGTGTTCTGTGGTTTTCGAGGTGCCTTATT
Organism: Pinus albicaulis; assembly: GCA_034641835.2. Classification (NCBI taxonomy): domain Eukaryota; kingdom Viridiplantae; phylum Streptophyta; class Pinopsida; order Pinales; family Pinaceae; genus Pinus; species Pinus albicaulis. The sequence goes on from CM076578.1 coordinate 441,535,574, forward strand.
GTTTGCACTATTGCCTCGGTAGGCATAGGTATGCCTCCCTCGCCACCTATTGTAGGTACTCACTCATCAAAAATAATTTTCGCACCTGCAAGTCGCCTCCTCAGGGTCTAGTTCTTTCAGCACTTTGGTTTACCTTAAAATCTTCTCTCTTTGACTTCCCCTTTGTTGGTTACTGATTGAGCACTTACAACGTACTTCGGTCATAATATTAGCTCCTAACGCTCGCACATTGGGGGGGAATCTGTTACACCATTTTTTGGTCATCTACTCCATTGTTATTAGATGGACCCAAGTACACCAAGTAAGACCAATTTTACCCCAAGTAAAATTGCATTCACTATGAAAAATAACTTAGTAAACCACCTTTATTAAGTTGTTTATGGTCTAAACAGGAAACCCCATAAGAAAATATTAAATAAATATACATTTGTTTGATTTTCCTCAAGAAATAATTAGTTAAACAGAAGTTTAATTAATATTTCTGGTTATATTTAACCCAAAAAAAGGAAATAAATTAGATAAATCATTATTTATCTTATTATTTTCTAAATAATAATTGTTTAAATCTTATTTAAATAATATTCTTTGTTAAATATGACTAATTCACCCTTAAATAATTAAATAAATCATTATTTATTTGATTATTACTCAACCATATCCTTAAAATAATAAATAAATAATTTATTTATTTATTATTACTTAATCAAATCCTTAAAATGACAAGATGCCTTTGAGTCATTTTGAGATGGCATATGTGGTAGTACAGTCATTTTCTAACACACTTTCAACTAATCATGATCCAATGAATGTGATAATCAAAGAATATTATTCACTATCAAGCTCAGCCTTGACATCACTTTCTGATCCTTTTCAACAAGTGTTTTACACTGATGAAAGTATTCAAGAATTTTTGTCTATAGATGAATTACCTTGGATGATCTACACCATAGATCTTCATTTTTACCTGAACTTGATAGGTTTAAAAATTATTTTTCGTCTATTTTTACGATTGATTATGTCAAGGAACCACAAAATCCCATATCGATTACAAATTTAGATTCTGAGTTTAATTTGGGAAACACTTCTACAACTGTTCATATTGACATATCAGTTAAACCTGGAACTGTTGAAAACATTCATATAGGTGCTTCTTGTGCAATTGAAGAAATTAATACATATAAAGCCCTATTTCAAGAATTACAAGACATATTTGCCTGGTCTTACGAAGAGATGCCAAGAATCAATCCAAAGATTGTCGTTCATGAAATAAAGGCATACCTGGATGCCAAGCCTATTAGATAAAGATTATGTCCAATACATCTACGAAAATCTACTGCTATTAAAGCTGAAGTTGAAAAGCTACTATGAGAAGTATTTATTTATCCAATCCCATTGACAGATTGGGTATCTAATATAGTTCCCATTACCAAAAAACAAGCGATTATACGAGTATGTGTTGATTATAGGGATATTAATAAAGCATGTCCAAAAGAAAATTATCCTACCCCCTATATCGACCAAATTATTGATGATTGTGCTGGAAATGAAATGTTTTCATTTATGGATGGATTTTCTGGATATAATCAAATCAACATACTCCCTGCTGATCAACCATAAACAACATTTATATTTCCTTGGGGAACATTTTCTTATTGCAAACTACCTTTCAAATTAAAAAACGTTGGTGCAACTTTTCAAAGGGCCATGTCTTATGCCTTTCATGATATCAAACATATTTTACAGCCTTATCTGGATGATTTACCTACTCACTCATTACACAGGGACAATCATCCTACTCACTTACGAGCTATTTTCATGAGTTTTAGGCATTACAAGATTCGTTTGAATCCGTACAAATGTGTTTTTTGTGTGCAATCAGGACGATTACTAGGATTTTCCGTTTCGAAAGCTAGCATTCGTGTTGATCCCTCGAAGGTTTAGGTCATCATAAATTTACCTCCTCCTTCCACACTTCACCTACTCCAAAGTTTGCAAGGGAAACCAAACTTTCTGCGTATATTTATCCCAAACTATTCTGAATTAACAAAGTGTTTTACCCGGTTGTTGAAATAGAATGTTACTTTTATTTGGGATGAGATTGCTGATCGATATTTTGATGCTCTAAAACATGCATTAACCCATGCACTGTTATTGCATCCACCCAATTACAACCAGGACTATTTTTTGTATTTAGCAGCCTCTGATTCCACCATTAGAATGGTTTTAGTTCAAGAGGATGAATCTCACAATGAGCATGTGATTTACTATTTAAGTCAAAATTTGAATCCGACTGAAATTAAATATTCGCATGTGGAAAAATTGGCCTTGGCAGTAGTTCAAGCCATCCAAATATTTCGTCAATACATATTGTTACGAAAGATAATTGTGATATCTAATTGCAACCCGATGATGTATATTTTGACAAAAAAATTACTCAGGGGAAAATAATCTAAATGGATTGTCAACCTACAAGAGTTTGATTTGGAATTCGAGAAATCTAAATCATAGAAATCACTGGTGTTTGCAGAACTCATGTGTGACTTTCCCAATACCGCGACGGAAACCGTGGTAGATAATCCCATCGCAGATGAAATATGTTTCTTATCAGTACCTTACATCCATGGTATGGATATATCATCATTTATCTTCAAATCCAAACCTTTCACCCAGATATTTCATGTTCAAATCGATGAAGAATCTGGTATCAATCCAGAAATACAATATTGTTGGGGACAAAATTTATTGTCGTGGTGTGGATTCTATTTTTTGACATTGTATAACTCACGAAGAGGCTAAAAGGGTTTTGAATGACTGCCAATTTGGAGCGTGTGGTGGTCATATGTCTGGGTTTGCCACAACCTAAAAGATATTGTGCGCTGGCTTTTTTTGGCCATCATTGTTCAAAGATTGTATTATTGCGGTCTGAAAATGCCACAACTGCCAAATTTTTTATCAAAATATGTGTGCGCCTCCAACTCCTCTTCACCCAACAATTTTTGTTGGTCCTTTTGTGAAATGGGGCATTGATTTCATTACATGTAACCCTCACTCGACTGAGGGGCATGGGTATATTATTCTTGTTGTAGATTATTTTACCCAATGGGCCGAGGCGATGCCTACATTCATGATAGATGGAAGAACTGTAGCTACGTTCGTATTCAATCATGGGATTGCTCATTTTGGTGTACCCCAAGCTATTATCACAGACCATGAGATTCATTTTCGAAATATAATGATGACCAAACTTTCTGATCAACTTGGCCTGCATCATGATAACTCTACTCCATATTATCCGTAGGCTAATGGTCAGGTTGAAGCTGTTAATAAAGTTTTAACCACCATGATTAAACGGATTATCATAACTCACAAATAGAATTTACATACCATGCTTTTTTTGGCACTATGGGCATACTGAACCTCAGCAAAAAATGCTACAGGGTTCACTCCTTTTCAACTGGTTTATGGTTTATAAGTTGTGTTACCCATTGAATGCGAAACACTGTCACTCCAATTAGCCATAGAGTTACTACCAACTACCTCTGAATAGGAAAAACACTTTTTGTACTTAACACAATTAGATGAGACTCGGCGCACTGCTGCATTAGCTGCCGAAGCTCATAAGAAATGTGTGAAAGATCAGTATGATTGAAGTATTACACCTCGTGTTTTTTCAGAAGGTGACCTAGTCTTAGTATATGATCAAGCTAACGATAAGCTAGGTGCTGGGAAATTCGAACCAATGTGGCATGGTCCCTACATTTTCAAGCGAGTGCTTTATAAAGGGGTCTATGAATTGAATGATTATGATGGTGTCTCTTTAGATAAGCCCAGAAATGGTCTTTATTTGAAGAGATATTATGCTTGACTCTCGTGTGAAGATCTCACTTGTATATTAGTTATTTTTAGATAGTGTGCTTTAGATTAGATAAGTGTGCTTAGATTAAGTTTTCTTTTTCTACTATCACTACTTATCTTGATTACTCTTGATATTGCATATGTTGACATCTCTTCAAACGTACATTGGTTTTGTTGATAGTGCCTATCGTAGTACATGGAATATCTCTTCCACAGCTTGGGTTATCTATTCACCCACTGATGAGTTAATTTCTATGCATGGGGTAAGCCTTGGTCAAAAAATGAAAAATATTGCAAACTATAGCGCAATCATTGAGTTATTATTTGATGCCATTTCATTTCGGATTCAATGTTTGATCATTAGGTTAGATTCAGAACTCATTGTATTACATTTAAACAGAGTATACGCAATTAAAAATCCAGTGTTATTGATATTATTTTTGAAGGTTTGTCTCTTGGAACGAAATTTTGATTACATCGAATATCAACACATTTCAAAAAATTTAAACACATTGGTCGACGCATTAGCTAATCTTGTTCTAAATAGACATTTTCAAAATTAAAATAGTAAACCAAAACAACATTCGATACATGTCGAACAAGATACTTAGAGAAAGTAGTAATATCATAGATAGGTTTGTTTTCAAAAAAATATTACATCGTCTATGATCATAGGTTCAAACACCTTATGATCTAATAGATACTGATACAAAAAAAAAAATATGTAAATCATCCACTATCTGTGATGATGATCATGATAGTAGACTATGGCACTCGCCACTTTGTGCAAGAATATCCTAAACTATCCTAGTACACTTGTAACATGTCTCTGAAGCCGGAGAGGAATTTCATATGTCCCTGTCTCGGGAATATCTATAGTTAACCTCTCCAGGTTGTGTTTCATATCAATTAGGATCTCTGCTGCCTGATCCTGTGGTGGTGCTATAGGCTCTGTTTTTCGCCTATCAAAGTGGCAGAGTGTATCTGGTCGTCGTGGACCAACATCTGCATTTAAATATTTTTATCAGTATTGGACGATAAAAAACAAATAAAAATTAGATTAAAAAACATAAAAATGGTTCACTTACCTGATTCATCCCACTGTGCCCCTGGAGGCAAGGACATCTCAGGATCACCTATGAAATCTATACCTGCATAGGGGAAGTCTTCGATGGTGAAGACTTGATTATTTAGCCACCTAAAGTACGTTAGAGTGAACCTAACCACTAAACTACCATCACCACCATGGTGGGCCATTAATGCAACCCAACATACCATTAGAGGTTCCTAGGGTTCCCCATGATCCACTGGAATAAGCTGAGGTGGAAGAAGTGGATTCTCTCCAAAGCAAAGGAAATCAAAATGGAGCCATAACCAAAGTTTTGTAACTTTGCATTCTTTGCTCTGGTTAGTTGGCCTTTCATGTTAGCCAATACCCCTTCGCACCAGTTGAATATGGTGCCTCTGAAACACTCTATCACGGTCTGCATTTGAGATTTAGTGGCTACATGTGGAGCCACACTCCCGCACAACCTAGTTACTGTGAATGCAATCACTTTGAGATCTAATCACAAGATAGTTTTTATTTCTATGCGATTATCCTTTGGATTTGCCTCATCACTACAAAACTATTGTTTGTAGCTAGCAACGGGTAGGCCACCCTGTCTAGCCCCACACAAGGATATGTTTTCTCCTCTTTTGAACAATCCAGTGAGCAAATAGATATCCTCAAGCTCGATTGCAAGCCGATGGTCACCAATGATAAAGCACTGATCTTGAACATCCCATGTGTTCACTAACCATGTTATCAGCTCTACTTGTGCTTTCATACCTTGAATCACCCAGAACTTATATAAAACACAAATTTTTAACACACACATTGTTGCAGGATCATTCATGACTTTAGTGTCTATAGCCTCATGCTTACGTTATCTCCACTCTATCATGGTGAAATATCCTGCAAATAAACATATTTGAAAGTTAGAAACCATTGGAGTGAAAAAATTTAATCATTTCTAAGAGAATTTGTAAATTTTAAAAAGCTCACAGCGCCCCCATAGTTTTTGTGCGGATACAGTGCAGACGTCCGCACGGGCTCCACACAAAAAACCACAGTAGCTTGATAAATTTCCTTTTGAAAAATTATCAGGGTCCGCAGGTAGCGCGCGTATAACCTGCGAACCCCCGAGAGCACATTTTTTAACATAAATTCCTTTCAAAAAATGAAATTAAAACCAAAAAAGAGAATTGAAATAGGTAGAAATGAAAAGTAAGATGATATGGATTACCTAGTCTTGACAAATCATGAAATGAATGGCTAGTTCTCCCGATATTAGCTCCGGAATTTTTTTTCCAAAAGCTCTCAATTTACTGCTCTGAAGATAAAAGGTGAAAATGATTCTGTTAAACTCCTTTTTATAGTTTTTGAATGAATAAAATATTTTATTTTATTTATTTTTTTACTTTAGAAGGCTATTTTTTAATATGTTTACTTTTCTAGAACAAGTATTTTTAATCTTTTGAGTTTTTGTATAGAATACAGGTTCTTTGGTGAAAGAATTATTTTGACGCTGAGTATACTTTTATCACTTTTTCAAGTTCTTGAAAATTACGAAAAAGTGAAACCCTGGAGTTCTCTTTTAAGCCCTTTTTAGACTCTCTAAATATGAAAATATCGCCGAGTACTTGACTATTCGAACTCGTTAAAGGAAATGAACAATCATCCCTTTAGTATAAGTTTACCCCTTTTCCACACTGAAATGGAATATTTTACGAAAAAGGTATATGTTGACTGATCATAGTCAATAGAGTTCTCTCTTGTATTATTTTATCCTTTTTCGGGCTTGAGAGACTAAATTTACGAAAAAGTACAGCCAAGAAGTTTAATTATGTTTTTATTATGACTCCCTAAAAATTGAAAACTACCAAGTTTCTCCTATACTGGACTCGTTAAAATTTAACAGTAAAGGACCTGTTGATTACAAACAGGAACGAACCACTCCTTCTTAGGGTTCGGTTTTAATACTAAGATGGACTCATCTGAAGGATGAGCTTACATAACAAGAAAATGTTATCCTCCTCAAGCTTGTCAAAAATAAAGAGGTACTTTCCAGTAATGGTGGGGAAAAAAAGAGAAAAGGAATCCAGTTGTCACCCTTGTTTGAAAGCTTTATACCACTCTTGAACATTACACTTTTGTTACACTTGTACCTGGGTTGGGAAAATCCTTTGTCTAACAATTAATCAAACCACATTGAAAGTCTTCAGTCGGTTTCTGGGTATTAGCTTTAGGTCAATTTTTACCAAACCATCTGCAGTGTCGTTATGTGTTCAAGAAATAGTTTAAATAAACCATTCATGCAAAAATTTGTCTCCATTCACGTTGACCATCCCTGAGTCAGTCCTTGAAAATATTTCTTCAAAACTTGATCTAATGGTTTCGTGTTGTGGGCTTTCCTATGATGGGTCACTTTCTATCGATGATAGCTCATCATCTATAAATTTGATCTAGAATCATATCAGTACCTTGGGATCTGCATGCGCTAATGGCAGGTTTCTTGCCTTCAATGATAGTTTGCAAAGTTGACCTCCGATCGAATGATTCCATGAAGTGTTCGATTGCAAATCATTCATTCACACTTCGTGGATTGTACTGAGTACTTTGAGAGCCATTATCATTATTGGCAGTTTCTCTCACACTTGTTAATATTTTACATCATTGACTGGTAATCAAGCGGTTTCTACCATGTTCGACTTCGACACAATAAATCGCATGGATAGAATCGTACTAGTTTGGGAAGTGGAAATCAAGACCTTGGATCTAGTTTCCACCATCCAGGATGCGAGGACTTTTATTATTCATGATACAGTAGACTATTTATGACAGATGGTTGCACCCATGCTGTGTCTACTATTGATGTAATATTAAAATCATATCTGTACTAGAACATTTAGTATTTGAATTGGTTTGATACCTATTGTACGGGAATGCCTATCGGTATTTGATATATATATATATATATATATATATATATATATATATATATATATATATATATATTCTTGCATTGAATGTTTTTACAGGTTTTTGATCGGTGTGTCTGCAATCTAATCCTCGGAATGATAAAGCACTTCACTCTTCAGAACAACCTTAGACTTCACACTTTAGGGGGAAATATGTTACACGTTATTTTTTCACCACGATATTTGACTATCCATATAGGTTCATCACTACCTATATTATTCTCCCTTAGAAGTCAAAAACTCTAATATTCCTAAACCAAGTCTTGGAATTGGAGAAAATCTCATTAAAACCCTTAAAATTATAACTCTGCACTTTTCCAAGCTCTTTCCCGCGGATCCAAAAATATTTGTTCTATAGCCTGCAGCAGATCCTACATGTTCTGCTTATAAAACCTGTGGACCCCCATAAACGGTCAAATAAACGGAAAAGTAAGTTCTATAATCCTAGTTGGTCGAATATTCTCCCAACATGAAACTTCTAGAAGCGCGATCAGTTCGAGTTTTATCCCTCCACTCATGGAGCTCTATCCCTCCACTCATGGAACTTATCCCTTGGTCTATGGAGCTAAAATCCCTTCATGAGAGGAATCCATCCCCCTCTTCATGGAACTGAAACTGCCTCCTTTTCCCTATAAATTGAGCTCATGTTTTAGTCTCAAGGGTAGACATACATTTTAGTTACTGAATAAATTCTCAAGAGAGCATACTCTCTACACTAGTTGTTATTGGCATGAGAATGATCACGCCCTTATTTCCATAACTCCATGATGGTTTAGAGAGAGGAAAAGTTCCCCCACATCCCCTGTCCCCCTTTAGGAGATGGGAGCAAGAGTCCCCCAAGCAAAGACCTTATTGCCACCTTATAGCTACACTTAGAGCTCTACTTAGTGACTGGACTTAGGTCTGCGCTTAGATCTATTGTATTATATACCTATGCCTATTTCTTTAATTTATGTTGTACAGGTGGGCATTTTATACAACATTTCACCAGCGTTCGAAAACACGTTCATTCATTACCCCATCTCGACAAAGTGAGTTAGGTATGGATACTGAGTGGAATTGTCCAACCAATGAATCCATCCCGCGAATTAGAAGAACCTTTATGAAATGACAATCTTCAGTAATAAATAATCACGTTGAGTACTTGCGATGAGAATATCTTGTCAAACTGAAGGAGGAAAAATTGTTAAGGACCCCAGGAGGAACTTGTACGACATCAAGGCATTAGGTTGTAAAGTTACTCTTTTCATTCAAGATAATACATATGGATCTCCTTTTCTCATTGAGTTGTTCTTGTAATTATTTGAATAATTCAATACTTAGACTCCTTGATCACTAAGTTAGATTAGTTGTTCTTAATTATTATATGTTGCAGGTGCTTTTAATTATTTTTTTTGTCTTTGATTGCAGATTCTACTTACTGAAGAAACCTCTTTGGAGCGACTGGATAAAATACTACACCGAAGGTTGGATTTCAAGGTAGGGGCATGTCCTCTTTCTTTGTTTATAATAATTATGAATCGCAAACAACCTAGAGAAAATGATTTACAAATGGATGTTTGTTTCTAGCTATTCGTAGAATACTAGGGAGATCGCTCTTGTTTGCAAGAGGGATTAATCCACATAGCACTACAATGAATACTTTTTGGGTTAAGTTAGGGACTTTGTACCAATCTAAGTCTCCGGTAAATAAATTTTTCCTACGGAAAACACTGTAATAACTTGAGGATGAAGGATGGAGACTCAGTGATAGAGCATCTGAATGCCTTCAATACTGTGGTAAGTCAGTTTTCAGCAGTTGATATTAAAATCTCAGATGAAGATAAGTGCATCAGTTTATTGTGTTCTCTACTAGATTCGTGGGACAGTCTGGTTATTGCAATAGGTAGCAATACAAATACCTTGAATTTTGATGAAATTGTCTCAAACCTGCTATCAAAGGAAATGAGACGAAGAAATATGAAGGCTAAAATGGAGATGCCTTATCTGTACGAGGAAGGTCCCAAAATAGAAACAAGAATAATTTTTTGAGTGGGAGATCTAAATCTCCAGGAAATCCTATAAAGGTGTGCTAGAAATGCGGAAAGGAAGGGCACTTCAAAAAGGACTGCGGATCTAAAGCTCTCGAGAAAGGAAAGGGATTTGATCATGCTCCTTCTGCAAAAGAAAAAACCACCTCAGATGAAGGTGGGTATGTGTATTTGGCTTCTTTTTCAAATACACATGTAGATAATGAGGCATGGTTGATTGACTCAGGTGCATCTTTTCACTTCACTCCCCATAGGGAGTGGTTCTGCGAGTATTAGAAGTATGATGGTGGTGATGTCTTCTTAGGGGATGATAGGAAGGAAAAAATTGTGGGACGTGGAAAATTCAAGATGAAGATGCAAGGTGGAAGGAATAGAACGCTTCTTGGTGTTTTTCATATTCCTACATTGGCCAGAAATCTGATTTTAAGTAAGCAAGATGGATGATGCAGGTGTAAAAACAGTGTTCAAAAAATATACCTACAAGATGGTTCGGGGAGCACTGGTATTAATGCGGGGAGTTCGGATTGGAACTCTTTTGGTGTGCTAAAATTTCCTATTTTCACCCTCTTCCTATAACCATTAACCTATGTTTCATCTTTATAAACCTTTTCATTTCCTGCACTAGTCCAAGATAATAATTTATTCCTACATATACTTCGTATTTCATAATTAAGATTTATTAGGTGATTAATTAATTATTTTATATATATTTCATGCTTTAAAGTATTTCTTGTAACTTACGATTACCTTCCTAAAATTAATTGAAAAAATAAGTGTTAATTATTATGTAGCGTGATTCAGTGCAGGCAGATTCTTGCACCTGCCAACACATGTTGCTCTGTGATATCCACATCAGTTGATCATTCCATGCAGGTATTTTTTATCCACATCCCTTAGCTTGGTGCAGATTATTTGAATATGGATATGGAGGAATATAGTCAGGGATCCTTGCCAAAGATATGGTCTACGACCAACAAAGCTTGTGCTTTGTTATAACCATTAGCCTGTTTTGTAATATTGTTTGTTAGTCCGTTCAGATGAATGGCTTGAATTAGAAATGGCTCTGCAATTAGCAGATCATGGCTATAGGCCAAAAGACTATATATAATGTAGATCTTAGGTAGAGCTACGTTAAGCGATATCTGGATATTGTAATTGTGATTATTTTGAAATTTTGTATCGCCCTTGTTTTGGGCTGGACTCGCATTATCATGTATGTTTGTTGACCAAAGTTAATGCAAGGAACTTCACCATGATTTCTTCACACTGTGTCTAAATCTTACTTATGTGTTTATCAAGTGCTGAATAGTTTTGTTTCTTAAACGGGAAACGAGCTGGTTGGCTAGGGCCCAAACAACCCATCTCGTTTACCCTTGTGCTTTCTCCATTTAAAAGGTTCGTGTATATTTATTTATTTTCAAGTGTGCGGTTTGAATCATTATTGATTTTGTTTCAGAGTTCTGAGTTAAATTCATTCTTAATTCAAAGCGTGAAACCGATTCGTGTTTGAAGTTTGAATTAAGTTAATTTCTTTCCTGCAATTCTTTCCTTTAATCTCTTTCCTGAAATTATTTCCTGTAATTTATTTATGTAATTCCTTTCTTAGTTCACTTCCACTCAGATCGTGCAAGAAGTTTCTTCCTGATCAGTGCATGACAAGTTCTGCACTTTGGTTTATTCATTTACTTCACAGCATGTGTTTCATTCCTTTCTCTGTTTATGATTTCACTGATTCCTACAAGTAAGCATCATTAATTAAAATTAATCATTCTCAACATTAAAATACAAAATTCTGAAGGTTCTAAGAATGAATACATGAATTAAGAAAGGACGCCATTGCAAACATTACACTTTACACTTGTAGCTCATGACTTGAAAGAAAGGATCAAAATTAATTTGTAACGTTATAAGTGAATCACCGAAAGATATTTTAATTGCATGAAAATTACTTTGATCGATTGCTTTGATTGTCAAGGATTGTTTCTACCTTGTGAATTTTATTCTCATTTCTAAGAACAGTCACTTAAAGCATTCCTTTTCCTTTGTGTAATTTATCGCAGAATTCAGCTTGCAATTGCAATTATTTTTCAGCACATCTTTTAATTCCTTTTTAAAGTAATTGGAAACTTTGGTGAAGGAAGCTCTATCCCAGTGCAAGAGCTATGTTCTTGTCACGGGAACATAGTGCTCTAAGCCTTTCGGCTTAGAGCACCTACACAAAGACATAATTCTTCAGTAAAGACGGTAAAGTATACTTTTGCATATAAGTCTGTACCTGCACTAGTGCAACAAGATTGCACGAGTACAGGAACGATTGCTTAGTGTAGAAGGAAAATCATTTGGAAAGTAGATCTTTGCAAGGGCCCACTTGTTAAGCTGTTATCCATCTATACTGAAGATAAACATAGAGTTCATTTCAGAATTTAAGATTGCTTCTAGTTGTGTGAAATTTCCTTTACTTGATTTCCTTGCAAATTCATTCTTTTACATTCCAGCACTAGAATTTATTTGGTGTCGATTGCCTTTGAAATTATCTTTTGTTTGATTCTAAAATATTTCAATTAAGAAGTAGGAATAGGAATAGGAAAATTTCATACCACTTTTGGCATTTCTTGTGCTTCATCTCTAAGTTTACGAAACCCCCGGGTTGACAATTAAGTGTTGACGAGTTTGCTTAAGTGCAATTCCTGCATGCAACATTTTGGCGTCGTTTCCGAGGAGGCGATTTGATTTGCTAATAATTTTTTCCATTTTTTGCAATAGGGATAAGTCTACTATTGTTTTTTCTGCAGTGTGCTTCTATTGTTTAAAGGGATTTGTAGGTGCTGAGTTATTTTTGAATTCACAACTTTTATTGAAATCTTGTTTTGTCATTTTTTTGAGATGAATGCCTAAAAGAGGTAGGGGTCTGAATCCCAATAAGGGAGGAGGAAATACTAATAAATATAAAATCAAATCTCACATTGGGCCTTCTTTTTCAAGAAAAAAATCCAAACAAACCCAAACTCATCACGCAGGAACAGTCTACTTGGACTCTAGCAACAATAGTTCAGGTGTGATACAACCCATAAAGGGGAAGAAGGAGAATATTAGAACCCATTGTCTACCTTCCCAGCCCATTTGGAGTGGTTCGCTTAGAGGAACAACAATGGTAGACCATGAAGACCATGCAGAAGGAACTGGTGAAAATTAGGTAAATGAGGAGCAATCCACTTTTGGATTTCCAATTGTGGATCTAGATGTAACTGTGCAAATGAAAAATATACCAACATCAGCTCTTCCTCAATTTTATGGTAAGGTACATGAAGATCCAGACTCTTTCCTATTTTAGTTTGATATTTTATGTAGAAGTTATGATTATTCATCTGATGCCCAGATGTTAAAACTATTTCCTGCAACTCTCAAGGACGTAGAACTTTGCTGGTTCATGGGACTAGGAGGGAACATCATAGCCTATTGGGAACAGAGGAAGAGAGTGTTCTTATCAAAATATCAAGAATATTGTAAAACTAGAGATATTCAAGATGAAATATTTACTATTGTGCAAAATGATGATGAGGCTCTAGAGGATTATTTAGAGATATTCTTGTACATCCTACAAAGGTCAAAGCACAAATTTGATCTAAGTACTATTAGAACCTTGTTCTTATGTGGGCTTACTGATGATGCTTGAAATAATTAAAAAAAATTATTACAAGGGGATATTTCTCAAAAACCTTTTGATTAAATATGTGACTTGTGCAGGAAATTCTCTAGGAACCAATATAGATCTGGTAAAAGAATTCAGAATAGAAACAAGAAAAATGAATCTACTAATGCTATGATTGTCGGATTGGACAATAAAATGGACAATATGAAAATATAAATAATTATTATTGCTAGCAAACAAATAGACTCCTTAAAATTTCAACAAAAACTTGTAGAAGAATAGGATTCCTTGTCTGTTTTTTGTCTCAAGTGCAAGAAAAAAACATATTTTAAGGGAATTTCCTCTTGATATAAAAGGAACTAATAAATGTGAAGTTTGTGCAGAGAACCATGCCACTAAAAAATTTCCTTCTATACCTGGGTTGAAATATGTACTTGAAGGAGGACAACCTGAAGCTGAATCATTGCATGCTATGGGAGCACGAAGAAACTGGCCTCAGGTAAGTGGAGGTATGGCTCCTGAATTTTCACCACATTTTTTTGGTTATAATGCACATTCATATTCCTATCCTAAAAATAGTCACCCTTGACATTGGCAACATGGGAAATAATATCATTATGGAAAGCCCTCCCAATCTTGGCAACAAGGATGGAAAGGGTCAAATCATTCACATCATCCCTATCCTGCACCTATGCAATCGTACCCACCTACATATGCACCTTACCCAATGCCACAACCATCACTACCTCAGTTGAGTCAACCAATGCCACCATTTCCTTTACCTCCACCATTTCGACCTCCTTAGCTACCTGCCCAACCCTTGCCCAACTCCAATAATAAAGCAGTACAAATGATCCATTCCATGAGCCCTCTTTTCTTACCCAGATATCAGTCCATGCCAGTTGGATTAAATGATCTCCAGTTGATTTCGAGGAAGATAGTAGCCACAGAAAAATAGAAGAAACCTATGGTGATTATCAAAGAGAAAGGTGAAGAGGTAACTCCTGACCATTCTGAAAATAATTTCACCATTCAGCCTATCCCTGTACCCTCAGAGCCTTTACCATATTATTCCAACCGGCCTCCCTATCTAGAGAGGCTAGTTGTGGAGAAGAATGACTCTAATCCTGAGTCTAGCCTGGCTTCCGAGCTTAGGAAATTTTTTATAAAGGTGCCTTTCCTCCAATCTATCAAATATATCCCCATCTGTACAAAAATTATTAGGGAACTCTATCTCAAGAAGCCAGGGAGGAGAATATTAGAACCTCAAACCATTCAATTTTTTGGGAGAGCAGCAGAATTGATGACATGGTGTATGCACATGGAGAAATATACTGACCCCAGAAATCCTGTTGTCTTTGTTCAAATAGGTGATTTCCTTGTCTCTAATGTACTTATAGACTTGGGGGCAGCCATTAATTTTATGACCAAGCAAACCATGGATCAACTTGGATTGGTATATATTCGCCCTACTCCCACTGTGCTTGAACTAGCAGACATATCTAAAATCAAGCTGGAAGGGGTATTGGATGATGTGGTTGTCTCTTTAGATTCTTGGGAATATATCCCGCATACTTCATTATGCTTCAGCCAAAGAATCTTGTGGGAGGACATCCCTTGATATTGGGACGACCATGGCTTGCTACGACTGATTCTTATATTGGATGTCATTTTGGTCATATGTACATTTCCCATGGAGAATCTAGGAAGAAGGTCACCTTGTATCCACCTGATAGATCCATTCATGAGCTCAAAGACACTCTATGGTTAGAATATAGTAGTGATTAGGAGACTCAGTCTATTTGCATGATCCATCAATATGTTGAGTCCTCATAGGAGGGTGAGATTCAAGACTTCCTAAACAATCTAGACACTATGCCTAATTTTGAATCATTGAGTCAAATTTTCAGTCTATATTTTCAGGAAAGTCACAACTCTCTACCTCCCTCACCACCATCTTTAGTCACACCCATGTGTACTCTTGAGGCTGATACTACTCTTGTTGAGATTAGTCCAGTAAAATATTTACACATCAATTTATACTTGGACACATCCCAGCAAGAGTAGCTTGTGAGTTTGTTGCGAAACCATGTTGATGCCTTTGCATGAGGCCATGAAGAGATGAAAGGCATACCTCCTAAGACTTGTACTCACCATATCTATATTCAGGATGGAACCTTACCTGTCCGAAAACCCCAAAGGCATATGAATGCAGCTGTAAGAGATGTTGTAAGAGAAGAATTGCAAAAACTCTTAGATGTTGATTTTATCTATCCTATTTCCAATAGCCAGTGGGTCTCTCCATTGGTATTAGTCCTGAAGAAAAGTGGGAGATGGTGCATTTGCATTGAATATAGAGAATTGAACAAAGCCACTCTCAAGGATTACTTCCCCCTTCCTTTTATTGATCAGGTACTTGATACCCTTACCGGTAAGAAGTAATTTTCTTTTTTAGATGGATTTAATGGTTACAAACAAATATATATTGCACCCAAGGATCGGGATAAGACCACTTTTACATGTCCATGGGGCACATTCGCATACCAAGTACTCCCCTTTGGGCTACGTAATGCCTCGGGTACCTTTCAAAGGGAAGTATTGCTTATTTTTGTTAACCTTGAGTGTGTAGAAATCTATATGGATGACTTTTCTGTGTTTGGTGATTCATTTTAGGGAGCCCTCGAGAATCTAGAAAAATTTCTTCTTCATTGCCAAGGAGCCCATCTTGCCTTAAGTGACAAAAAGTGTAGATTAATGTGCAAGGTAGGAGTGGTCCTTGGCCATCTTATTTCAAACAAAGGTATCCAGGTTGACCCTGCAAAAATAGAAATTATTTTGAGTCTTCTTGTACCCAAAACTCAAAGGGAAGTGAGAGGTTTTATAGGAAATGCAGGCTACTAAAGGAGATTCATTGGGAACTTCTCTGGGATAGCTACCCCTCTTTTCTGACTTTTGGCTAAGGATAGTGAGTTTTCTTGGTCCACAGCTTGCCAATTGTCCTTTTAGACATTGAAGGAAAAACTAGTTCAAACACCAGTTTTGAGAGGACAAAACTGGTCCCTACCATTTCATATTTCCTCTTATGCCTCCTATACTACTATTGGTGCAAATTTAGGGCAAGAATAAGATAAAAAATCCTATGCCATTTACTTCATCTAGTAAAAACTTGTCACATGCTGAATTAAATTACATAGTTACTGAGAAAGAGTTTTTAGCTGTAATATTTTCCATTAATAAATTCAGACACTACATGACAATATATGAAGTTTTTGTACATATTGATCATTCCGTGATAAAATATTTAATGAATAAACCATTGAATAGCAGTAGAGTGACTAGGTGGTTATTATTGTTGCAAGAATTTAACATTACTATTGTTGATAGACCAGGGAAATCTAATGTGGTAGCAGATTTATTTCAGGATTAAATAATCCTGGTGAAGAAATTCCTGTTGATGATGATTTTCCTGACAAACATATACTTTTTGTGTCAACAGGATCCCCGTGGTTCGCTGACATAGATAACTATTTAGTCACAGGAAAGACACCACCTCACTTATCTGCTCGTGAAAAGCGAAGTATCATACATAAAAGTGTTGCATATTCTTGGGTTCAAGGAGATCTCTTTTACACTGGACAAAAATTTATTATCCGTAGATGTGTGAGAGAGGAACACGTGTTTGATATATTAAAATTTTCCCATGTTGAACCTTGCGGAGGTCACTTCGCTGATAAGTGGACTGCATACAAAATTTTGTGAGCTAGCTATTTTTGGCCTTCCTTGTTTAAGGATTCCAAACAATATGTCAAGCGATGTGATAGCTGACAGTGAGTTGGCCAACCTAATCAAACCAATGAAATGCCTTTATGTCCTTAGGTTATGATTGAGCCTTATGAAAAATGGGCTATTGATTTTGTAGGACTAATAAATCCAACATCATTAAATAAAAATAATATTTTGGTTTGTACAGATTTTGTTACAAAATGGGTAGAAGCTAAAGTTGTTTCCTTCGCTACTAAAAAAGTTGTTGTTGATTTTCTTTTTACTGAGATCTTTACTATATTTGGTGTGCCTAGAGAGATTGTTTCTGATAATGGTTCGTAGTTTATTTCTAATCTAGTATAGGGTGTGATGGAGAAACACAAAATCCAGCATAGGAAATCTACACCATACCACCCGCAAGAAAATGTTCAAGTGGAGTCCACAAATAAAGTAATTGAGTCCATCCTCACAAAGACAGTCAATATCCATATAAAGGATTGGGAAAATAAGTTACCATAGGCCTTGTGGGCATATCAAATCACTTGGAGAAATAGCACAGGACATACACCATATGAGCTGGTATACGGGAAACAATTCCTTTTGCCGATAGAGTTCCAGATCAAGACTTTCATAACTGCAGTCCAATTGGGGCTAGATCTTTCCAAGGCACAAAAGCAATGTCTCTTACAGTTGAATGAGTTATATGAATTTTGAAGGGATGTTGTTCAACAAAACATATTAATTCAAAAACAACGCAAGAAGTGACATGATAATTCTACCCGACAAAAGTAGTTCCAACCAGGTGACTAGGTACTCATGATTCTGGATTTAAATATTTCAATGGGAAATTCCATACATACTGGATGGGACCTTATGAGGTATTTAAAGTGTTTGAGAATGGAGCGGTAGAAATTAAAACCATTAATGGACAAAATTTTGTCTTCCTGATAAATGGGCATAGATTAAAGGTATATTTTCAACCCCTTGCTAAAGGAGATTTTATGCAGCAAGTCCAACACCAATCTGAAAAGGAGATGGTAGGTGGAAAGACTGACCCATTGAAGATTTGATTCTTTCTTTTCCTTATATAAATAAATAAATAAATAAAAATGAATGAAAAAATGACCAAAAAAAAGAAAAAATATGTGAAAAAAATCTTGTAATTATGAAAATCAGGTGACTAACATGATTTCAGAAGGATCAACCTAAAAACCAGCATGCTGGTAGGAAGATAAAAATTTCAAATAAAAAGGGAATTTTTCTTGATTTTTAGATACGTTGGCTATTACCAAGAAGAAGCAGGTTCAAGGAACCAAGCCCTTACCTAAGTTTGGGATAACTAGCATGGAAATTTTTATCCAAGTAACTCTTAACTCCCGCTACATTTACTTTTTTAGGCACCAGTGTAGGCAGATTTTCAAGGTAAAAATTCTTCCTTTCTTCTATTTCCCATTTCGTAAAATTCCCACTATTTTTCTTTTCTAAAAATCTCATGATAAATTACCCTCCTCTTTCTTCTAAGGAAATTACCCTTACCTGATTTCATAAAATCCCTCTTTTCCTTTGAATTTTTTTCCACATCCTGTTTCACTTATCCCCCTTGGTGATATTACTCTTGGAATCCCTGCTTTGAAAATTACCCCCTTCCCACTTATTTATTCCCTCATACATTGTTTGCAGGATTTGATGCAGTCAATCCAGAAGGCATGCTCATGAAACACCAAAGGATGGTGAATAAAAAAATTTCTTGTATATTCAAGAATTTTTTTTAAAGTCCAACTGAAGAATTGTGTTCTATCAGAATATTTATTTTGGTAAAGTCCCTAGTGCAAAAATTCGTAGTGCAAGCAGGCTTAGTGCAAGCATGATGCAGTGCAAGCAGGACCAGTGCAGGCACGATTAGTGTAAGAACATGGCCAACTATGAAAGCATGATGCAAAAAAATCTTAACATAGTATAGGAGCGCTTCATGCAAATGTTAATGGAATTTTATTTCTCTACACATGAATTATTACTGCACTGATAAATCATAGCATTGTATTTTTTAATTAATACTTTTTTATCATTTATTGACTTAGGAAATTTTTAAAGTGCAAGATATATTGGGTTTTAAAATCTAATTTTTTTTAATAAGTACTGAAATATGTCTTAAATTAATTATGAGGTACAATGAGGGATAGTAAAGACTGTCTGAAATCCCATACTTACTCCCTTTGAAAGGATCCTCCATCACTTGTTCATCATTATCTTACCTCATAACACGATCATCCATGACCATTACACCACTACCGTATAAGCATCCACCACATCCAATTATTACCACTTTCCTGTAGCAAAGCGATACATTTATGCATCCAATCTGAGGAGCCGTTTTTAATCATTAAATAGGATTGGATAGATGGACCGAAAATACGGTGGATGGATGAACCTCCGACATAAAATTATTGGTGGCCTTTGATACTTCTCACTGTGGAAACCTTTTGAGGTTGTGATAGGGAAGCAAGAAGGATTCAAAAATGACACCTATAATGAATGAGCCATCATTGAGGGAGATAGAACAAACTGTGGAATACCAGAACAGTCTTGCACTATTGCAAGAATCTGGGTTCCTTCCATTTTTGTAGAAGTTTGATGGCTTCAACATGGTCGTGGTCCTGGAGTTTGCGAAGAAATTTGAAGAGGGCAGAGCTAGAATCAGCTCATTAGAATTGGAATTCATGGAGGAATCCATCGTGAGAGCTACAGGCTTTCTAACTATAGGGGAACATTGGTTTAAAAAGGAGCGGCTTGAAAAGAAACGATGGTGTCGGTTTGTGGTTGATAGAAAGCTCAAGGTCGACTGGAAGAAGGGGCTCCCACATAGCTCCATGATTTGAAAATGGCGATACCTCCTCTACATTTTACAAATGTTCCTGACTTGTGAAGGATGTTACTCTTTAACATTTGTATATCATCTTCGGTTATTGCTACACTTTGAGTTGGGGAAACTTATTAATTTTCCCTACTATCTGCTTCGAAGTCTCAAGAATATGGAAAAATGTGTGCAGAGTGGGGATTCAAGCCAAGTTTCACATAATCTATATCACCATGGGCTCATCACAATCCTCGTCAAGAAAGTGCTGGAAGAAAAGGGAACGACCTAGAAGGCATTTCTAAATGAGTTTCGGGTAAGGAGTGTAGGGAATTCTTCTGGCACAAGTGCAAGCAGGAAAAGGAAGGCAGAGACACTGTCCACTGCCAAGCAGAAGAGTTAGAATAATTTGGTGCAAGAAGAAATGAATTCTGTCAAAAAGGCTTCACCCTCGACAAATAAAATAGTGACCAGAACCTTGAACAAGAAGAAAATTGTCTCTCCATAGAGATATTTGACTATGATCAATGAATCACCCCAAGTTTCACCTCGAGACAATAACCTTTCATTTCTTGCAAACGCTACGGCCCACACTATGGTGAACAAAGAGAATGTGGAGAGGGAGGATGACATACCTTTTTCAGACTTCATAAACAAGTTAAAAAGACAAAATATGACAACGAGTACAAGAGAAAATTAGGCAAAGG
Source organism: Pinus albicaulis (assembly GCA_034641835.2). NCBI lineage: Eukaryota > Viridiplantae > Streptophyta > Pinopsida > Pinales > Pinaceae > Pinus > Pinus albicaulis. The sequence continues at coordinate 441,556,451 of CM076578.1, forward strand.
GTTAAGAAGATGACGAGGCACACTACATTGAGACCCTTGATAGTTTCAATGAACAGGGTATTGAAGTCCCTGATGGTTTGAATGAACAGGTTACTGAAATACCTGACACATTGGATGAATAGGGCACTAAAGTCCCTAATGAATTAGGTGTGCAAGGTACTGAAGCCTTTGGCACAAAGGATGCAGAGGGTATTAAAACCCTCGGTGATATGGAAATACCTGGTGTAGAAACCCTTGGAGATTTTGATCTTGGCACTGACGGGACTTGCTTGGAGTCCGTTGCGGAGGAGGAATTCACATTAGAGGATCTGGGCACGAAAACCACTACCCCCTACCTCAATATCTGGATAATAGAACTGGAACATCAAGTTCATGACCTGGAGGCTCTGAACCAGGTCATGAAGGAGAAAAATTGGAAAAAGCAAGGCCAGGTAGGGTCGGTTGCAGAGGTTGAGGAACAAAAATGGAAAGTGATAATATGGAAGTTTTGGGCTTCTAAATTTTATAAGCACCTCAAGAAGGTGACGAAACAGTTGAATAAAGCCTGAGGTAAAAAGTCAAAGGTAGTGAAAGCCGAGATCAACATTGAAGTGCGAGATTGAAAGATGGCCCTCATTTTTGAAGATTTTTTTCTAGAAGGTAAGACGTTGTGTGAGGACACACAACATATTAGGGATGGGAGGATGTTGGTGTGCTAAAATTTCCTATTTTCACCCTCTTCCTATAACCATTAACCTCTGTTTCATCTTTATAAACCTTATCATTTCCTACACTAGTCTAGGATAATCATCTATTCCTACATATACTTCGTATCTCATAATTAAGAGTTATTAGGTTCTTAATTAATTATTTTATATATATTTCATGATTTAAAGTATTTCTTGTAACTTATGATTACCTTCCTAAAAGTAATTCAAAAACTAATTTTTAATATTTATGTAGCGTGATTCAGTGCAGGCATATTCCTGCACCCTCCAACACATGTTGCTCCGTGATCTCCGCAATAGTTGATCATTCCACGCAGGATTTTTTGATCCACATCTCTTATTTCGGTGCAGATTATCTGAAGATGGATATGGTGGAATATAGTCAGGGATCCTTGCCAAAGATGTGGTCTACGACCAACAAAGATCGTGCTCTATTATAACCATTAGCTGTCTTTGTAATATCATTTGTTAGTTTGTTCAACCGAAAGGATTGAATTGGAAATGGCACTGTAATTAGCAAATAATGGCTATAGGCCAAAATACTGTATATAATGTATATATTAGGTAGATCTAGGTGAAGAAATATCTGGATATTGTAATTGTGATTATTTTGTAATTTTGTATCACCCTCGTTCTGGGTTGGACTCGCATTATCATGTATGTTTGATGATCAAAGTTAATACAAGGAACTTCACCATGATTTCTTCATGCTGTGTCTCAATATTACTTATGTGTTGATCAAGTGCTGAATCATTTTTTTTCTTGAACGAGAAACGAGCTAGTTGGCTAGGGCCCAGCCAACCCATCTCGTTTACCCTTGCGCTTTCACCATTTAAAAGGTTTGTGTATATTTATTTATTTTCAAGTGTGTGGTTTGAATCATTATTGATTTTGTTTCATAGTTATGAATTAAATTCATTCTTAAGTCAAAGCGTGAAATGGATCCGTGTGTGAAGTTTGAATTAAGTTAATTTCCTTCCTGCAATTCTTTCTTGTAATCTCTTTCCTGCAATTTATATCTATAATTCCTTTCTTAGTTTGCTTCCAATCGGATTGTTCAGGAATTTTCTTCCTGCACTAGTGCATGACAAGTTTTGCACTTCAGTTTATTCATTTACTTCATAACACATGTTTCATTCCTTTCTCTGTTTATGATTTCACTGATTCCTACAAGTAAGCATAATTAATTCAAAGTAATCATTCTCAACATTAAAAGACAAACTTCTGAAGATTCTAAGAATTACTACGTGAATTAAGAAAGGACGCCATTGCAAACATTATGATTTACACTTGTAGCTCATGACTTGAAAGAAAGGATCATAATTAATTTGTAATGTTATAAGTGAATCACTGAAATATAGTTTAATTGCATGAAAATTACTTTGATCGATTGCTTTGATTGTTAAGGAGTGCTTCTACCTTGTGAAGTTTATTCTCATTGTTAATAACAGTCACTTAAAGCATTCCTTTTCCTTTGTGTAATTTATCTCAGAATTCAGCCTGCAATTGCAATTCTTTTTTAGCACGTATTTTAATTCTTTTTTAAAGTAATTGGAAACTTTGGTGAAGGAAGCTCTGTCCCAGTGTAAGAGCTAGTTTCTTTTCACGGGAACAGAGTGCTCTAAGACTTGTGGCTTAGAGCACCTACACAAAGACATTAGTCTTCAGTAAAGACACCAAAGTATACTTTTTCATATAAGGTTGTACCTTCACTAGTGCAAGCAGATTTCACGAGTACAAGAACGGTTTCTTAGTGTAGAAGGAAAATCATTTGGAAAGAATATCTTTGCAAGGGCCCACTTGTTAAGTTGTTATCCATCTATACTAAAGATAAAAATAAATCTCATTTCATCATTTAATATTGCTTCCAGTTGTGTGAAAGTTCCTTTACTTTATTTCCTCACAAATTCATTATTTTACATTATTTTATATTCCAACACCAGGCTGTGGATACTGATAATAAAGAGGTTGGGTAACAGTGTGGTAAATAGGAGGTTGGGAAAAAAGAGGAGGTATTTCGTATCCTGGATACGTGCTACCAAGAGGGGGAAAAGTGTAGGAGGTGTTGGCCCCACCCTGAGGAAAGCTATAGCCCATGGGAGGTTGAGCATACAGATTAGAGAGAGCTCCAACAATACCATTTCCAGCATGATATGCCCCCGGTGTGTTGGCACCACCAGGCCTGGGAGCCTGATTGTAGATCAGGTCATATTTTAATGCAACTTGGAGAGTGGCTTCTTCGGTTTGAGGAAAGTGTGATGCGACATATTTTCTGATAGGTGGAAAAAGAGATATAAGGAACCAGTCCATGTAGACACGGTCTTCGAAGGTAGGAGCTCGACATGATTCCTGGACATGATCGGACAGGCGGGTCACAGACGATTGACGGAAAGAAGTCAAGAGTTCGGTAGCAGTGTCGTAACGAAGGGGAAGCTGGAAGTAAGACAAGAAAACCCGGACAAGAGTCACAAAGGTGGTATGAGAGGAAGGGGCCTGATCAACATACCACTTAGAAGCTTCACCTATAAGCATACGTTGGAACAACTGAAGATAGACAGAGTCATCAGTAATGGAGTTAGACGAACACATGTGGAAATATAGAACATGATTTGAAGGATTTTCTCCAGCAAGGCCTTCAAACTTTAGGATGTCGAAAGGGAGCTTCATCGGCATAGTAGGCTAACTAGCGTCATGGTGTATAGGGTCGTTTATCAACTGGTCAAAATTGGGGAGGTTGAGGCCTCCCATGAAGGGGAGCAAGGGCGTAGATGGGGTAGTTTCCGTTGCAGTCCCACTAGTGGTATTCCCAGCATGAGGGCCGAGGTTACCACCAAGATTAAGTCCTGCACCAGACATGGTGAAGGTGACAGGGGGAGAACCGATGGCGAAACGAGAAGGAGAACCCAATGGACCAGAAGAAGATTCAGAGTGTGAAATCGGTGGAGGAATAACTCGAATCCTACGTGGAGGATTAAGTCTTCCTATCGGAAACTGAGGATGAAGGCCAATAAGTCTCCGGTATAAACGCCTTGGTGGAAAAATGATGACGACACAAACATGGCACAAAGTAAAAAGAGACCAACAAGTGCAGGGAGGTGCAGGACCAAATGATTACAATGTCGAAACAAGGGCAGAGAGGTGTAGGATCAAATGATTTCAATATTTTAGAGTCTTTGCTTGGCGGTGTTAACCAAGCCCTTTTCGCTTAGGGTGTGTGTGTAAATTGTGTAAATTTTAGTTTTTAAACCTAGACGTTTGTAGAGAAAAGAAAAAGTGTGTTGTATAGCTGCAAATAAACCTACAAATGACAGTATATAAGCCTACAAAAATAGAAAATAAATAGCTAATAGTGCAATAATCTAAACCCAAGGAGGCGGGCCTCTAAAAAACTAGTCTATAGGTGAGAAAAAAACTAATCAAAACACACTAAAAAACCCAAAATATCTAAGGTCATGAGGGATAGGGATCTAAAGGACCAAATCTGCTAGAAAGTGGTGCAGAAACAACAACAGATTAGAGAAAAAATTGTTGTAAAAAGAGGTGGCGAAAGGTTATCTCGAGGAGGGAAATAGAGTGAAGCCTAGAGGAAAACCCAAAAAAAATTAATTGAGGTGATTTGGATGGATAACAAGCTGATCTGAAGCAGATCTGAAGGTGAGGTATCAGATCTGAAAAAATGGCTGAAGACTCTGAAATTTCAGACAACCTGCAACAGAAAAAAATCTTCCACAAGAAGTGGAGGGTACTGAAGCCCTAGGGGGCTAGGTTCCCACTTAGTTGAGAAAAAAAGAACAAGTACAGGTCCAAAATAGGTGGAGATAGAGGTCAGAAAACCCTGAACAGAGGCTCATAAAAACCCAGAAAACTTTCAAAAAAATTCCCGCAAAAAGTCCAGGTCACAGTTTTTGACCTGTTTTCAGCAGAGGTCGCACTTTTTGGTTTTAAGGTGCATCCTGAGGGTCCAGGTCGTAGGTTTTGGGCTGAAAAGTGCGACCTACACTTCCAACACTCTCGGTGGCAGGTTTCAGAAAAGAATGTCATCTTAGCTGCGGCTTATGTCTGTCGCCTGCGCAATAGGTCCGAAAACATGCGAAAGTTATAATTTTAATCATTTTAGGGTTTTATAGGTTAAAAAAAACATCAAGAAAAGAAAAAACAAGGGGCTGAAGAGAAATCCTAGGGTTTGAATCAGCTGTATATGCAAGGAACAAAAAATGACGGTGGTCGTAATCGTAAACCCGTGTGGAGTCGCTAGTTGTTAGTATGAATCTTAATTCCAAGCATACAAAAAAAGACCACTTTAGCTGTGCATAACCAACAGCCCTAACAACAGAGATGACTGCCAATATCTTCAAATCTGCAGTTAAGTGATCAAGATAAATGTTGCAAAAATCTATATCTATGCATTAGAAGACATTAAACAGTAGAAAAAACAAGATTTACTCCATGCATCCAATAGACAAGACAAGAATATGTTGAATGAATTTTGTATTAGGTGCACCTAGGAGGAAAACACATGAGGGTGTTCCCAGTTCTCCTCAATGGGATGGGTTCTTGAAAGTCCTCAGCACTTCTGATCTAGAATTCCTCTCCCTTGATGGTGTAGAAAACCCAGACAAAAATGGTTACAAAATATGACTATGATGATGGATCAATAGTCAGACCAAAAGTATAGATCCAGAGTGATCTTTAGGAAACAAAAGGTGATAAATGAATGGGAAAACCCTTCTATTTATAACAAAATATTGAGTTAGTCTAGATATTGGTGCATAATTAAAATATTATTAACCAAATCAAGATCCAACTTTTATGGATTGTAGGGAAAAGGAATTTGACTTGGGTCAAATCCCTTTATTTGTAAAGAATAAATAAATAAATTATTTATTTATCATTTTAAGGATGTGGTTGAGTAATAATTAAATAAATAATGATTTATTTAATTATTTAAGGGTGATTTAGTCATATTTAACAAAGAATATTATTTAAATAAGGTTTAAATAATTATTCTCAGAAAATAATAAGATAAATAATGATTTATCTAATTAATTTACTTGTTTTGGGTTAAATATAACCTGGAATATTAATTAAACTATTGTTTAACTAATTATTCCTTGAGGAAAATCAAACAAATGTATATTTATTTAATATTTCCTCATGGGATTTCCTATTTAGACCATAAACAACTTAATAAAGGTGGTTTACTAAGTTATTTTCATAGTGAAAGCAATTTTGCTTAAGGTTAAATTGGTCTTACATGGTGTACTTGGGTCCATCTAATGATACTAGGTTAGATGAAAAAAAAATGGTGTAACATCGATTGCATTTGAAATTGTCTTATGTTTGATTATGCAATATTTCAATTAAGAAGTAGGAATAATAATAGGAAAAGTTCATACCACTTCTGGCATTGCCTGTGCTTCATCTATAAGTTTATGTAACCCTCAGGTTGACAATTAAATGTTGAGGCTTTTTCTTAAGTGCAATTCCTACACCCAACAAACTCTGTACAAGCTTTAAGGTAGCACAATTATTGATGGGTGCAACAATTTTGTGGTTCTTGAAAGTGGATCAGAAATCCTAGCGGTCTCTTGGAAAACTACCATGCTATGGCGTCAAAGGCTTGGACATATTGGAGAGAAGGGCCTTCAGATACTGCATGGTAATGGTATGGTAGAATGTATGTCTAATTTCTCTATGAATTTCTATTTCTATGAACATTGTGTATATGGGAAGTAGAATCAGGTGAGTATTCCTTTTGGTGCTAAGAGGGTAAACAAGATATTAGAGCTTGTGCACAGTGATGTGTTTGGACTTGTGTCGGTTCCATCACTAGGAAATTATGTGTACTATGTTTCATTCATAGATGACTTCTCAAGGAATACATGGATATATTTCTTGAGGAATAAATCTGAAGTCTTTGACATATTTAAATAGTTTAAGGCTCTGGTGGAAAACCAAAAAAAGAAGAAGATAAAGGTGTTGAGGAAAAATAATGGTGGAGAGTTCTACATGAAGGGATTTGAATATTTATGTAAGAATTATAGTATAGCATGATAGAAGACTACTCCATACAAACCTCAACAAAAGGGATTTTTAGAAAGAATGAACAGAACACTGATGGAAAAGGAAAGAAGCATGCTCAGTGGTACTAGTTTAGGACAAGAATTCTAGGCAGAGGCAGTGGAGACTACATGTTACCTGGTTAACAGATCACCTTCATTAGTGTTGGAGGATAAGACTCCACATGAGGTATCGGATGGTAAGAAACCCTCTCTTTCACATCTGAGGGTATATGGATGTGATTCATATGTACATGTTCTAAAGGAGAAAAGGACCAAGTTGGATAATAAATATGAAAGGTGCATCTTTATTGGGTATAAGTATGGTTTAAAAGGTTACAAGCTTTGGAACCCAAAAACAAGGAAGGTTGTGTACAACCAAGATGTGGTGTTTAGAGAGGTGAAAGATGTTATTAAGCATTAATCCCTACCAAAGGAACCTGAAAATATAGTGTTTGAGCTAAAGGAGGATGAATCAGAGTCTACACCAGAACAAGATTCAAAATAGGAAGAGCCCCAAAATCCAGATGTGAGAATATTATTTCGGGAAAGAAGGCAGCCAAAAAGGTATAGTCCATATGCTTTCTGTTCAAATTTTGCTTTAACTATCACTGACAATGATCCCAGAACTGTCAGGGAGGCAGTGGATTCAGAGGATGGAAAACGCTGGAAGGAGACCATGGTTGATGAAATGACATCCTTTCACAAAAAATGAGGCATGGGATTTGGTGGAGTTTCTAGCTAGAAGGAAGCCCATCGGGAGAAAATGGGTGTTTAAGAAGAAGATGAATGTAGAAGGAAAGGTGGAGAAAGACAAAGCTCGGTTGGTAGCAAAAGGTTATTCCTAGGTGTCGGGAATTGATTTTGGTGATATCTTTTCTCCTATTGCCAAGGTTACTTCTATTTGATTAATTTTATTTGTTGTTGTTGCATTTGATTTTGAGGTAGAACATATGGATGTGAAGAAAAATTTTCTTCACGGGGACCTGGAAGAGGAGATCTACATGAAGCAACCTGAAGGCTTTCCGGTCAAGGGTAAGAAAGAACTAGTATGCAGGTTAAAAAATTCTCTATATGGGTTAAAACAGTCACCAAGGATGTGGTATCATAAATTTTATACCTATATACGGGGACTTGGCTTCACCAGAAGCTAAGAGGATCACTGTGTTTATTTTAAATTAATTGTTGACCGTGTTATTTATTTGGTCTTTTATGTGGATGATATGTTGCTGATTGGAAATGATAAAGAAATTATCTAGGATTTTAAGAGCCAATTGTTCTCCAAATTAAACATGAAGGATCTTGGTGCTACAAACTATATTTTGGGCATGGAAATTAAGAGATATCGACAAAATAGGAAGCTCTGGTTAAACATGAGGAAGTATGTCGAGACCATATTACAGAGGTTCAATATGCAGGATAGTAAATCAATGAAGGTTCCTATTCTTGTAGGTCTAAAGCTATCTGTTGAACAATGTCCTAAGACACAAGAAGAAGAGGAGGATATGTCCCATGCTCCATATGCAAGTGCAGTGGGTAGTCTAATGTATGAAATGTTTTGTACTAGACCATAAATTGCACATGCAGTGGGAGTATTAAGCAGGTTTATGCCAAAACTAGGGAAGGAGAATTGGACAACAATGAAGCGAGTTTTAAAATATTTGCATGGCATTAGTGATTATGGTTTGTGCTACCAGGGAAGACCGGGATTGGACATACGTGGTTTTGTTGATGAAGACTGGGCTGGAGATCTAGACCTAAGAAGATATACAAGTGGGTATGTGTTTAGCTTATTTGGAGGTGCAGTCAGTTGGATGAGTAAAATATATTCTGTAGTGGCTCTTTCAACTACAGAGGCAGAATACTGTTGAGATTCAACAAGATGATGATCCTAGTGAAAATTAAGCACCTATACTAGGTGGAGCCCGCAGGCTATTTTTAGGTGATATGTATATTTTTAGAATTTGGATCAAAGTCTTTTTTAGCAATAATCTTTTTATAGATGATTGAGAAAATAATATGGATGGATGGGCGTATATTTTTGGAATGCATGTGTGAAGTTGGTTCGTGGAATGCATGTCTAAAAATAGAATGCATGTCGATTATTGTTAGCCTTTAATAATAATTAGACAATAAATAATAATCTATTCTCTTGAAGCACTTGATTTTAGTTAACTGATGTGGCAAACCAGTTAACTGAAGGAATTTAGATTTCAAAGGTTGGTTGGTGGGACATTCTAGTGGAATTCAATGTAAATGAGTGATACAAAGTTGTAACAGAGTTGGATGTATAGTTATGTGAGTTGTAAAGTAGTTTAAATCAGTTGTGCTAGTTGTAACTAGTTGTAGCTAAATATACACTAGTGAGAGATCATTGAATTAAATATCAAATTAATTGACATGGAGTGACCTCACATGCAATTGAAGATTTACTACTGTTAACTACATGCATGTTAGATCCAGTGGAGACCCAATTGAGAGATAATTGAAAGGGAAATTTTGACTATTAGTTGTGACTATAGTGGGTGCACAAGTGCAACCAAACACATATTGGAGAAGTCAATGAGGATTGCGCAGTCAAGGCAAGGCAATATCGAATTCATTCAAGGATTGTGATCAACAGGGATTGCGCAGTGGAGGCAGGCTGTCAAGAGGCAGTAAATTGGTGCATGTGTGAGCCAATTTTTGTATGACAGTGTGAGATGATTGTATATTGTACTGAAAGCTCTTGGATTAGAGTTTTGTATGAGATTGTTTCATGATCCATGATATATACATAATATATGATAGTGGGGTTTTTAGCTTTATGCTTTCCTAGTAAAAACATTTGTGTTATGTGTGATTGATCTTTCTTCATGTGTTTGCAATTGGTGATTACATTTCTGCAAAGATTTAAGTAGAAGGATTATGTATTTAACAATGGCATATAATTGTTATATCAGAAGAATCTGGAAATACATAATTGTATTAAAATTTCTACAAATACATGACAACCACTCATGCAAGTAAGAAATTATTTTGGTTGCAGAGATTGTGTTCAAGTATGGGGTTTGTGCAACGAGCTATAAGGATAGACTGTGATAGCCTAAGTGAAATTTTCTTTACCAAGAACCCTGCTTATCATTCAAAGACAAAGCACATTGATGTTAAATATCACTTTGTGAGAGATATGGTTGAGGATAAAAATGTGTTGCTGCTAAAGGTGGACACTTTGAAAAATTTTGTAAATGCATTAATGAAGTCTATGAGCACTCAGAAGTTCTCTTGGTGTAGAGAACCAATGGGTGTTGCAGGGCTGAACTAATGGCTAAGCTCTCATGTGCCCCCCCTGCAGAAAGAAAACAACAAGTGGGAGAATATTGGGTATGTATTATATTATTTTCACGAATAGTCTCACGCAAGTGAGGTGGGGGGGTTGATAGACCCCCATGTTCATTGCGTCAGGCGCAACGAGGGGGTCACAGGAGGGGGTAGCCCCCTATGCGGGGTATAGGGAAGCACCTCACAAAAAAAAAATTGGACCCTATTTTAGGTGGGCAGACCTACCTATGGTTTTATGCATGGGTTTGCACATGGTTTTGGGGCATGATGGTTTTCGGCCCCTAGTATTTTGTAGATCCGATATAGGGAACTATAGTTATTTTCTAATCCAGGGTTAATGAATTGGGGTTTATGAATGCTTTGGCATCTATATATATGTGTTGTAAGACTAAAGGGAATATAATGAAAAATCAAGTTGGTAGTCCCGATTTGGGATCCAGGGAAAAAATCTCTGTGTATATCTATTTTATGTTTTATGCTCTCGCTATTGTTTATTTTTTGTTTTTTAAGAATTCGATTGTAGATAATTTATGTATAGGGTTAAAACATGCATGTTAGTCCCTTGAAATTTTTAGTCATTGGATAGATATTTCTAACAAGGTATTGTGCGCGTCAAACGAAAATCATATGCCAAAGTTACGACCCCGGGAATTTGATGTACCAATTTACCCAAACGGGGCCCATAGTTCTGATGCTTCATCTCCTAAGGTTAGGTTTTTGGATGTTTAGGGTTTTCCATTGTTTCTAAATAATAAATAGGCCTTTGAGCCTCATTATAATAGTTCAAAGGCATGTATCCACCACATCTCCTCATAAATAATCTACCATCGCCCAAGTTAGTTTGTTTCCATTCCATTTGTAAGATTATTTCAGTTATTTGGTATTAATGAAATGAAGAATATTTTATGTTGCATCTCTACGTTTATTTTTATTTCTTTATTTTATTGTGTTCCTGCATAAATCTAGATCAGTGGTATCATAGGGGTCATCTCTTTCTCGATCTTTCTTTGCATGTCGCCAATGAGATTGGGGTATAAGGAGCTAGGGATCGATCTGGTTGAACCTTTGCAAGATCAGCCTAGCAAACCCCAACGACCTCCCATGGTAGAGGAAAAGAAAGAGGATGGAGCAGGAGATCCTATCAAAATGGTTCCCTTGAGAAACAGAGGAACACAATGATAGATAAATTTTCCCAGATCCTTCGACGACTACCCAGCGACGATGCATCTTCATCCGAAAACCACTCTAGAGGCACCACTCGTTTTAATGTAAAAGTTAAATTCGACATTCCAATATTTGAGGGCTAAATATATGTAAACTCTGTAGATAGATGGATGAATCTATTAGAAGGATATTTTCGATTCATGACTTTTCCAATTAGTAAAATTTTACTTTTTCAATCCTCAAAGCCGCCCCCCATCTCAAGGACTGGTGGGAAACCTACTATGAGCAAAAATAAGAGGGGGAATCCTCCCTCTTCTCAGCCACGCCAACTTGGAATTATTTTTGAGATGCCATCAAGGAACAATACTACCCTGTGGGGAGCTATGAGGACAAGTACATAAAATGGACTACACTGTGGAAACAAAGTGATCAAGATGTGCATGAACTGGTGAATATATTCATTATCATGCGCACAAAGTTTGGTATCAAATATTTAGAGAAACACTTGGTTCTTAAGTACCAAAGTTGTCTGCATAGATACATTCAGGAGGAAATGGATTTCCTTGACATCTCCTAACTTGGTGCAACATACCAGTATGTTGCCAAGATTGGGAAGAAATTCAAGCAGAAGAAGCAATACTTTGGATCAGCAAATTAGAAGCAAGTGAAAGGCGCCGCCAAACCTTAAAACAAAGGACAAGGCCAAGGCGAGGTGGCCCAGGAAAACCTGTCAAAGATGCAAGTGAATAACAGCATTACAAAGCCAAAGAAGGAAATGGGAAAGTGGTGTGAGCTCCATAAGATCTCCACTCACAACAAAAGTGAGTTTCGTGCCAAGAAATCACTGGTGGTCAATTTGAGGGCTTCCGAATTAGATGATTGTTCCGAATCTAAGTTATAACATGGTAAGGGGAATGGAAAAGGGAAGCATATTATTTATGCAGAGCCTAGTGCCACCATTTCCACCACCAATATCCAGAAGGAAGAATGCGAAGATCTAGAGGAGGGGGAGTGCCTCTTCCATTCCCAGATGTGGATGAAGGGTTCCCAGCTGCAGTTCATTGTTGAAAGCAGGAGCCAAAATAACCTCATTTTAGCAGAGGTTGTGAAGTTGCTAGGCCTATCGATCACAACACACCCACAACCATATACCATCAAGTGGCTTCACCAAGGACGGGATGTCTGCGTCAACCAACAGTGTCGCCTACCCTATAACATCAAGCCCTTCACGGATGAGGTATGATGTGATGTTTCTCCTCTTGAAGTTTTTATGTATTATTAGGTCAACCATAATTGTGGAAGTGACATGTGTATGAGTCTCAGCCTCGCGCTATTATTGTTACTTATGGTAATAAATTGTACAGGATACCAAAGGTAGCACTGCCTACCACCATCTATTTTATCACCATTAAGAAATGTAGTAAGCTCATTTCCCAAACTGGGAAATATTTTTTCCTTATGATCTGCCCTCAGGGAAAGAATAATATTTTTTCCATGAACTCCAAAAATGCCTCCTCCACATGGAAACAATAGATGAACAAGGTCGTGGAGGAGTACGAGGACATCTTCACCTCACCTACAGGGGTGCCTCTACATTGTCAGGTCAAGCACTCCATCGATTTGACCCCAGACAAGTTGCTACCCAATGGATCAAGCTATCGAAACTCTATTATAGAGAACAAAAAAATCAAGAGGAAGATTCAAGAGTTGTTACAGAAAGGTCACATTCGGCGGAGTTCATCGCCCTGTGGGAGCCTAATCGTGATGGTGCAGAAGAAGGATGGGACTTGGAGACTCTATATTGACTATTGGGTGTTGAAAAAGATCATTGTCTAAAATAGATATCTGATCCCATGGATTGATGACCTTCTGGACTAACTCAAGGGGGTCCAAATATTTCAACAAGATTGACATGAAGTCCGAGTATCACCAAGTACCAATCGAACCCTCTGATGTGTGGAAGACTACCTTCAAAGCCAAGGAGGGCCTTTTTGAATGGATGGTCATGCCTTTCAGGTTGACGAATTCTCCCGAAACCTTCATTAGGCTATGGATGACATCTTGTGACCATTCACTAACTCATTTTTTGTGGTGTATTTGGATGAAATCTTGATCTTCATCCATAGTTGGGAAGAGCACCTCAACCACATTCGACAGGTCCTCCAAACACTGTGACAACAAAATTTGTGTGCCAATTTTGATAAATTCACTTTTGGCATGACCCAGGTTAAATATTTGGGGTAAATTATTGATGAGCAGAGGGTGCATGTGGACGCTGAAAAGATCCAATTCATTCGAGATTGGCTAGCCCCAACTACTCTAACAGAGCTCTGCAAATTTATGGCTCTTTCCAATTCCTACCACAGGTTCATGTTGGGGTTGTCTCATATCACTTGGCCTTTGAGTCAAGTCACCAAGGGAGGAGCTAAAGAAAAATTATTTTGGTATAAATTTCAATAGAATGCGTTCGTACTGTTGAAGGATCCCCTTTGCTATGCACCAGTGCTCACAATACCATACTTGCAGTAGCCATTTGAGATCAATACATATGCCTCTGACTATGCTATTGGGGTAGTTATTACTCAGCAAGGGCATCCAGTGGCATATCACAGTGAGACACTTTCAGACATAGTCTGAAAGTATCCCACCTATGACAAAGAGATGTATTCCATTTTGCATGCCTGATGAAAATGGAAGCATTACATTTTGGGGAAGGAAATGGTCATCCACACAGATCTCTGACCCTTGCAATTCATACAAACACAAGGGAAATTATAGAACGATAACCATCATAAATGGGCCACATACATGCAATAGTTCCATTTGAACATCAATTACAAGAATGACATCACCAATAATGTTGCAGACTTCCTCACTCGACCACTGATCATGGCATTAAACATTATGCTTGACTCTTGTGGGCATGAGACTTTGGGTCAGTCGCATTTCTACAAAATTGATTCAGAATTCAGCAACACATACTTTATGCTCCTAGAGGGTAAGCAAGTTCCAAATTTTCACCTCCAGAATTCACTTTTATGCCACCTGGGACACCTTTGTATACCTTCAAGGGAGTGTTCCAAGGTGATTTGGGAAGCACACTATAATCAGGTCATCAGACATTTCAGGGTCGAGAAAACAACGGTAGTATTGTAGAAGTATTTCTATTGGCCGAACCTTTGACATGATGTTGGGATGTACATCATATTATGTAGTACCTGCACCATTTCCAAAACAACCATCAAGAATCAAGGCCTATATATTATGCTGCATACCCCTAGTCGGTCATGGGAATCCATCTCCATGGATTACATGCTGTGCCTTATACCAAGCATGGAAATTACTGTGTTTTTGTGGTGGTTGACATATTCTCTAAGATGGTGATTATGGTGGCATGCAAGACAAATATCACAACATAAGTCACTGCTAAACTCTTCTTTGAGTGAGTGTGGGTACACTTTGGGATCCCACAGTCCATTATC